>LPNX010094323.1:6459-57561 GCA_001517045.1 Pseudotsuga menziesii | reverse complement strand
TAGGGACACCTGCCACTTAATACACCTATTTGCATGACTCTTTAGGTGCCCCAAGGACCAATCCATATAATTTAGGAATCCGCTATGAGTGCCACCAATAGTGTCCAACAGCTGACCCTAGTCGGTATTCAGTTAAGTCCATATATACTCTGATTCCCATTAGTTAGATCACTCTTAGTCATCCTAGCACCAGTTTCCATGATTCAGGGGAAGTAGTCCGCATTTGTTCACCTACCCTCATAAGTTAACTGGTTGTGAACTATTTTAGTGATCCAGAGTTGCATTAGTGAGTTCTAGTGGTGATTTTCTCAGACTGAGTTAGCTCCCGAGTCAGTCCAAGTTGGTAGATTCAACTGCTTCTTTAGGTATTCAAGTTTTCCTATGTGTATAACAATTGTATTACATATTATTTACTAAATATGAGGATTAATACTGATTAATGCATATATGATTATTATTTATTGGTCTCATGAGTGCTTTTTCTTATCTCCCATGAATTATGGATCTAAGCTTATCAATTGCTTCTCTTTCTTCTATAATTCTCCATTTGAATCTTGCAGGATGATGATCCTATGCTTCATTGTACTTTACAAAGGTTAGCTCAATGCACAATCACATTAAATCAAAGATACCCTATTAATATAACATGTGATCTATGTGATCTTCCATGATAAGCTAGAAGTATTATCTAATTCTAGGGACACATTCCAAACACCTTCCTTTAGCAAATATAAATAAAGAAGGTTACAATCTAGGACACCGACACAATTAAGACCACAAGCTTCTGCAATTTATTATAGTGTCCATTAAATCATCATAAAAAACCACATAACAATTTTTATCAAGATTTTCATCCCAAAGCTAACTTCACCATCAAAATGGTAAAAATTCAAAAAAATAAATGATCATAATCAATTTATATTATTAATAACTAAAATTTTCATGTATACGAGACACTTAAAACTATTAAAGATGACAAATAGTACAAGCCTAAATTCTATTTTATTCTTATTCATAACCTATTTAGTATTTTCATGAGATATATAATTATTATATATAATACATAAAACTTTTAATCAATTAATTAATAAAATATATTATAGTATAATAACTATCATGGTTATTGTTAAACTATATCACCCTATATAATATAACTCTTACAATGTTAAAAATCTTGCAACTTATCCGTGTTACTATTCATCATGTTAATGAGAACTCTCTTTCTTCCTCCATACATTTCGTTCAGCTGTATATTTCATTTTTGGTTCTGTTTTGTTCTCTTTCAAGTTACATTCTGTAGCTTTATGCCCAAAGTTGTGACATATGTAACATTCTGTTTCGTTGTATAGAAGGTCAAACGGGTTAGTATTTCTGTTTTGCGTTCTTCTTTTAACAGCTGATTGAGATACACGACCCATATGATTATACACTAATTGATGTATCACATGTTTGTTATTTGACATCCTTCTCTGAATATTTCTGAAATTGTAAAAACAATTGGCAGCTCTATGCCCAAAGTTAGAACAACAAAAACATTAACCATTGAAGAAAATAGCATACCTAACTCTTGGTGGATTTCTAGAAAAGTAATGTATTGAGTTATGATGCTCATAATTGTAATTCTGATCTGCATACTTGATTCTGTTATATGGCTCTTTTTCATGAACTCTTGACTGTACCGATTTGCTATTTAGATCGGTATTCTCTTGCTTTTTTATCACTCTTTGATTGATTTTTATTATTGTCTTTACATGCTTCAATGTTTATTATTCTGGGGATTTCTGCCTGCTTGCTGTTCTGAAAATTAATCAAGTTTGATGATTCTTTGCTTTCTGAATCACTGCTACTTGCACCTTGATCATAGCCTAGACCAAACTTAATCTGAGGTGACCTCTGTCTGTTTAGAATGTTATTTAGCTCTTCTGAAGCTTTGATACTAGAGATATTCTGATGATATAAGGCTTGAAATTTTTCTACATCCTTCTTAACAATTACTACTTCTTTCTCTAGATGTTCACATCTGGTGTTGCTTTCAGCTAGCTGTTGTTTTAGAGCCTCCTCAATTTTCTTTGCCTCTTCCAGCTCTAGCTTTATTAGAGATATGTATTTTCCATTGGTTTCATACTGGATTAATAGCTGTTTTTCTTTTCTTTTCTTTATTCTTAGTCTATCAATCTCCTTTAGAGAAATCATTAGCTCTCCCTCCATGTCCACAATGGAATCTTCATCATTCATCTCTGTACAGCTCATCTCTAGATCTTCTACAGCCATAAGCATGAAATCATTCTCTTTGTCTTCATGGGAGGATTCACTTTCTGAAGTTTCTGTGGATTCATCATCATTCACACGTAGACTTTTCTTCTTGTACTTGTTTTATTTACTATACCTCTTCTTTAGAAATTTCTCTTCATCTGCAGAACTCCGCTCTTTCCTCATATAAGGGCATTTAGCAACAAAGTGTCCTGTTTTACCACAGTTAAAACATTTGAAAGGTAGTTTTCCTTTGTATTTCCCTGACCCCGTTTTCAGTCTTTTCACAAAGTTTGCTTCTATTTCATCCACATCTGCCTCTATACTCTTTTCAGCTTTAAAAGAGGCTTCTCTGGATGTGTTTTGGTCTTTACTAATCCTCATTTCATAGGCTGTCAAAATTCCTAGTAATTGGTCAAGAGATAACGTTTTAAGATCACTCATTTCTTCTATAGATGAGACTTTAGGGTTGAATCTGTCAGGCAGAGATCTCAGGATTTTATGAACAAGGAAGGTATCATCATCACTTATTTTTTCACCAAGAGCTCTCATAGCATTTACTAACTCATCAACTCTCAGGAAAACTTTACTAATACTTTCATCTTCATTCATTTTCAGTTGTTCAAATCTTAGCCTATGAGTCTGCAATTTGGCATCTTTAACTTTCTCATTTCCTTCATAGCTGCTAATAAGCTTATCCCACATTTCTTTGGCAGAATTAAGATGCATTACTTTTACAAATTTAGTTTCAGCAAGACCACTCAAAATAGCATCCATTGCTTTTGCATTGAAAGTAAACTCTAGCTTATCATCTTTGGATGCTAGCAAAACAGGTTTTGCATACCCAGTCTCTACTACTTCCCAAACATCAGCACCTAGGGACATTAAGTATGTTCTCATCCTAACCTTCCAGAAAGAAAAATTTTTACCATCAAATATGGGTGCTTTGTTTATCGATCCATATTGACTAGCCATTTCAACTCTTCAGGATCTACCTTAACCAAAAGGAACGCTGCTCTGATACCAATTGTTATAGGTATAAACTAACTGAGAGGGGGGGGGGTGAATCAGTTAGTTAAGATTTGTTACAATACACTTCTTTTAACTTAGAATCAATAAACTTTATGGCAGTCAATCTTTGCTATGAATTCAGAGTTATAAACATAAGAGCAGATAACATAATACACAGCATTCAATCACAACATTTAATCACATATATGATACACAGATATTTCACGAGGAAACCCATAAGGGAAAAACCTCTTCCTCTTATGATGTCAAAGGCTTCAATGGCTGTACATCACTTCTTATTTGAGCACTGACTCAAAGAGGCTGCAACCTCTAAATGCAAGCACCAACTTGCTGAGAGCATCAACTCCCACTGTGAACCAACACCAACTAAGTGAAGACACCAATATTCAATCTCTACAAGCACCCACTTGTAGACAGAGACATAAAGTCTCCCCTAGCATCTCCCTACCTCCCTTATTTGCTAGACTTTCAAATAGAATCAAAATCCAACAATACAGATATGTCTATGCTTACCAAACCACTCTGCTCTGTTCGACATCGGCTCTCTGCTCCTCTGTTCTGTTCAACTGTTCAGCACATTCTTCAGTTCCTCTGCTATGTTGCTCTGATCATTCAGTATCAGTTTACAGTACTGATCCCTTAATACTCTACACACCATTACACTCCTCAAAAACAGCTCACGCACACAACTGTTTCTGCTCAATATATATATATATATATATATATTCTTCTAAGTTCATTTCTCTCTTTGTTTCGTCGAAACAACATTCTCAAACCATTACAGAACCGGTTCAGCTTCAGTATCCTCAAACCGTTACAGAAATGGTTCAGCTTCTACATCCTCTGTACACATCCTTACTCTTCAAATCATCATTACAAGCAGTTACTAGATGGTTCGCATTTTAGGTTCATCATAACTGTTAATCTGCCTGCTCGAATACTCTTCGAATCCTCAACTGTACAGGGCTCTTCGTATTCTTCTTCAAATATTACACTGAAGCAGCGGGTGAAATGACGGAGCTCGCAAGCAACATCTCCTTCCGCAACATCGGAGGTCGGTAGAAGTTCTCCTTCCGCAACGGCGGAAACTTAAATGTTGTTTAGAACGGATCGGAAGTCAGAACGATATCGACATCGGAAGCCAAAAGCTTCACACAGCCGCAACGGCGGGAAGAAAAAAACTACGGACACGCGATCCGCATCGAAAGTCGGAGTGCTTTATACTTCGGATGCTTAACCACTTTGGGAGCCGCAATGGCGGAAGCCAAAAGACAACATCCTCCAATCTAAAACATTAGTCTGAATCTTAGCCGAACCACTTTGGTAGCCACAACGGCGGAAGCCAAAATGACTAAAACTTCCACAAGGTGTTCGATGGCAAGGCCCCAACAGCAAATAGTTTATTGCACGCTCAAAACAGTTGTGAGGGTGCGTGGTTAACATTTGGTGATAACCTTTGGCGGAGTTTCCAGTTGGAATTTGACATATGGTTCCATTTTGGCACAGCTCTGTCATATATATATAACGTTATAGCGGAGTTTAGATCCTTGGCATGGCGGGAATGTCTCACATATGGAACTGTTCATACTTCGCAATTTTTGTGATATCCGTTCGGTGAGTGGATTTTCCATAGACTTTAGTCTGAATCTCTAGCACCTCCCACTGTTCGATTTTCTCCATTGATACCTACGTGCCTGCCTCTTTTTTTTAGTAGATTGCCACGTCCATTTGACATCAGTTCCCCTTCTCTTTATAGAAGATTGCCATCAATGACAATACACTAAAACTTTAAGACTGAGCAGTAGCCACCATCTACTAGTCCTGAACACACCATTCTGAAAGGTATTCCAACAGAGTTATCCTTTTCTCTATTGTTCAGATTCATGTTTGTTTGAAGAGGAAACTTAATCAAAAGAGAAGAAAATTAATAAAAATAAAAATAAAAATAAAAACAAGCCAAGAATTCGCAGGTATTTTCAAGAATTGTATTTGATGTTGATCTTTAAAATATTCATAGTTTCCTTTGAATAAAACTTGGTTTTCTTAGATATCTGATTTCTATTTTGTTTTAACAGAAAACTCTTTCCCTACCTTAGGTAGTTTTAATTCAAAGAGAAATGTGCATTATCATGTAGCTAGGATTTGCATTCTTTTTACATTTTCTGTCTACACATCATGCATCCATTTAATCGCTCAATATAAAATTAACGCTAGCTTAGGTTTAAAATCATTTAGTAACTGTGTGTAATTTAGTGACGTGTTCGGGCATCATAAAACATAGTAGCTATCATTAATTTGTCTGCACTACAACCCGAGACTCGTGTGGTTCTTCCACGTACCATCGATATATCGAACGGCCTTTCACGTACCCTTGAGGTATATAGAAAGGTATTTCACATACTCAATTTTATATCGGAAGGCCCCTTGTGAACGGTTGTGCATTAGACAACACTACTACCGATTTGAGCTCCCCCATACCTAGTGTATATTGAGAGACCCTTTTAGGATTCCTATGACCAACTGAGTTATCCTTTTGGCCTGTCCTGTGAGGTTCCTGACTTTTGATCCACTCCTATTCACACAGTTTGCTTGTGGATTTTAGACTTGAGTAGTGTTTGATCTTGTGTGGTGTTTTAGAGATTCATAGATATTTCAGATATGGGAGACTCTCCTGGGACCCCCAGTTAAGAGAACCCTTTTCAAGGTATGTCTTTTGATTCTCCCCCTTGTGGAGATGTTGGTCCTCCCTTCATGGCCACTTTGAACCTTCCTAGATTGACTATAGGATTACATGTATGGTTATTCTCCAATCCTGTCATACCAAATGCATCCTTTGTGTCGGATCCTGGTCCTTTACCGCATTAGCATCCACCTCATGTTAATCCTTCTCCTTCTTCATCGAATGTTGAATCGACTTCCCTATCTTCCTCTTCATCTGTTGAAAACTCTGAATTTAGTAAATGAGCGGGTAAGAAGAAGATGAAAAGGAAGGCTAAGAAGAAGGTCATCTCTCCAACCTCTAATCTTCATGTTGGAATCCCACAAACCACTGGTCATCATGCTGGGAGTATTGATGTACCTGTTTTCGGCACCCGTAAAGCTAAGTTCCCTTGTATGCTAAGTTCCCTTGTATACTTTGCAAGGGTGATCACCCTCTCAAGGACTATTGTGGTCTTTCCCTTGTGTCAAAAGTGTGGTATAAATATCATGTGTTGTTAGTCTCTGATCATCATGCTGATGATGTCCCGTCAAACAATGACTCTTTGGTTAAGAATTGAAAAGGAAAGGTCAGATATCATTGCTTGCTATGTAAGGATATGCACCACACTTGCCTTTGTCCTCGCATGGATGAAGCTTCAAAGTTGGTGGAAGATCTTACTATTCATCAGCAACAGCTTCCAACTAGTTATCGTAAGTTGTCTTTTGACATCCCATTGGTTGATTAAGTGGTCAATCCAAGTCCATCCTTGGTCAATCCCACTCTTCCATTGAAGAGTGAAGTCGAAGCAGTCGATCCAAGTCCATCCTTGCTTGATCCCACTCTTCCTTTGGAGAGTGAATTTAAAGTGGTCGAGTCGATGTCATCTCCACCCGATCCAACTCTTTCGTTAGAGAGTGTTGAGACTAAAGTAGTCCCTTCAATAGAGTTTTAATCTTCTCCCTCTCTTCCACTTGAAAGTGAAAACCATCTTGCTGAAGTTTTCGTAGTTAGTTCTTATTGTTCTATGCAAGAAGAAGTTTTGTCTCTTTCGATAGAACCCTCTCCGAGTAGTGAGGTTATTTCCTTTGACTGGAGTAACCTAATAGAATATTGTCTTCATTCGAGTGTTCCTTTCCAGATAGCTGTGTGAATTACTACTAAGATTATACTTGACACTATCGTTGATGAACGACTTCTGTTATCATTCTATCCTCTCTTGCTTGGCAAGCCATAGGTTCTCCTCCGCTTGTGCCAGCTACCGATCAGATACTGGCTTCTAATCGAATACCTACAACACCTTTAGAGATACTTCCTCAGTTTCCTATCAATTTGGAAGGAAAAACTGTCTGTATTGATGTTATGGTAGTCCAAGGTCCTTTAGATTTTAATCTGCTCCTTGGGTGTGATTATGTTTATGCCATGAAATCTGTAGTGTCCACACTCTTTCGAGTGATATATTTTCCCCATAATGGGAATATTGTGATCGTTGATCATCTTTCCTTCATTAAACCTGATTATCATATGACTCCTAGTCATCAGACTTCTCTGAATGTACTACATGTTCTTGTGGCTCTTTCCCCTTCTAGTTAGCTTCTTCCCATCATAGGTAAAATGGGGGGCATGGATTCAGCCTCTAGATATCATACCGGAGTTAAGTCACTAGCTTCTTATGTAAGGGCGAAACCCACCAACCTATGGACATCATGTTGCCTTAGAACTTGTTGTGAGCATAGTTCCATTCTGTATCAAGCTCGTTAAAAAATGAAACAGACATTGTGAGCATAGTTCCCATTCTATGTCAAGCTCGTTAAAAAATGAAATAGATGCTTGTGAGCATAGTTCCCATTCTGTGTCAAGCTCGTTAAAAAATGAAATGGATGTCCTTGATCATGGTTCCCATTCTTTGTCAATCTCGTTAAAAAATGAAACAGATGTCCCCAAGCATAGTTATTTTCAGTTTCAATCTTGTGTAAAAATGCAACAAACCACCTTGAGTAGTGTTTATTCTTGGTTTCAAGCTCGTCTAAAAAATAAAACTGACCTTAAGCAAAGTTCCTTTTTCATGTCAATCTCGTTAAAAAATGAAACGGATTCTTCCATTGTGTCAAGACTCAAGGAAGCTTGGGGGGTATGTACCCTATCTCTTTATTGGTGTTTAGCTACTTGATAGTTATACTGGGGGCAAGTACCAACCACTGGACATCATGTTGAGAAATCACCCATCAATGGACGTTATTTTGAGCATACTTTGTTTTAGTTTCAAGCTCGTTAAACCATGAAACCATATTTTGAGCATAGTTCATTTTCTATTTCAATCTCGATAAAAAAATGAAGTAGGTTTCCTTAAGCATACTTTACCTTTTGGTTTCAATCTTGCATAAAAATGAAACCATGTTTTGAGCATACTTTATTTCAGTTTCGAGCTCGTTAAACCATGAAACGATCCTTTGAGCATAGTTCTTTTCTATTCCAAGCTCGTTAAAAAATGAAGCAGATACCCTGAGTATTCTTTCAACTGATCTTTGAGCTCGTTAAAAATTGTACGATGGTGTTGAGCTTACTTTTCATTTTTCATGCTTTGGTTAAAACATGAAAACTAGTTTGAGCTTACTTTATTGCTTTTTCGTGCTCTGGATTCAAACATGAAAAAGGTTCCGAGTGCCTTTTATACCTTTAGTGTGCTCGTTAAAAACTCTGTGAAGAGGTATCGATTATAGTTTTACTATTTTTCAGACTCGTAAAAATTGGATTATGGAAAAAGAACTCATTCCGGAGATATATTTAAGCTATTTTCAGTCTCCTTAAAAACACAAAAAGATTACCAAATGAACTTGTTACGTTCACGCTTGTAAAAGAATCAAAACGATCGACTAGTTGGTGGTAGGTTATCTCTTTTTCGGACCGGATAGCCTTATTTACAAAAAATGACCTTTTGGAGTCTTCTTAGTCATTTCAGACTCTCTAAACATGAAACAACAAATGAGTTTTCTTTCATTGGACTCGTAAAATAAAATGATGAAGGACGCTTTTCTAGGAATGAACCCATCCTTTCTCATGTTCATAAAACTTATGAGATTGGACTCGTCCGAAGGATGAGCTATATTGAGCATTTGTTACCCTTTTCCAGCTCATTAAAAAGCAAAGAGGCACTCATCAATCATGATGGGGAAATTAAGGAAAGAGTTTGTATTTTGTTTTGGCAGTACATAGTCACTCTTGAACATGGCACTCATTTGCATATGCATTTCAGTAATTGGGTAATCTGTTTGTTTTTGAGGCCTACTAATTCCTTGAGTCTTCTTACCTCCTTTGAGTTGTCCAAGAATACTCTCACCATCAGTTGCATTGGGGGATCAGTATCATTCTTGTGTCAATATTTCCAAGTCATTCCATGCCCATGTTCAAGAGAAGTTTGGTCATCTATTCAATGTCTGTAGTCAGTTTACCTTCTATCATGTTGGTCATCCTTGATTCAGTCTCGTACATCACTCTATTTTCTAGTTTACTCCAAAACATCTTTGATCATGTTTCATATCGATGACGGGGGATTCATCATGGCCCTCCTTCGACGAGTCTATTCATGTCGATTTCAACTCCTTATCCAGGAATTAGAATTAGAAACCAAGTAAAGTACCTTGGGCCTACATGCCTTAAAGGTAGGTTACCTCACTTTCAACATGAGTTTACATCATTGACTCTTGATTGAAAGATCTCATCGGGTGTTCGACTCCAAGTCCTTTATTCACATTTGATGGTATGTGCTTTGATACCTTGGGAATCATTGACATCAATGGTGATTTCCCTTGCACTTGTTAACATTTTACATTATTGACTGGTAATCAAGTGGTTTCTACCATGTTTGATGTGAATACATTGTAGTCACATGCTTAGATTCCTATCGTTGCAGATCCATATTGAAGACCCTGGGTTGTCAGATATCTTCACCTAGGTGGAGTTTTGTTTTTGAGTCATATTACACGAATCCAAATTTGTATTGATCGTCGTTGTGTTATCATCTCATCATGGATCTATGCTTGTGTCTAGTAGCCATGATTGTGTTCAGTCGGTCTCTACTACCATGGATCTACATTGTATTGGTCGGCAGCCATGTTATGAGTCATATGAGATTTGACTCAATGGTACTGTAGGTGTACTGTAGCAACTTCTAGCCAACACCCTTGCCTTATATTTCTTCTCTTTGCAAAGCATTCACCTATAACATTCCTCTAACTTCATGCTTTGAGGGGCATTCTGTTACACCAAAATATTGCACTCTTGATCCATGTGTCAACCCTTTTCCTAATCCCAAATTTTTTCTCTGCTAAAGTTGATTGAGATTGAGGTTTTTCCTGCCTTTCTTCCCTCTCTAGGAAGGTTGATGCTTTTTCCATTCATGCTAGGAGTGCCCAAGGTGCTTTTTCCCTTCATGTTAGGTGCATCAGCATCGACGCTCTATCTCCCACTGCTAGGAGTGCTGACAGCACTTTTACCCTTTTTGGAAAGTGTATCGATGCTATTTTGAGGGTAAAAAAACAAAGATTCGAGACCCTTCTCAAAGGTGGATGAGGTGGTGGTTTATCCCTATTATCTAGGTGAGGTGGAATTCGGTTCCTAACCTATAGGGAAGATCCCTTTGATCCCTCCTCCTAATCCTCAACATACTCTATCCCTTTAGCCTTATAAATTAAACCCTCTCTCCATTTGGAATGGAGGAAGGACTATGGTACTCTTATGCTGGTGGAATTTCTAGGCAGCTTACTATCTTGCTTTGGAGGCTTTGGCTTGGATTGTTGGATGGAAGATTGCAGTGTTAAGGCTAGGTTGTAATGTTCCTTCTCATTGTAATTCTATGTATCTCCTCGATTACATTAATACAAATCTCTTTCCATAAACATTGTAGTGTTGGTGATGTTTATAGCTTTCTTCCTTAACTGTTAGCTTAGATCAATTATATGTTTGGATACACATATGCTATTTTCTTGTTTCCACATGCTTTATAGGGTTTGCAGCTGTAGATTTGAAGATTCTGGAGCTTGGATCAATAAAGAGAGAAGATGATCTGCATATTTCAGGTAGGTGATCTATCTGTTACTTTGCATTTCCATTTGATATAGGAAAGTAGGTTGTATTCTGTATTTGATTTATTCTAGATCCACTTGGACTAGGGAAATATCGCTTGATTTCGATTGGGTATATTTATCCGATAACACTAATCATATGTTTGGATGCCGCACTATCCACAATCCAATCATTTCTTCCATGTGACATAGTTTATGTGAGTGCTTAGATTAGGACATACTCTTCATCACTTGAAGAATCATCTCTTTCTTCTCTAAATTTTTTATTTGTTGGTTCATCATCTTCAAAGGTGTGAGCATGATCTATTTTCTTGTTGTAATTCTTGTTGAAGGAATCTTTGTTCTTGGGACAATCTCTGGAGTAGTGTCCCTTCTCATCACAAGTGTAGCAACGAATATTGGAAGGATCTCTTCTAAACTTCTTTGTCTTTTCTGATGATGGTACTCCCTCTTGTTGTGGTGGTGGTTCTCCTTTCTATAATTTCTTCTGGTGTGAAATGTGGAAGCTTGATATTTAGTTTCTCACATATTCTCTTCTATTATTATGAGCCTTGCTTCTTCTTATGTGAATCCTTCCCAGAATCTGTTGAAAGAGATCAGCTTCCTTCTTGCCCATATTCCTTGAATCAATGAATCCCATGATCTTGGGAGACCATTCAAGGTGTTCATAATGATATCTCCTTATTCTACAATCTCTTTGACTGCTTCAAGTTGTTCCTTGATTTGAGAAATACTTGTAAAGTAGTACTACATGGTCTTTGAGTTATGTATCTTCACATTCTTTAGTTGGTTCCTCAATGTCATATTCTAATTGATGTTCTTTCCTTCGAACGCTTCGTCAAAGCATCTAACACTTCCTTAGGTGTATTCAAGGATGACACATGGGGGATGAGGTGATTCTTAATAGAATATACAATGATTCTATTGGACTTAACCAAGTTCTTCTTATGAATATACTTAGCCTCGTCTCCATCTGACTCTGGAACTTCCTCATTGATATTCTGATCCAAATCATTTTTGTCAAGGATCAGGGAGAACCTGTACTTACATGCTCAGAATTTTTCAGCTCCCCCAAGCTTGTCTGCAAGCTGAGTATGATGAATCATTTTGAAATGCAAACCTTAAATGGAAATATCATAGATTTATATCTTACCAATTTGATTTGTCCAACCTGATTTCAGAGATGGCTAACCTAGGGTTTGTTAGAGAAACCCTAATTTTCCAAACTTAGAATTTTAGAATTCTATATGGATAGAAATATGTGCCTCCTTGAGGTGAGTTTATCAGTTAGGTCCTTTTCTTAAAACTATGGTGGTAAGCCTCCAAAACTTGATTCCTTATTTTCTTCCTGTGGTGTCTTGTAGTGTCCCGCAGTACAAAATTGAAAATTCTCCAAAATTGAATTTGCTTCCACCAAAAGATGCACCCTTCTAGGGAGATTTAGCCTTGTCGTCTTTTCTTGATGATCTGTGGAGAGAAGACCTTGAAGTAGGAAGCCCTAGTTTCTGTTTTTGCGCAGTTCCTTCTTTCAGAGAGGCTCTGATACCTTGTTAGTTTTTCTAATCTTATTCAAATTGATTAGGATATTTATATTAAATAATAACAAGCACAACAATATAGAGAAGATATAGAAGATACACAAGACACAAATATTTTCCTCATGGAAACCATAAAGGAGAAAACCCTAAAAACTTCCTCGAAATAATTTTGTCACTAAGACAATATCACAAGATGGAAAAACCANCTCTCTCTCTCTCTCTCTCTCTCTCTCTCTCTCTCTCTCTCACACACACACACACACACACACACACACACACATTCGAACTTGAGTGAGTGAGCGTGTGTCTAAATGAGGGATGGAGCCTTGCTATTTATACACATCAAGTTACTAGCATAATAACTTGACTAGGATGACCTCTTACACTAGCATGGACGAATTCACCTAGGGAGACTCCAAAATTACATTGCATTATATTAAACTTGGAACTACTGCACCGATTTACAAGGGAGGTTCTTCCTCAAGAAACATATACAATAATGACATCCTGAAAGGAGATAAACACATATCTGATAGAGGTACAACAACATAAAATAATAATATACATCAGAATATCTTTCAAAGTTACAAATACAACAACAATATCAAACACCAACAAGATCATTTGAACAAATATTGCAAAGCCTTCACACAAGCTCTCACTTACATGAAATTAATTTCTCTTGGGTATATGAAATGGATTTCCACAACTCTTGCAGGAGATATGGGATTATGGTATATCGACCAACATTCAAATCTGTATTGTTGGTTTGGTTTTAGAGTGGAATATATGGGTCATATATAGGATTTTTGTCTTAGATTGGAAGCTACAAGTCACCTCCTCATCATTGGGTTCTTGGTTTAAGTTGCTAGTTTAATTATTTTCTCTCAATCCCTTTTCATTTGTTGGTTAACACCCTACAATTTTGGTTTCTATGATTCATGATTCTTTGTATTATTAGCCTTATCTGAATTTGGTTGGCTCCTTTCGCTTTAAGGGTAGTTGGATTCTTCTATCGATTCCCTTAGGGTTCCTATCCCCTTCATTGTTTGGTAATTGAATCTGAGTTTAATATTATTTTGAGCATTGATGTGTATTTCCCTCAATCAATTGTGATCCCATCTCTATTAGTCTCACCTACAATTAATTTATGTTTTCTTCTGTTGTTGTTCATGTCTTCAACTCTGTTGTGCATCACCCTCAATCACATAAGTATGGAACACCCCAATTGAAACACTAATATTCATAGAGATAAAGATAATTATCGGGCATCATGAGGACTTGATAAATGGAAAAAAAACATCAATATTTTATGTTACAACTAGACTTTACAGCATGGGAAATCAATCATCCATTTAGAATGCATATACATTGGAAGATTTAGCAACTATTTTGAAACAACTTCAAGTTCTTAAAATTGAGGTCTCCTTGTTAGAAATCTTATCTTTAACTTAAGAAAGAGCTCACAATTGAAAAACTCCAGACTCCATCCCTCAACGGAATCAATCCCAATTCACCCAAGAGAGGAAGAAACCATTCACCAGTCTTAGGACAACATAAACGTTGACACCTCTCTTAGTCATCCATATTCCAGCAACAAGCAAGTTAATTCCAATCCTATATAGTTATGTTTTGCAAATGTTTTTTATAAGGAACCTTTTGTCGGATATATACTAGTATATCTTAGAAAATATCTTCTATGAAGGACAATAATATCAATCCTATCATTATTTTGAAACTATAGTTGAAAACTCTTCTCCAAACTTCTTTTCCTACTTTGTTTTTCCACATTGGCTAGTCTCACTACAGCTTTTATAAATGCAATTTATAACCATTCTTGTGAAAACAAAATTTTATATTTTTTCTAAAATTTGAGGATTTGCCACTTTGAATTTAAATATGTATTTCCTCCATTACTTTCATATAAACTTCTTGATTTCCATTGATCTTTTGTTCGAGTCCATTGCGTTGCAATCATTGGGATAAACTCATTTATTCACAATCATAGAAAGCATAATTATGTCTTAGTTCCCTATTTTTTTAATGTGGTTGTTTATATTACACAATATTGAACAACATTGCTTACATTTCATGACATATATTATCACTATGTAGTTTTGCTATAAATATTTATGCAATATTTGAAGTATGACTAGAGTTATCTAGATATCCTCGTGTAGTTTATGTTATTTATTATCACCATGATTTATGAGATTAACAATTGAGCATACTTATAATATAATTAATTCTAACTTATGGTCCCATGAATGAAATATAAACTATTAGATTCATTATTTAATACCTAGTACATTATCATTTCTTTCCAATAAATGCTCAAGACCATGACACCTTTTTAGTAGTTAAGCCTATATTTGTAAATATTTTAGTATCAATGGCTACACTCATATTAGTACTAAAATTAGTTATTATCCTTAAAGGCCTTATAAATCTTCCATACTTATTTCCTTGTGTCTAACAGCCAGAATAAAGATGCCCTCCAATCCAAGAAAGTTGTTTTAGCACTCAAGCTTTCATTTAATCAGTTCTTTCTCTCTCTTTACAATAAAATATTTAAATATTTGAGTGATTGTGAGGTTAAAAGAATATATTTATCGGTGATGGATGCCCCCTCTGGTTTTTTTTATTCCTCAGAAAATATATTGTATTTCATTATAACCAGCATAGATCCATCTTAAAAAGGATCTACCAAGAACCGAAAGGGATCAAATCTCTCTAATTGCAAACCCATTTTTAAGAGGGGAAATGTTGAGGAAATGTCAACAGAATGTTTATGGTTTTAATTTGTAGTCTTATATATGTGGTTCTAAAAAATATTTTAAATCTAAATTGAGTTGACATGTTATTTTTTATAACATTGTATTATTTTTTATAAAGAACACATGTCAACTCTAGAATGAGCACAAAAGGACTTACACATCTTCCCTTACTAGGCTATAAAATCTGTCGCTTCAGCGCAAAAATAAAACACTTTATTCAAATTTTTTTAAAATCCTTTACAGGCATTAGATATGTACCCATGGTACCTACATTTCAAAAATCATGTGCAAGAACAATAATTGAATCCAACAAAAGGTGCGAAAATAAAAGGATTAGAGTACAAAGAGTATAATCAACTAAAAAGTTCAAAATATAAGTTCTCCTTAGAATAGATATAGCATTCATGGATCTCAATTATAAATTCTAATGGGACATTACACCTATATGTAAGTACCAATAAAAAAAACATGCAAGAATGCGGCTTGGATCTAGCTCCATGAAATTTTCATTACTGTATTGCTATTGTTTCCAAGATCCTTCTACTGTCTGGTATCCTTGTTTATGTTGAATTTTGTACCTAGGGAAGTGTTCCTCTAGTGACTTTGTGCCTAAGTCACTAAAACGGAACAAGTGATGTGACCATTGTATTAATTAATTGAGATAAGTAATTAATTCACTTTATAGTCATAAAGTGACTTTTTGATAAATTTAAGTTGTATTTGAGAGAGAATTATTTAAGGGAGAGAATTTTTTTTTTCATCCATTGATGTGAGAACATGTTGCAGTTGCAACCTTTTTCCCAAATTTAAAAAAAAATCTGGACCCTCCTTTTGGTTTTATCTTTCCTGGGATTGTTTGGATTCCTAAACTCTGTTTTTCCTCTACTACAAATTTGAATTTTTTGAGGTTGAATTGAGGTCAACTATTTTCCTTCATTACGGAAGTTGAATGATCTAAAACTGCCTTTTGTCTAGCCAATGCATAAGAACTATGGAGTTTTGATTAATGTTTGGAGCTTGAAGTCCGATTTTGGTGATTTTTATCACTATTGGAGGTCGGATGATGAGTTGATTGTTTGTTTCCGCTGTGTCGAAGGTTGAGTGAACTAATATTTCCGTTACCCAACTGAAAAGCATTTCGGTTTATTTGAGTACTTAATGTTTTTTTTTTTNGTTGATTGTTTGTTTCCGCTGTGTCGAAGGTTGAGTGAACTAATATTTCCGTTACCCAACTGAAAAGCATTTCGGTTTATTTGAGTACTTAATGTTTTTTTTTTCGATGATCGCTGTCGGAAGTTAGTTGACCAATGAATCAGGGCATTAGTTCTCTATGCTGCAGATGGATAATCTTGTTTTTCGTCGATGTGCTTTAACTGGTCTTTTTGGTTTTATTGTTTAAATTATTTTTGACTTTATCGCTATCGGATGTCTGTTGATGAATGAATCAGGGCATTAGTTTTCTATGTCGCCACCGTTTCAGAGGGAAAATGGAGAACGTTCCGATGGATAGTTATTTTTCTTGACGATTCTGTGGTTTTATTGCTCAAACCTTTTGCTTTTCGATGAGTTTTTTTTTATTTTCGCTATCGGAATGTTTTTTACAAGCGGTCGGAGTTTTAGTCTTCTACGAAGTCTCTATTTCGGAGGCCTTGTTGTTTGTCTTGCCGACACTACGAAGTATTTTGTGTCTCTAGGTTAGAATGAGTTAGTTGTTAGTTGTTCCAATCGTCGACGATTTTGTGATCCGCAAAACCCACAGTCATTTTTTCTTCTGTCATTGTGGCTGCTTAGTGAACTAAACGTCCGACATATAGTCCTTCCTCTCACCGATGCTGATGTGTTTATTGCATAGTGCTTTCAATTTTAGCTACGGCAGCGTTTAGTGCTTTATTTCACTGATGTTTTATTTTGTTGCGGGGTCCTTAGTCTGTTTATGGCCCGCCGTTGCGGCTGACAATCAGACTATATGCCCAACATTTAGTTTTTTCCTCGTTGAAGCTTTAATGATTAACAGTTCTGATCTCTAGCATATAAACATCACAATGATAGTGCTCAGCATCACTGACACTGTGGCGATGCTTAGGATTATTTCTTTGATGTTGCGGTGAGGTTTAGGTTTTTCTCGCCGACCCATAGCATGTAAGTTTTCCGATCGAGGATGATTTTCTGTTGTCGCGGAACCCATAGTCCTTTTGCTACCCGCCGTTGCGACTATCTAGCGCACTATCTGCCCGATGTCTAGTTGTTTTTCCCGCTAATAAGGTTTCTTCCCACCGATTTTGTGTGCTTTTACCCTATTTCATGGATGGTGGAGATTTTCCGTGGGTTTTGATCGAATCAAGGGTTTGGTGTTTGGTGGTTACATTGTTATGGTTCATGCTTTCATCAGAGGATTTCGAGTTAGATGCAGCCTGGATTAAGATGAAGAGTATGTTCTATCGGGATTGTGATTTTAGTTTTGGACAGTGGACTTAGAGTATTTCAAGACACGAACTTGCAGGATTTTCTTTGCCTTATCATTTTTTTCGTGCATTAATACTGTTATAGTTCATTTTACAGAATGCATGTATTGATACAGTTTTGTGTTACTTTGTTAAACGATAAATGGTCTAAAAATCTGCTATGTTCATGACAGGGTGATTGCTGCAAAGAAGATATGTCTAAAAGACAAAGAATAAGGGCGAAAATGAAGAATGGAATAAGAGAAAGAAAAGGAAGAAGTAGAGATGAAGAAAAGAGAAGAAGAAAGTGAGGGTATAAGACCAACAGGATCTAAAAAAGACCAACGGATTATTGAGTAGAATAAATAGTGGCAGAGGCCCAGGCTTGGGAAAAGTTCATCAACGACCAAGTTGGTCCCTCTTTATAAAGTGCTCTTAAAATTTTAATTTGAAATGTAACATATTATGTAATTTATGAGCATTCACTACAAGACAAGATTTTGGGATTGAAACATTAGGGAAGCCAAAAAGGTCATTTGGGGGCAGCCCAAAGGTTTTACTTTTGTTATAAATATAGGAGAGTTAGATGTAGAATGGACTTTTTCCCAGATAGATTTGTGAGGGTATGTTGTAAGAAGAACTATTTCCTTTTGCAATAAAGAATTACAAGTTTCCTGCTGGAGAAAGCTTGGTGGAATGTTTCAAATGCTTTGCTATGGATCAGTTGAATGTGAACTATTTCATTTTCAGCTTATGTCTATTACCTGTGAGATCATTCTAACTCTTTGAACCTATGTTTATGTTATGAATGCACTCTAGTCTATTCTGTGAAATTTCCACTGTGAGTAATGAAGCTTCTCATAAACAATAAGCTATCTTGTTGTTAATATATCTATTAATGTTCATGTCTTCTGAAATAAGTAATGGCTATCTATGATTTTTCTTAATGCATGCGCAGAAATACATTACTCATTGATAACTGATAATTTTTCTCCCTAGGGATAGGTTAGATAGTTAGTTTTAGTTTCTTGCTATGTGTGATTTAGATGCGAGAGAGTTAAGACGAGAGGTAAGAACCTGCGCATCACATTGTGACACTCCTCATTATCTCTATCAATCTGCATTTTAGATAGGAACTTGCACATCATACTTAAACATAAAAAACTAAAATTATACATGGTGGACCGGGCTGTAACCGCTAAAACCTTTTATTTTGTTACTTGACCTACGATAGCCAGACTATAAACCAGACGGATTCCCCATACCAAATAGTATCGGGCTAGTTGGGATCGTTTACTATGGAGAATCCCTAACTGTTGTTACTTGCGATTTTCTAGGCCTCAATAGTTTTTGGCACTAGAAGGAGGGAAGCTAGTGCATGGCTGGCTGAGGAAACCCATTTTCTCGAAATTATTCCACCGATGACAATTTTGAAAGCAATTTGTTTCACAATCCAACTCCTGAAGAGAAGGGTAAAGAGCATCTGTATTCTATAGATAATGAAGTAGTTGATGATCTGAGAATATTTACTAGGGCATATGCAAAGAAGATCGGAGGATTTCCAATTATTTCTGTCTTACCCAGAAGAGAATATCGAAAGAAAGATCGCCCTCAGTTAGAAGATTCATTGTTGGTAGAAGACCTTGAAGAACTAGTAGAAGCATCCCTACAGGAAGTTGATCAACCTTTGAATCAGTTGAGACCAGATACACCTTATTGTTCACCTCTTCATACCCCTGTTTAGTCACCACCTCATTCTCCACTCAAAATCATGGCTAATGTAAATGCAAATCAACCACCAAACCCACCAAATCCACCACCTACTTGGAGGACTAGGTCGCCATTAAACCTGACACCTCCCTTGCATGATTTGCCTCAAGCTTTTGAGAAAATGTTGCCTAAGTTTGACCCAAGTGAAAAAATTCTGGTAGATGATCATTTGCAAAGTTTTTACTTGGCTATAGAAGGACTACGGGCTAGGGAGCATGAAGATGTGGTCTGTAGATTGTTTCCACACACCCTAAATGGAGCAGCAACCTCATGGTATTTTTCTCTTCCCGCAAATTCAATCATAGACTCAGACACATTTGAGAGGATATTTAGAAGTAAATATGCAGTACAGAAAACTCATGCAACTTTAATGAAAGGGTTATGTGCTTTAAAGAAAGAAAGAAAGGAAAAAGTACATAATTTCACTCAAAGATTTGCTGCTTATCTAAAAAAAATTCTCCAGCTGATAAACCATCTGATAAAGTTCTGATTGAATACTATACTTTGGCTCTAGGGCCTGACTTGGCCATGTTTTCCAAGATGTCAGTCAAACCTACATTATTAGAAACTTATGAAGAAGCTGAGAGGGTAGAGGCTGAGAAGGAGAGCATATAAGATTATCTTGTGCAGTTGGAAGAAAAAGCTTTTGGTAAGAAACCTTTATTATTGAATAAGCCTAAGGATGAGTGGTCATAGGATTTTGAAGGGATGGCGAAGATGATGCAGAAGCTATCCAATAGAGTAATAGATTTGGAAAAAGAAAAGGAAGCTCAAAAATATTATAATCCTTACTATAAAAGGAGGGAGGAAAACAATCAACCTAAACCTCCTCCACACAGTCCTGCATCAATGAATTTAACTGAGGTAGGTATGGATAATTTTTGCACCTTTCATCAGCAACCTCATTCTGAGAAGAATTTCCCCCAATGGATAAATTCTATGACATTGGTAATGAATCAGTTATTGGACTCCAAACTAGCAGAAACTGATAAGGAGGAAGAAAAAAATAATCAATACATAGAAAAACAAGAGGAAGATGCTTTAGTTTTATGGGATTGTGTCTCAATGTTTGATACGTTGGAAGAAGGTTCTCTAAAATGAGAGGAGATTTCAAAAACCAATGTGACAACAAGAAGTCGGGGTTTGGTAAAAGAAGACAAGTCAATACTTCCGAAAATTAACATTAGAGGAAATTTCAACTCAAAATGGGCCTTTTAACTTTTATTCAAATTCCATGTCATCATGCGTTAGCCAATGAAATTGCTTTAAATTTGAAATACCGTATAGGTCTTAAACACTTTTTAATATAAATTTGGGGATAGGTATCATAAAAAAAAACTACTTTTTTTGTTTGTATTTTTGACATATCTCCCTGTGTTTTTACTAAAATTTCGATCAGGAGAGCTCGTTGGATGCAGAATTTAATTCCACATCCAACGAGCTCTCCTGATCGAAATTTGAGTGAAAACACAGGGAGATATGTCAAAAATACAAACAAAAAAGTAGTTTTTTTCTTTTCTTCCTGCAAAATTAATAAATATTATTTTATTATTTTAACTATTATTTTATTAGTTCATTTTAGGAGGCCCATTTTGAGTTGAAATTTCCTCTAATGGAGACTTCAAGAAAATATGAAGAAAGTATAGAAGAACACCACAGCTGATAAAATACTTGAATTTACCATTACAAGTCAAGATCCGAAGAACATTAACATGCTTGTTAAGCCTGTTGAAGAGAAGATTGATAATGTAAAAAAGAATCTCACAAAGCATGAGATGGGGTATGATATTGTGGAAGATATTAAAAAAGATAAGGAAAATATCTCACTGTTTGAAATGTGTAATGTGCCTCAGCAGAAAGAAAAATTGTTAAAAGAACTTGAAGTACCAGAGGAAGAGCTTCCCACTAACAACCAACATGAAGAAGAAGAAATTGGTGAAGAAAGTGTGGGAGGTAAGTCTAAATATAAAACCTCACCATTTCTCCTAACTTTTGAGATTTTCAACCATAATGTGTACAACTGTTTAGCAGACTCAGGGGCATCAGTCAATGTTATGCCACTTTCAGTCTACAAAAAGATAAATGGACAACCTAAACGATCTACCTAGCAGGTTATTCACTTAGACAAGACAGCTATGAAAGTAATCAGGGAAATGGAAGATGTTCTAATTCACTTATCTACAAATGAAAAGGTATGTTAGTACATCGATATTGTAGTAGCAGACATACCTGATGCTTATGGACTTGTTTTGAGTCGAGATTAGTCAGCAAGGCTAGATGGATATTTTGCATCAGATTGGTGACATCTTTGGTTGCCTCATAAGGGAAGTCCCAATCAGATAAAAGTATTAAGAGAGCCTCGGATGGAGCACATTGTTACTCAATTAGAGAAAAAAAATGAACCAGTGAATTTTGTAATGGGAAATTACTTTATTGAACTAGAACCAGGAAATTACCAAGCTGAAGAAGCCAGCAATACACCAGACACCCAGCCCAACCTCCTTCGATTTTCACAGGCTGATGAGATTGACTGTAAAATAGTAGATTTAGTTTCAGATGTAGTTTTTAATTCAAGATCAATAGAATTAGATAATGGGTAGGCCTTTTTCAATTTGTAGTCAAGACTAGCACCTCAACTTACAAGTTGCCAGATTTACAGGGGTGGGCAGAGAACTGACCAGTTAGCGGTTTAGTTCTCAAACTTTATTTTTATTGATTTTTATTTCTTGATTATCTTGTACATAAATAAACTGATTGCTTGGTTTTGTTTTGATTTGTTTATTTTTGTTTGTTATAGTTAGGGTGTGATTGATTTTAATAAAGAAGCAAACTTTTGGTTGCATGGAGTTCATTAGAATTATGGATTAGCTAAAATACTTGATTATAAGACTGTGTACTATTGATTTATTTGAAAGAACTTCTTTTAGTTCAGCAGTTTTCCTAAATGGCCATGAACACATTGAAGTCCTACTTAATCCTTGTAAAATAACTCAGGATCAAAAGGTATGGAATACTATTTCGAGGCTCCATCCATCTCACATTTAAAATGTCTTAGGGGGTGACAGCAAAGACCCATGGAGAGGAAGCATGGTAAACAGTATATTATATTTAAAAGATCCCATGCCAAGAATTGAAAGCCAAAAGGAAAATAAGAGTCAAAAAATGCCTAAGAAAGCAATATGTATCAAAACAAAGTACTGAACCATATTAGTACAAAATTGCCAAAGTTCTTCCCCGTCCGTGAGCTGAAAATTAAATACATCTCTCACACAAAAGGACACTGTGGATAGAGGAGCCTGAATAAAAATTCAAAAAGAAGGCATGCAGGAGGACTCAGAAAGGACAAAAAAGTCCAAAAGCACAAAAGTGCAAAATGGCACGGGAATGAGGAACAAACAAATATTTCTATTTACCATATGTTACAATCCTGTGGTTTCCAAGCTGGGAGCTACCCGAAGACAGAGGTAAAAAATGAAATTCATATTCCTATCCTCAAAAGAGTTATCTAGAATTTTAAATCTTGGTTCCATTATCTCTAAATTGTACTATCATCAATGATTAAAAGTACATACATCTGTCATTTGGGAAATCCAGATATCTAGAAGAATTCAACATGTTGGTATTTATTGTCAAAACAATCTATTGCTCAAAGAAGAAGTTATCTAGAGATCTGTGTTCACCAGGTAGTCACCAATTGTTGTAGCTGCAACTTTTTTCCCAAATTTAAAAAAAAAATTGGACCCTCCTTTTGATTTTATCTTGCCTGGGATTGTTTGGATTCCTGAACTCTATTTTTCCTCTGCTACAAATTTGGATTTTTTGAGGTTGAATTGAGGTCCAATTTTTTCCTTCATTTCGGAAGTTGAATGATCTAAAACTGCCTTTTTCCTAGCCAATGCATAAGAACTGCGGAGTTTTGATTGAATGTTTGGAGCTTGAAGTCTGATTTTGGTTATTTTTATCACTATTGGAGGTCAGATGATGACTTGACTGTTTGTTTCCGCTGTGTAGGAGGTTGAGTGAACTAATATTTTCGTCGCCCAGCTAAAAATCATTTCGGTTTATTTGAGTACTTAATATTTATTTTTTATTTTTTCGATGATCGCTGTCGAAAGTCAATTGAACAACGAATCAGGGCATTATTTCTCTATGCCGCCGATGGACAGACCTATTTTTCACCGATGCGCTTTAAGTGGTCTTTTTGGTTTTATTGTTTAAATTCTTTTTGAATTTATCGCTATCAGATGTCTGTTGATGAATGAATCAGGGCATTAGTTTTTTATGTCGACGTCGTTTCAGAGGGAAAATGGAGAACCTTCCGATGGATAATTATTTTTCTCACCGATTCCATGGTTTTATTGCTCAAACCTTTTGCTTTTCGATGAGTTTGTTTTCTTTTCGCTATCGAAATGTTTTTGACAAGAGGTCGGAGTTTTAGTCTTCTACGACACCGTTGTTTTGGAGGCCTTGTTGTTTGTCTTGCCGACACTGTGGAGTATTTTGTGTCTAGAGGTTCCGATGAGTTCGTTGTTAGTCATTCTAATCGCCGATTGTTTTGTGATCTACAGAACCCACATTTAGTTTGTCTTCCGCCGTTGCAGCTGCTTAGTGAACTAACCGTCTGACAGATAGTCCTTCCTCTCACCGATGCCGATGTGTTTATTGCATAGTGGTTCTGATTTATGCTATGGCGACGTTTAGTGCTTTATTTCACCGACATTTTATTTTGTCGCAGGGTCCTTAGTCTGTTTGTGGCCTGCCATTACGGTTGACAATCAGACTATATGCCCGACGTTTAGTTTTTTCCTCGCCGATGCTTTAATGATTAACAGTTCTGATCTCTGGCGTATAAACATCACAATGATAGTGCTCGGCATCATCGACACTGCGATGACACTTAGGATTATTTCGCTGACGTTGCGGTGAGATTTAGGTTTTTCTCGCTGACCCATTTTTCGATCGTCGATGATTTTCTACTGTCGTGGAACCCGTAGTCTTTATGCTACCCATCGTTGCGGCTGTCTAGTGCACTATCCGCCTGATGTCTAGTTGTTTTCCCATCGATAAGGTTTCTTCCCATCGATTTTGTGTGCTTTTACCCTATTTCATGGATGGCGGAGATTTTCTGTGGGTTTTGGTCGAATCAAGGGTTTAGTGTTTGGCGGTTACATTTTTATGGTTCATGCTTTCATCAAAAGATTTCGAGTTAGATGCAACCTGGATTAAGATGAAGAGTATGTTCTATCGAGATTGTGATTTTAGTTTTGGACAGTGGACTTAAAGTATTTCAAGACACGAACTTGTAGGATTTTCTTTGCTTTATCATTTTTTTTTCATGCATTAATACTGTTATAGTTCATTTTACAAAATGCATGTATTGATACAGTTTTGTGTTACTTTGTTTAACGATAAATGGTCTAAAAATATTATGTTCATGACAGGGTGATTGCTGCAAAGAAGAAATGTCTAAAAGACAAAGCAGAAGGGCGGCAGTGAAGAATGGAATAGGAGAAAGAAAAGGAAGAAGTAGAGATGAAGAAAAGAGAAGAAGAAAGTGAGGGTGTAAGACCAATAGGATCTAAAAAATACCAATGGATTATTGAGCAGAATCGATAGCGACAAAGGCCCAGGCTTGGGAAAAGTTCATCAGCGACCAAGCTGGTGCCTCTTTATAAAGTACTCTTAAAATTTTAATTTGAAATGTAACATATTATGTAATTTATGAGCATTCACTACAAGACAAGATTTTGGGATTGAAACGTTGGGGAAGCCCAAAGGTTATTTGGGGGTAGCCCAAAGGTTTTACTTTTGGTATAAATATATGAGAGTTAGATGTAGAATGGAAATTTTCCCAGATAGATTTGTGAGGGTATGTTGTAAGAAGAACTATTTCCTTTTGCAATAAAGAATTACAAGTTTCCTGCTGGAGAAAGCTTGGTGGAATGTTTCAAATTCTTTGCTATGGATCAGTTGAATGTGAACTATTTCGTTTTTAGCTTATGTCCATTAACTGTGAGATCATTCTTACTCTTTGAACCTATTTTTATGTTATGAATGCACTCTAGTCTATTCTGTGAAATTTCCACTGTGAGTAATGAAGGTTCTCATAAACAATAAGCTATCTTGTTGTTCATATATCTATTAATGTTCATGTGTTCTGAAATAAGTAACAGCTATATGTGAGTTTTCTTAATGCATGCACAGAAATACATTACTCATTGATAACTGATATTTTTGCTCCCTAGGGATAGGTTAGATAGTTATTTTTAGTTTCTTGATGTGTGTGATTTAGATGCGAGTGAGTTAAGATGAGAGGTAAGAACCTATGCATCACATTGTGACGCTCCTCGTTATCTCTATCAATCTGCATTTTAGATAGGCACTTGCACATCATACTTAACACAAAAAACTAAAAATATACACGGTGGACCGGGCCATAACCGATAAAACCTTTTATTTTGTTACTTGACCTATGGTAGCCATACTGTAAACTAGACGGATTCCCCATACCAAATAGTAGTGGGCTAGTTGGGAATGTTTACTCGGGAGAATCCCTAACTGTTGTTACCTGCGATTTTACATGCTCAACAGAACACTAGACTCAATGTGGGCCCTTGATCTAGTGACTATTTAACTATCCCAGAAGCTGAAATAAAAATACAAGGGAAACAATAAAAAGGCACTTCATTCATCATTTGTACTCACCTAAAAGATTGGAGCAAATTCAATTTGCTTGAGAGGAGCAAGAGGTCGAGTTTAAGAGAGATATACTGATTAGAGCCAATTCCTAGGAACTAAATCAATAATTTAAAGCACAAAAATTGAGGACAGAGACTCAGTTTGAAAAGGGAACATGCTGCATGTTTTTCTAGGCAAGGGCACCATTTTTGAGGTGATGATTATGGGAACTTTTATCAATTCGTACAAAAACAGTATGAATAGAGAAATTTTGTAGTTGACTGGGCACAAATTTTGAGGCAAGGAAGGAATAAAATTTGAAGCAGCTTATTGTTGAGATAGAAGGAACAAAGACCAAGAATTAGACCATATAGCCAACATGAAATTTGAGGGGTATGACTATGTGTATCAATTCATACAATGTTGAGGAGGCATAAATTTCAAGGCTATTTTTACACAGAAAACTAAACAGTTTTAGCATAGCTTTTGAGGAAACATTTTGGTGGTCTTCTGGGTTGATATTAGTTATGCATTTTCATGTTAAATACTAATGTACATTTTATCTGAAGAAGAAATAAAACTGCTCTCTCTCCTTCGGGGTTTTTCTTGGGCAAGTTAGCCAAAAATCAAAGTCTCAAAATTTTTGTGTATGGTTGTTGTGTTAATTTTTGTCTCGGTATTTTGGTAGAATTATCATGTGTTTCTAGTTTAGAAATTTTAATGAGTTAAATTTCATTTGTAGCTACTAAATGTTGAATGATATTGTGTATTAAACATTTATAATCTGAGTTTAACTTGAAGCCTGTTTGAGAAGAAAAATCTATAGTTTAGAAAGCATGTCTTCCTAGAAATGCCTCTTTCTATAGATATGTTGAAAACTAATATAATGAAACAAACCATAAAGATGTTTCTGTTGGAGACATTTACCACCATACACACTCCTTTTGGTCAAATTGGCCTAGTTAAACCACTATCCTAAGTATAATTGACAATAATTGACATTAGTGGAGCATTAATTGACATCATCCAGTCACACCCACGCCTACCTACAGTTAAGGAGGCTAACTTATCCTTCTCCTACAGTCAAGGAGGCTAATTGGAGCACTCTGGGGGTGATCTTAGTGATATTAATGCACTTAATTGCTAACTGGTGGTTACAATCAGTTCAACCAGTCAATTAAGGCGCCTCCTCTCATTAAATATATTATTTAAGAATTTTTTATTATTATTTAATGATCTGGACTCAACAGGGGCGCCTCCACCAACTTCTGATGATCAGTTCAGCTTCAGTTAACCTCTTCGGGGTTCATTGAATTCATTGAGCACTAGCACTTGATGGTTGGCTTTCTATGACATGTGTTTGATCTCCTTCAGTTGAGATTCAGTCATTTATTGCACTTCGACTTCAGTTAGGGTTTGGTGAGTCAATTAGGGTTTTGGTCAAGTGGTTAACTCAATGTGAACCAATGGCTTACAGTCAGTTAAGCCAGACTCACTCATTGAATTCTAATGACCTCCTAAGGTACTCGAAGTCCTCATTGATTCAAGCTATTGCTTGACATTGTTATTGTAATCATTCATTCTTTATGTGAATATAGAGCGGCTACTATTCCTGTAGACCGATTACACCATTTCATGAGTTATTTGTTGATTAATCTTTGATGAGATTGATTCTTTGTTCCTAGATCAATGTGCAAGATTAATATGGTATCAGAGCTTACGGAGAGATGAAGCTCTATCTCTCAAAAACAAGCTTTTTGACAGATTTCTGCATGAAATTTGAGCAATAGCTCAAAAATCCAGCACTGCACCAGAAGCCAAGGCTTACCACTTAATACCCCAAGTAAAGAAATTGTTGATCAAGCTTGCTTGATTGACTATCATGGGTGTGATGAAAGCCTAAAATGTGCAGGCTGTCTGACCTTATGGTGTCCCTTTTGTTTTGATTTGCAGGTTTTAACAGGTACAACTTTGAATGGACTCATCAATCCCTCTTCTCACCCAATTCACAAGCTATTCAGAATGTAAGTTGAAGATGATTGCATCTCTGAATGAATGATAATGATTGGCTAAATGACGGTGATAAAGATTTTGGAGCAATATGTATGGCCCTTTCTCCTAGCTTGCACTACCTTATTGGTTCTATTGAATACCCAAAGGATCTCTGGACAAAATTGGACAGAACCTTTGGCAAGCACAATGAGGATCATAATAGCACTTTGGATATCACATCTAGCACCACAAGATTACTTTACTCAAAATTCTCAGCCTCTACTCTCTCTGATAAAGTTGTTCAAGATGAAGATGAAGCAGAATCTTCTACACATTCAATTCGAATTGAAGAAAGTCTCCATGCAGTGACTCCTTCTCCTGATGCTCCGGAAGTTCATGAGATCTATGATATCTCATATCCTCATATTGATGAAACAGAATAAGACATTTGAATCTCTGATATTGAATAAAAATACTGATGCACTTCCATGCAAACATTCACCGGTGATTTTCCTTTGAATTCTGTGTAAAATTTACCAGTAATTGCTTCCGAAAGTGAAGAGAAAATTGATTTTTCTTCCTCTAATGTTGTTGTTGGTGTGAAAATATGTAAAAAATTGGATATTTTGGAAGAAATATAAAATTATAAGAGTGACACATTCCCTCCCCATGATCTAGATCTTCTAGCAAAATCCCACAGGATTGCATGCACCAAAATTCAGAATTTTGAAGAAAAAGACAACTGTGCATCCACCGTTTCGGTTGACCATAATTTTTGATCTGATATGAACCTTATTGGATATGATATGATATTATTTGGATCTGATGTTATATTTCTTGGTTCAAAATTTCAGGTTCATAAACCTTCAGTACTACTTGTAGCTGTTCTCATCAACGATGTGAAGAAACAAGTACCGCAAGTCTCCTACAAAACTGTTGCTGGGGATTTGATTTATTTTCACAGTTTTGGATATGTTGTGAACTTATTTAGATTTGATTTACTTTATGATTTGATATTTTTTGGTTCATATTTTAAAATCCAAGAGCTTTCAGTCATGCTTGTAGCTACTCTCACCAATTCCGGTGTGAAAAATCAAGTACCGCAGTTCTTCTTCAATTTTGCTACTGGGGATTTGGTGTTAGTTTTCTCTTATGAGGTTGCTGATATTTTATTTTGTGAATCATTATCTATTTCTGAAGCTATATCATATTATGGAGCTCAAGCATTCACTCTCCAGAGTCCCAGGGCTTCTCTACCTTTGGTCACATGCTCATCTCCTCACAGAACTAGTAAAGAGGAAGACATTCTACATCCGCTTGGACACTTGCTCCTAAAAATTGGGGCTAATTTTACCACTCATGGTTTTTTGTTTAAGGTTGCAACATATCATTTTCTTGAGTGTTCCACACATGTTTCAAATCCTCAAGAACCTTTGCTCTTTCTTCAGATGATTTCAGCTGCTCTACATGGGTCCAGTTTTCACCGTGCAGCTGTTTATATTTCTGATTCAGTTGAGTGCATTGTTCTTCTTCCAAAGTGGAATATTCCTCCAGACATATTCATTTAGTTTGGATTCATAGGTTCACATGCACAGTCTCGGGATGCTGCTGCATAGAAGACCCAATTCTTGATATACTGCTTAGTTTGAGGGGGGGTATTTTTCCCATGAGGTTTTCCCCATTTCCTTGGTTATATTAAGTAGTTACTTTAGTGTATAGGGTGACCTATGGCCTTTGTTACCAGGTCCCTAGCATTTTTATGCATCTATGTTTTCTAACTCTTCCTGAGTATAGCTTAAGGGGGGGTGTTGGAGACATTTACCACCATACACACTCCTTTTGGTCAAATTGGCATAGTTAAACCACTATCCTAAGTATAATTGAAATCAGTGGAGCATTAATTGACATCATCTAGTCACACCCACACCTACCTACAGTCAAGGAGGCTAACTTATCCTTCTCCTACAGTCAAGGAGGCTAACTGGAGGACTCCGGGGGTGATCTGAGTGATATTAATGCACCTAATTTCTAACTGGTGGTTACAATCAATTCAACCAGTCAATTAAGGCACCTCCTCTCATTAAATATATTATTTAATGATTATTTATTATTATTTAATGATCTGGAGTCAACAGGGGTGCCTCCACCAACTTTTGATGATCAGTTCAGCTTCAGTTAACCTCATCGAGGTTCATTGAAGTCATTGAGCACTAGCACTTGATGGTTGGCTTGCTATGACATGTGTTTGATCTCCTTCAGTTGAGATTCAATCATTTATTGCACTCTGACTTCAATTAGGGTTTGGTGAGTCAATTAGGGTTTTGTTCAAGTGGTTAACTCAGTGTGAACCAATGGCTTACAATTAGTTAAGCCAGACTCACTCATTGAATTCTAATGACCTCCTAAGGTACTCGAATTCCTCATTGATTCAAGCTCTTTCTTGACATTGTTATTGTAATCATTCATTCTTTATGTGAATACAGAGCGCCTACTATTCCTGTAGACCGATTACACCATTTCATGAGTTATTTGTTGATTAATCTTTGATGAGATTGATTCTTTGTTCCTAGATCAATGTGCAAGATTAATAGTTTCAACTCTTTAAAAAGGGAGAGAAGGTAGATGTTCCTAGGAGGCCTTTTTAACCACATCCAATCCATCACTAACAAGGAGTCACCAAAAACTTGTAAATGATTAATCCCTTTAGAAAGAGCTAGTCATAAAGTTAGTTTTAAATCCTTCATATTTGATTTTTTGTTTGTTCTCAAACCCACATTGGTTGAAAAATTAACCCAATGAGAGGAAAATAAGGATACAATGCTACCATCACCTCCTTTGGTATGTTAGCCCCAAGAGGCACCATCGAAGAAGTCTCGTGTCTTATCTTTATCTATGGCTTCCACGAAAACTCTTATGTGTTTTGGGGGATTCCAAACCTGTGGAAATAAACCGAGGATGGACAAATTTTTGGTGGCCTCTATATTTAGAGAGTATAAAATGTCATCAAAGATTACCATTTTCCATGCTAATCAATAGTGTCATATCATAATTAAGGGGAGATCCAACATTTCTTAAAAAATAAATTATTATTCCAAGTTAAAAGAGCATCCTAAATAGTCACACCATCCCAAACAATATGGATATGATTAACAGTAGAAACAAAATCCCACATTTTCTATAAATAATGGCAATGTATGAACAAATGTTTGATGCTTTCATTATTGTTCCTACATAGAGGACACCATCCTGGGTCAATCCAATATCTCCTCATCATATCCTCCAAGACAAGGACTTTTTTAAAGATGACTAACCAAAATAAAATCTTAGACTTCAAAGGGAAATTGAACTTCCAAAGATAAATGATCCAGCACGGAGTCTCGAGGGAATATTCGTCCTCTATGATGACTTTATACCCTAGACTTGGAGTGTAGAAACCACTATATTCGTTTATGCACCAAATCAACTCATTTTTCCTATCCACCAAGTGAATTTGATAGTCTTGAATATTTTTAATAAATTTGTTCCAAACATAACTATCAGCTCCCACAAAGGCTAGATCCTCAGCACGATTCCATACTATGATTAAAAGGAGTGGAATTTTGGAGGTCTTCAATCTAAGATAAAAATAATAATAATTTCTTGAGCCTATAAGGATTATTTTGTATGAGTAGGGAGTTTATAAATATTATATAAACAAATCCATGGATCATTCCTAATATGAAGATTTCTTCCATTTCCAACCTTCTAAATGAGTCATTCCTCGACCACACTGAAGGATGACACAAGGGATATCCACATAAAAAAGGAAATTCTAGACAATTTTACATTGGATCTAACCCTTTATTCAATGGATAAAGGATAGATGTCTTTTTGATAAATTACTTTGACCCATATCCATATCCTTTGATAATACTATAGGTACCTTTGGAAGCAAAGGATTTTGTTAAAGCAACATAGGTTTTTGAGATCCCATCCACCAAGATCCTTAGGAAGAGATATTTTATCTAAGTTGCCCAAGAATATCCTTTTTCCTCAGGTCTACCCTTCCATAAAAATTTGCAACATAATTTCCATATATGTTCAAGTGTACCTACAGGAATATAAGATAAAAAAATCCAATACACAATAATAGCTTTCAACTCTCAAGTTCCTCATATTCAACAAAATAAATACATTTGTTAAAAGGATGTTTCAACAAATCATTTACCAACCCTTCTAGAAGCTTCTTCCTCCATCATTGATTCAGATACTTCCATAAGTTCTACCAAACCCCAAGGTGACAAGATCGAAGTAGAAGAGGTACCAACTCCTTCCAATGATTATTCTCTTCTGAAAGGAGAAAGGCACACTTCTTTTATCCAAAATATTGAAGCTATATATATTAAGGAATCAAATGGGAAAGAACTTATTCATGATGAATTTATTTGTATAGATAGAGCAGTTGATTATGTTGATGAACAACAATATTCAGATTCTTTTGTTACAAAAATAGATCAAGATGAATTAATTATAAATCAAACTATATGTTCACCATTTTCTGATTTTTGTACTAATTCTTCTTTCGATTCAATTATCAAAGAACACAAATATGTTAATGATAATTTTATGTGTTCTATAAATTCAATAGAAAAAGTCGAAGAAGATGATATGAATCTTAGTTGCTCAACTAAATGTTGTTCACGAAAAGAGATTAATCTTTTTCAAGCAAATATTGATAAAAGTTTTGATTTACATGAAGGATTATCAATTAATCTTGATCTCGAATCAATTTCATATGGAATCCTTAAAGGTACATCACCAAATTATATTGAAAATAATCAGGTAATAAAAGACAAATCTTACAGAAATATTAATGATCTTTCTCAATTGAGAGACTCTTTTAATTTCCTCACTTCTAATTCTTACTTTTCTATTTATCCTGATTTATTTTCTGATTTTGATATGCGTAAGATTCCATCTGAAATATCTAACTATGTGACTTCAAAATCACATTTTTATGAGATATCTAACATTGATGATTCACTTATTAAGCATGAGTTTGAGGGATTGGGACTTATTTCATTATTAAATGATCATTAGATACGATATTTTAAAGAGAAAGCAGGTTTATTGCAAGATGGTTACAGTCAACAAATATTTGATGAGAATAAAACACCAATTTTTGTTGAAACTAAAAATGCTTGTTCTCGTCAGAATTACTTATATGAGAGATATAATTTGATTGGTGATAATAAAATATTTGCTGAAGAATTCCATATAACTTGTGATCACCAAAGACTTACATCTCTTTTAATTGATTCATCTTTAGTTGCAGATCCTCTTAACAAGATTACTTCGTTCGATATTAGGTCACCACCGATTCACTCACCTATTACATCATTTCATGATCCTACTTTGTATTTGAAACCAATTCTTCAAATTGTTAATGTGACTAATGCTAGTTATTTGATTCTTCAAATTGATTCACCTAAGATATGTTTGCCACCTATGGATTTCATGTTGGTAGATCATACTTTGCATTCTAAGTTTTATGACAGGATTGTGGAGTGGCCCGGAAATTCTTATTTCAAAAGGTTTCCAAAAACTGGTAAATGTGTCTTATCATTATATGTTTCAAATGGTAAGGATGATAAACTTCTTTTTAGTTTTCTCTTATCGACATATAATTTCTGGCTACTCTTAGGAAAACATGTCATTCTTACAGGATTAGAGATGCTTCGATGGCTTCATTGGCTATTTCATTTTACTTGATTTTCATTACAATTGACTTCTTTTGTACATAGTTAGGCTTAGGTTTAGATTATGTTTTCTTCATTTTTACCCTTTCTTGTTTTTTTTTGAATAAATGTAGTTATGAAGATGATGCTAATTTCAAGAGGTGACACTTATCGATACATTCAGGAATGTTTTCTTTACCTTTGACTCTCTTGCTTATAATTGTATTTATTTCAAATTTCCTTGTTAAGTCATATATCTTTTACTTTTTCGACTTAATTGGGAAAATGTTTTATACATTCATATGATCATAAGAAAGAACTTTTAAGAAAATGAAGAATGTTGTGCAAATCAATACCAAAATCTTTTCAGTTGTAACTACATATGTAATTACTATTTAGTTTAAATTTGTTTATTTTTGGTTTGTTTTCTTTTTCTTATTAATAAGAGCGGCCTAACTTATTAAAACATCTTGCTTAGTTTTAACAAATCCTTATGTCGCAAATTATAGAGAGACATATTTTTCATCTTGTAGAAATTAATGCTCTTTTTTCATTTGTGATATAACTATTTCATGTTTCTCCACTTAAGATGTTAATCTATTCAGCGCTTAGTTTTTATTTTTGCATTTGCATATATCCATTTAAGATTTCTTGCATTGTTTGGTTTTATTTTGCAAGTTGATAGGATTTTCTTTTGAATAGTTTGTTTGTTTTCCAAAAAGGGGTAAACTAATTTTAGCATATGGTGATCAAAACCATGTATTTTTGTCAAGTATTTGATCGAAATCATTTTCTGTTAAAGGGACATCATTATAAAGACACTCTTCTTTTGTCAAGATTCTAACCGTAGCGAGATTAGTCTTGGCTTTGAAAAATTTATTATGGATCATATTGATGGATTAATTGATTTACTCCGCTATTATATAAGATCTTTATCTTTCAAAATGATGCTATAATGTAAATGAGTTTCTTTTCAAAGGAATTATTTTCCGTAGATTGAAGTAAGTCAAGAATCGTAAGTTATCTTTTAGACTTTTTATGCCATCCTTTGCTCTTTAGTGGGCCATTTGGATTTGCTTCCCCATCCACTAAGTAATCTCTCTTGAGATTAAAAATAACCTTAATATTATTCATTGTACATAACATTAATAAAATATAAGGGATTAACTGAAGAACGAGAGGTCTCATCACGAGCCGACCTATCATGATCATAAGCTCTGTTGAAGTGACATTACCACATCTAGTTACCAAGCTAGGGTGATGGCTCTTAATCATTGATTAGGAGAAAGGAGGTCTCATCGTGAGCCGGCCTTTTCATTTTTTGGTAGTTCTTGTGAATGATGCTGCCAGCATCTGGTCACGAAGCCAAGGTAGTAGTCTTCAGTTAATGTCTTTATTTATTATTTGTCAAAGAAAAAAAAAGAAAAAAAAATGATTTATCTATACCTAGTGGTTACGATAAAAGAATCTAAGTGAGGTTAAAAGGGTTTGTCCTATGGTATTGAGGTCATACCTACATACTACGTGTTCTTTGACTTATTTTGGTTAAGGGAAACTAATTCCTTGGAAAATTTTCTTTCTGCATTTGTAGAATAATCATTTATCTTTATAAGATTTTGGATAATGGTAGGGATAGTTTGATTGGTTTTGAAAGTTTTGGTTCAATCTTTACATATATAGGCCAATGACAGGATTAAGTTATGTGATTGGAAAATTGGCATTTGAAGAGGCCTTTATCATTATTCTCTTATATTATTTAGATTCCGAATTATTTTACAGAGATTACTGGTTCTCCCAGCATGTCGCCATTTGTTGGCACCCCAACAACTCCCCTTGATTTTGCAAAAATCAAAGGGGCCTCCATTAGATTTTTGTAAATACTTAGCTTTTGGTTTTGTTTTCTTGCTTGACTTAATAGGTGATTTAATGCCTTTAATCTCCTGATCCTTGACTTTTGTGCCTCTTCTTCTTTGGTTTGGTTTTTATGAGATAAGTGTTCGATCGATCTCAACATCTATGTCGGCTGACCTATTGGCCTTTGCTTATAAAATGATGATTGCATGTGCTTATTTGAGGTTGTGCAAGTGAATTAGATGTTTCATTTTGCTTTAATTTGATTAACATGTGCTTTCGACAACTTCAGAAATTTTTTTCTATTTTTTTAAATTTTCAATAAAGCACTTTGGCGAATCAAAATATTTTAAATAAATACTCAATTTCAAAAATCTAGCTCAAAATATTCTTTAAAGATTCAATATGAGTAATTACTTTTCCAAATGGAATAAAATATCAAATTTTTATTTAAACACAATATTGATTATTTTAAGAAAATCTTTTTTAATTTAAATAGAATTTTGACTTTATTATTTCAAATCATTTTTCTACATTAAATTGCATCCTGAAATTATTTATTTTTAAAAGAACGTTTTACAAAATATATTAATTACTCTAACAAAGTGCTTTTATTATATGAATTATCATATCTTTTCAAACGGATCTTATATGGAATTTAGTGATTGCACATTTCGAAAGGTGAAGATTAAAGTTTGGAAATGGTAAACTTTAAATCTTTTGTTTATATAAGAAAATTCTTTCACCATTACATGTCAATTGAGAAGGACAAATCCATTTTTTGTTACCATGAAATTAAATGATGTGTCAATTCTTTATTTTTCAATGTAGTTTATATCACATCATGGATTTGGATTTAACATGAAGCACATGTCATTGTACCATTTGAATTTCTGAATTAACGTATCTTTCTTATTTCCATAAAGCCCAAAATAAATGGAGAAATCCATCAAAAATGCTTCAATCATTACATTTGCTCCATTTCTTTTTTATAAATAAGGAACGCCATGATATGGATTCACCTCCAGAAATTAAAGTGCCATGAACATTAGATTTCTGCAACTGGCAAACAAGTTTCATTATAAAAATCACCACATTAATGGAAACGGGTGTGATAGTATTTATGGTTTCAGCAACATGCCTACATCGAAGGAAGAAATCACACTAAAGCATTAAGGAATTGAATTTGGTAAAGAACTGAAAACCGCCGACCACCTCTCTATCGAGTGATGGTATCTTTTATTTGATTGCTTCCAGGTTTATCTAATAGTGTACAACTAAAATATAAGGTTATGATGTGTGTCATTTTGCTGAGAGTGAAAGATGTGAAGTTACCATTAATACAGAGAATGTTATCTAGAAGAGGCCAGCACGCATACAAAACAAAGATGAAGGAGAAATCACTGGAACTTGATCCAGATAGATATTGAAGCCTAATATTCAGAGATGAGTTACTGACCCAACTACCGAACCGCAAAAAACTGAGGCAATCCGAATAGAGATTTGCACAAAGTTATGAATCAAATATTCAAAAGCTTGAAACCATGAAGAATCGCGCTGAATCAATAAACTGACAAGGATGATTTTATTTTATTTTGTTATGTTATTATATAGCTCAGAAAATTCTTCCTTTCATTTTTTTTGTTACAAATTTCCTCTCATAATTTTCCAAACATGGTTAATTAATATTTCTTTTCTGTGTAGATATAATTGCAGAAGAGTCGAGACAAGTGAAATGGTAAAATTATTTTATGGAAGATGTAATTTAAATCTTAGACGGAGAATCCAAGAGAAGAGGAGGTATTATTTTCTGCCAACTTGAACATGAGTTAAAAGCGATTGGACAAGTTATTGAACACAAGATCAGTGATCAAGGAAGAATTGAGAAGACAAAGTAAAATCTCCCTATGCATTCACAACAGAAAGAGATCGACTCATCAACCAGAATGAAGAGCATTTCGTAAAGTTTTGAGAAGATTGCTGGATCCCTGTCATTATTCAGGAGATGATTTTCTACAGTAAACTGCGGGCAAATAAGGAATAAATAACAAAATCTGAGATCTGGGTTTTTTGCAGAACGAGCTATTTTATTAGATTCCTGAGGAATCTCCTAAAAAACATGAACCATTTGAGAGATTTGGTAGGTTCTTTGAACACATTTTTTTCAGTTGCGGCCAGCATGGAATTGGTTCACTTCTAAGTTTACTGTTGGTTTGTATTGAAGTATTTAAACAATAGCAGAGATTGATTTGAGGAGAGGAACGCTCCAGGAAACTAGATGAACTTATTTTTTTCATTTTTCTGCAAGTTTCTCTACTAGGGATGGTCTCCATAAACCAGAGAGATGAGTGTGTCTCTTTCTATTTTGTTTTCTTGTTCCTATACAGAACTGAGTTTTTCTCACGGAACTAGAGACAGAGGTGTTTCGTAAGGCTGATACATCAAAACTCTTTTGAAGCTATGGTGCTTTGAACGAACATTGGAACTTGTTCTCATAGCTTTGTAAAATTTCTTTTATGGAGTAATTGAACCAGATTACTTGTTCTGTTCATCATTATATTATGTGGGATTGAAGCAAACTGTAAACTTTGCTTTTAGTTTATGCTTCATTTCTTATGATCTGAGTCTTTTAAAACTTATTTTGAAAGATAGTGATTTCTGTTGCATTTGGTTTATCAACTGATATTGATTTAGTTTGCAGAATTAAAAGCATCTAATATTTTTTTGTGATCTTAATCCGTTAATTTGTAAGAGCTTTTAAGTTTTTTTTTAGCATGTAATAGTTTGAATGTGAGACTCTTCTTCAATTTAAATTATTATATGTTTATCTTTTAAATGCAAGCTGAATTAATATTAATTTTAACTCATGCTCTTGGCCAAGATAGATAGATTGCATCTAGGTCATTACAGAATTAGGAGCTACTATTTTTTTTGTACTTAGCTTAAGATAGTTTTCAGTATTATTTAGTCATTAGGTTAAATCATTCGGATTTATAAAAAGATTTGGTTAAGTAAGACTTACCACCCACATCTCAAGAGACTCTCTACCTTGAGAGTACATTATATAGGCTGCAAGGCCTTGATCCTGTGAAGGACAATTACTTTAAACACATACAAGATTGCATTAAGTCGAGTGTGTGGGCTGTCTTTCTGTAAGTTGGCCTAGGTCAGTATTTTCGGCCAACAAATGGCGCTAGAAGGAGGGCCATGAGGTAAAACAAGTGGTTTTATTTTTCTATTATTTTTAATAACCATTTATCCTCTTGCTCTTTGATTTTTCAGCTTTTATATTTTTTTTTTATTCTTCTTCGTCATAGGCATGTGTTTAATGGCTGGTTAGATGACAAGCTAACCATTTGAAGAGTGAATTAATATTGATTGTTTATCATTCATGGCTCATTCCCAAATTCGTATTTGGGAATTAGTTTTTAGTTTTACATTAATTGATATTCCCAATGAGACAGTTAACCTCTTGTCGAAACTTGAATTTGATGGTGAAGGCGATATATCTGCAAGCAAACACCTCAAGAATTTTTTGTCTAAATGTAATAAACACAAGATTATTGATCTTAGTGCTACTTGCAGGTTATTTTCCCTTACCTTCAAAGGACGAATCAAATGCTGGTTGGAAACATTTCCACCTAATTTCTTTTTTACATGGTTTCAATTTGCACATGAATTTTTGGATACTTTTAAGGATTATGATTCTAATAAACTATGTAGTGAATTGTAGGCTCTTCTAAGGAAGAAAGGTGAGTCTTCAGAAGACTTTTCAGTAAGGCTTTCTCATATCCTTTGCAAATTTCATATTACTGATTTACCTTCTGAATCTGATCTTTTAAATATTGTTTTCAACTCTCAAGTTCCTCTTATTCAACAAAATCAATACATTTTTCAAAAGGATGTTTCAACAAATCATTTACCAACCCTTCTAGAAACTTCTTCCTCTATCATTGATTCAGATACTTCCATAAGTTCTACCAAACCCCAAGGTGACAAGATCGAAGTAGAAGAGGTACCAACTCCTTCCAATGATTATTCTCTTCTCAAAGGAGAAAGGCACACTTCTTTTATCCAAAATATTGAAGCTATATATATATTAAGGAATCAAATGGGAAGGAACTTATTCATGATGAATTTATTTGTATAGATAGAGCAGTTGATTATGTTGATGAATGACAATATTCAGATTCTTTTGTTACACAAATAGATCAAGATGAATTAATTATAAATCAAACTATATGTTCACCATTTTCTTATTTTTGTACTAATTCTTCTTTCGATTCAATTATCAAAGAACACAAATATGTTAATGATAATTTTATGTGTTCTATAAATTCAATAGAAAAATTCGAAGAAGATGACATGAATCTTAGTTGCTCAACTAAATGTTGTTCACGAAAAGAGATTAATCTTTTTCAACCAAAGATTGATAAAAGTTTTGTTTCACATGAAGGATTATCAATTAATCTTGATCTCGAATCAATTTCATATGGAATCCTTAAAGGTACATCACCAAATTATATTGAAAATAATCAGGTAATAAAAGACAAATCTTATGGAAATATTAATGATCTTTCTAAATTAAGAAACTCTTTTAATTTCCTCACTTCTAATTCTCACTTTTCTATTTATCCTGATTTAATTTCTGATTTTGATATGCGTAAGATTCCATCTGAAATATCTAACTATGTGACTTCAAAATCACATTTTTATGAGGTATCTAACATTGATGATTCACTTATTAAGCATGAGTTTGAGGGATTGGGACATATTTCATTATTAAATGATAATTCGATATAATATTTTAAAGAGAAAGAAGGTTTATTGCAAGATGGTTACAGTCAACTGATATTTGATGAGAATAAAACACCAATTTTTGTTGAAACTAAAAATGCTTGTTCTCGTCAGAATTACTTATATGAGAGATATAATTTGATTGGTGATAATAAAATATTTGCTGAAGAATTCCCTATAACTTGTGATCACCAAAGACTTACATCTCTTTTAATTGATTCATATTTAGTTGCAGATCCTCTTAACAAGATTACTTCGTTCGATATTAGGTCACCACCGATTCACTCACCTATTACATCATTTCATGATCCTACTTTGTATTTGAAACCAATTCTTCCAATTGTTAATTTGACTAATGCTAGTTGATTGATTCTTCAAATTGATTCACCTAAGATATGTTTTCCACCTATGGATTTCATGTTGGTAGATCATACTTTGCATTCTAAGTTTTATGACATGATTGCGAAGTGGCTCGAAAATTCTTATCTCAAAAGGTTTCCAAAAACTGGTAAATTTGTATTATCATTATATGTTTCAAATGGTAAGGATGATAAACTTCTTTTTAGTTTTCTCTTATTGACATATCATTTCTGGATACTCTTAGGAAAACATGTCATTCTTACAGGATTAGAGATGCTTTGATGGCTTCATTGGCTATTTCATTTTACTTGATTTTCATTACAATTGACTTCTTTTGTACATAGTTAGGCTTAGGTTTAGATTAATTTTTCTTCATTTTTACCCTTTCTTGTTTTGTTTTGAATAAATGCAGTTATGAAGATGATGATAATTTCAAGAGGTGACACTTATCGATACATTCAAGGATGTTTTCTTTACCTTTGACTCTCTTGCTTATAATTATATTATTTCATATTTTCTTGTTAAGTCATATATCTTTTACTTTTTCGACTTAATTGGGAAAATGTTTTATACATTCTTATGATCATAAGAAAGAATTTTTAAGAAAACGAAGAATGTTGTGCAAATCAATACCAAAATCTTTTCAGTTGTAACTACATACGTAATTAATATTTAGTTTAAATTTGTTTATTTTTGGTTTGTTTTCTTTTTCTTATTAATAAGCGCGGCCTAACTTATTAAAACATCTTGCTTATTTTTAACAAATCCTTATGTCGCAAATTACAGAGAGACATATTTTTCATCTTGTAGAAATTAATGCTCTTTTTTCATTTGTGATATAACTATTTCATGTTTCTCCACCTAAGATGTTAATCTATTCAGCGCTTAGTTTTTATTTTTGCATTTGCATATATCCATTTTAGATTTCTTGCTTTCACTGGTTTTATTTTGCAAGTTGATAGGATTTTCTTTTGAGTGGTTTGTTTGTTTTCCAAAAAGGGGTAAACTAATTTTAGCATATGGTGATCAAAACATGTATTTCTGTCAAGTATTTGATCGAAATCATTTTCTGTTAAAGGGACATCATTATAAAGACACTCTTCTTTTGTCAAGATTCTAACCGTAGCGAGATTAGTCTTGGCTTTGAAAAAGTTATTGTGGATCATATTGATGGATTAATTGATTTACTTGGCTATTATCTAAGATCTTTATCTTTCAAAATGATGCTATAATGTAGATGAGTTTCTTTTCAAAGGAATTATTTTCCCTAGATTGAAGTAAGTCAGGAATCGTAAGTTATCTTTTAGACTTTTTATGTCATCCTTTTCTCTTTAGTGGGCCATTTGGATCTGCTTCCCCATCCACTAAGTAATCTCTCTTGATATTAACAATAACCTTAATATTATTCATTGTACATAACATTAGTAAAATATAAGGGATTAACTGAAGAATGGGAGGTCTCATCACGAGCCGATCCATCATGATCATAAGCTCTGTTGAAGTGACATTCCCACATCTAGTTACCAAGCTAGGGTGATGGCTCTTAATCATTGATTAGGAGAAAGGAGGTCTCATCGCGAGATGGCCTTTTCATTTTTTGGCAATTCTTGTGAATGATGCTGCCAACATCTGGTCACCAAACCAAGGTAGTAGTCTTCAGTTAATGTCTTTATTTATTATTTTTCAAAGAAAAAAAAAGATTTATCTATACCTAGTGGTTGGGATAAAAGACTCTAAGTGAGGTTAAAAGGGTTTATCCTATGGTATTGAGGTCAAACCTACATACTATGTGTTCTTTGACTTATTTTGGTTAAGAGAAACTAATTCCTTGGAAAATTTTCTTTCTGCATTTGTAGAATAATCATTTATCTTTATAAGATTTTGGATAATGGTAGGGATAGTTTGATTGGTTTTGAAAGTTTTGGTTCAATCTTTACATATATAAGCCAACAACAAGATTAAGTTATGTGATTGGAAAATTGGCATTTGAAGAGGCCTTTATCATTATTCTCTTATATTATTTAGATTCCGAATTATTTTACAGAGATAAGTGGTTCGCCCAACATGTCGCCATTTGTTGGCACCCCAACAACTCCCCTTGATTTTGCAAAAATCAAAGGGGCCTCCATTAGATTTTTGTAAATACTTAGATTTTGGTCTTGTTTTCTTGCTTGACTTAATAGGTGATTTAGTGCCTTTCATCTCCTGATCCTTGACTTTTGTGCCTCTTCTTCTTTGGTTTGGTTTTTATGAGATAAGTATTCGATCGATCTCAACATCTATGTCGGTTGACCTATTGGCCTTTTTGCTTATAAAATGATGATTGCATGTGCTTATTTGAGGTTGTGCCAGTGAATTAGATATTTCAATTTGCTTTAATTTGATTAACATGTGCTTTCGACAACTTCACCAATTTTTTTTTTTTTTTTTAAATTTTCAATAAAGCACTTTGGCAAATCAAAATATTTTAAATAAATACTCAATTTCAAAAATCTAGCTCAAAATATTCTTTAAAGATTCAATATGAGTAATTACTTTTCCAAAGGGAATAAAATATCAAATTTTTAATTAAACACCATATTGATTATTTTAAGAAAATCATTTTAATTTAAATAGATTTTTGACTTTATTATTTCAAATCATTTTTCTACATTAAATTGCATCCTGAAATTATTTATTTTTAAAAGAACGTTTTACAAAGTATATTAATTACTCTAGCAAAGTGCTTTTATTATATGAATTATCATATCTTTTCAAACGGATCTTATATGGAATTTAGTGATTGCACATTTCGAAAGGTGAAGATTAAAGTTTGGAAATGGTAAACTTTAAATCTTTTGTTTATATAAGAAAATTCTTTCACCATTACATGTCAATTGAGAAGGACAAATCCATTTTTTGTTACCATGAAATTAAATGATGTGTCAATTCTTTATTTTTCAATGTAGTTTATATCACATCATGGATTTGGATTTAACATGAAGCACACGTCATTGTACCATTTGAATTTCTAAATTAACGTATCTTTCTTATTTCCATAAAGCCCAAAATAAATGGAGAAATCCATCAAAAATGCTTCAATCATTACGTTTGCTCCATTTCTTTTTTATAAAAGAGGAATGCCAAGATATGGATTCACCTCCAGAAATTAAAGTGCCATGAACACTAGATTTCTGCAACTGGCAAACAAGTTTCATTATCAAAATCACCACATTAATGGAAACGGGTGTGATAGTATTTATGGTTTCAGCAACATGCCTACATCGAAGGAAGAAATCACGCTAAAGCATTAAGGAATTGAATTTGGTAAAGAACTGAAAACCGCCAACCACCTCTCTATCAAGTGATGGTATCTTTTATTTGATTTCTTGCAGGTTTATCCAATAGTGTATAGCTAAAAGATAAGGTTATGATGCGTGTCAGATTGCTGAGAGTGAAAAATGTGAAGTTACCATTAATACAGAGAATGTTATCTAGAAGAGGCCGGCACACATACAAAACGAAGATGAAGGAGAAATCACTGGAACTTGATCCAGATAGATATTGAAGCCTAATATTCAGAGATGAGTTACTGAACCAACTACCAAACCGCAACAGACTGAGGCAATCTCGAATAGAGATTTGCACGAAGTTATGAATCAAATATTCGAAAGCTTGAAACCATGAAGAATCGTGCTGAACCAATAAACTAACATGGATGATTTTATTTTATTTTGTTATGTTATTATATAGCTAAGAAAATTCTTCCTTTCATTTTTTTTGTTACAAATTTCCTCTCATAATTTTCCAAACATGGTTATTTAATATTTCTTTTCTGTGCAGATATAATTGCAGAAGAGTCAAGACAGGTGAAATGGTAAAATTCTTTTATGGAAGATGTAATTTAAATCTTAGACAGAGAATCCAAGAGAAGAGGAGGTATTCTTTTCTGCCAACTTGAACATGAATTAAAAGCAATTGGACAAGTCATTGAACACAAGATCGATGATCAAGGAAGAATTGAGAAGACAAAGTAAAATCTCCATATGCATTCGCAGCAGAAAGAGATCGACTCATCAACCAGAATGGAGAGCATTTCGTAAAGTTTTGAGAAGATTGCTGGATTCCCGTCATTATTCAGGAGATGATTTTCTGCAGCAAACTGCGGGAAAATAAATAAGAAATAACAAAATCTGAGATCTGGGTTTTATGTAGAACGTGCTATTTTATTAGACTCGTGAGGAATCTCCTGAAAAACGTGAACCATTTGAGAGATTTGGTAGGTTCTTTGAACACGTTTTTTTCAGTTGCGGCCAGCATGGAATCGATTCACTTCTAATTTTTATGTTGGTTTGTATTGAAGTATTTAGACAATAGGATAGATTTCTATGGGGAGAGGAACACTCCAGGAAACTGGATGAACTTATTTTTTTCATTTTTCTGCAAGTTTCTCTGCTAGGGATGGTCTCCATAAACCAGAGAGATGACTTTGTTTTTCTTTCTCTTTTGTTTTCTTGTTCCTATACATAACTGAGTTTTTCTCACGGAACCAGAGATGGAGGTGTTTCCTAAGGCTGATACATCAAAACTCTTTTGAAGCTATTGTGCTTTGAATGGACATTGGAACCTGTTCTCACAGCTTTGTAAAATTTCTTTTATGGAGTAATTGAACCAGATTACTTGTTCTGTTCATCATTATATTATGTGGGATTGAAGCAAACTGTAAAATTTGCTTTTAGTTTATGCTTCATTTCTTATGATCTGAGTCTTTTAAAACTTATTTTGAAAGATAATGATTTCTGTTGCATTTGATCTATCAGCTGATATTGATTTAGTTTGCAGAATTAAAAGCATCTAACATTTTTTTGTGATCTTAATCCGTTAATTTGTAAGAGCTTTTAAGTTTTTTTTTAGCATTTAATAGTTTGATTGTGAGACTGTTCTTCAATTTAAATTATTATATGTTTATCTTTTAAATGCAAGATGAATTAATATTAATTTTAACTCATGTTCTTGGCCAAGATAGATAGATTGCATCTAGAATTAGGAGCTACTATTTTTTATGTACTTAGCTTAAGATAGTTTTTAGTATTAGTTAGTCATTAGGTTAAATCTTTCGGATTTATCAGAAGATTTGGTTAAGTAAGACTTGCCACCCACATCTCAAGAGACTCTCTACCTTGAGAGTACATTATACAGGCAGCAGGGTCTTGATCCTGTGAAGGACAGTTACTTTAAACACATACAAGATTGCATTAAGTCGAGTGTGTGGGCTGTCTTTCCATAAGTTGGCCTAGGTCAGTATTTTTGGCCAACAATCCCGTATATAAAAATAATGGACTTCTATGCGGTTTGACTTGTCATGGAACATTGGGTTCTCAGTCATATTTATACAACTCTGGTTGTCACATAGAATCACCATAGTATCCAACTCTAAGCCAAATAGATGTAACATCAACTTCTGAAGCCATATGGTTTCACAACTAGCAGAACAAGCTGCTATATACTATGCTTTAGCTGTTCTAAGAGAAACACTAGACTACTTCCTGCTAAACCATGAGATCATGGTGGATCCCAGACAATTACATCCACCTAATGTTCTCTTCCTATCTAAGACACTTCCTTCCCGATATGCATCTGTATAACCATACAAACTGTAGTCATGATCTCCATCATAGTATATACCAAAGTCTATTGTACCTTTCAGGTACCTTGTCACATTATTTGCAGCTACTAGGTACCTCGTCAAAATGTATTCATGATATCCATTTGGAGACTTCACAGTATCCAACAAATCTTCCCTTCTTTCCGGAAGGGTCCAACTTGGTTCTCTTTTCTTTTGGAATGTGAACATAAACTGGACAACCAAATATTTTCAGATGGCTTACTTTAGGCTTCTTTCCTGTGAACATTTCTTCAGGAGTCTTGAATCCAAGGGAACTATGGGATAATATATTATGTACATAAATTTGTGGTCTTATTGCTTCGACCCATAGATGCATAGGAAGATTTTGATCATGTATCATTGTCTTCATTGCTTCCATAATGGTCCTATTCTTTCTTTCTGCAACACCATTCTGTTGAGGATTGTAGGGAATTGTTAGTTCTCGCTTGATTCCATCTTATTTACAAAAGGCTTCAAACTCTTTTGAAGTATATTCTCCACCAAATTGTCTATATGAGTTTCTTGATTCTTCTTTCTGAATGATTATATATCAGGGCTTTGAATTCATTGAATTTTACGAATAGTTCATCCTTTGTTTTCAAGAAATATATCCATGTCTTTCTTAAATAGTCTTCTTATATGTAACATAATATTCATAACCACTCAAAGGTGTGGAGGGAATTGGACCACATGCATCTGAATTAATTAATTCCAACGTACCTTTAGCCTTTGTTTCACTCTTTGGAAATGGATTCTTGGTATTCTTTCCTCTTGCACATCCTTGGAAAGTGCCTTCATGATATATCTTCAAATATGGTAAACCTATTACTACTTTACTCACATAGGGTAGTGCCATTTAGTTGATGTGAGCAAGCCTCCTATGCCATAGTTCACTTGCGCTAGTGGTCTCATGAACAAGGGTTGTTTTTGAATGTCCCTTGAGTTTATATAATCCTCCTTCTTTTTCACCAATGACAACTACATCTTCAATTGATTTTCCTTTGGGCCACATAAGTATTTGTCCATCTATAAATGAAACCCTATATCCTTTATTATATGATGAAAAGATAGAAAGTAATTTCTTCTACAAACCTGGTACATATAAGACTTCCTTCATCTTCATAGGGGTTCCAAAATCAAGCTTGTAGCTTGCTTCACCAATACCTTTGATAGGATATTGATAGTCATCTCCTAATGATACTTTCTGAGGAGAATTATTCTCTTCAAGTTTTGACAAAGTTTTATTTTTTCATGACATGTGCTTTGAGGCACCAATATCAATAAGCCATGTATCTTCTCTAGGTGTCACAGACCTAGGGAGTGCAGAGAATAACACATACTCTAATGCATGTTCTTATTTTGCTTGTTTTCTTCGAGGTCCTTCTTCTTCTTCAGCTAGATCTGTATCATGTCTTGTGTTGTTTGTGTTCTTATATTCTTCTTTCTTCAATGGACACTATCTGGAAATGTGTCCCATCTTGTGACAATTGTAACATTGAAATTGGGAGCAGTCTTTCCTTTGATTGTTTTATCTTCTCCTTTGGAACCTCTTGGGAGGTTGAGAATCCTTATGGCTTTCCTTCTTGAAGTTAGATTGACTTGTCCCTCTTTTGGTATGGGTGGCTTGTTGATGTAATTGTAACTTTGGAATGTATTCACTTGTATTTCTTATGTATTGTACCTCGATGTTTATTCCAGAATGTCTCTGTAATGTACTTGAGTCATGTGTACTTGAGTCATGTCATGCCTCGATGTTTCGATCGGGAAGTTTCTATAATGTAAAAGTCATGTCAAATCATTATGGGTAACCCTCCTATTGGTCAAGGGTTAAAGTCCCCATAGTTATGGGGCCCTAGGGTTATTAGACTATCCTAGTGAAGTCGACCCTAGGTGAGTCATTGTAAGTTGGGCCAATAGTCCCCACCATCTAAGTCAAGGTTAACCCTCCTTGTTGAGCATAGGGTAAAGTCCCCACAAGTTGTGGGGAACTAGGGTTATTAGAGACTCCTAGAGATGTCGGATCTAGTAAGTAATTGTTAAGTGAGGCCAACATGTTGGAGTGCACTTCAAGTGAACGAAAGTAAATAAATAGAGAGTGAGCCTCTCTATTTATCACACACACACTCACTCATTGGGGCGCATGAGTGAGAGAGGATAAGGTCTCTCAGTGTGAGAGAGAGAGAGAGACAGAAGTTGTGGAGATCATCTTTATGTTTTCAGGTTTTACTGCTGCCATTAGTGCTCATTCTATCTTTGAGGAAGTTGCAGGGTTTTCTCCTTTATGGTTTCCTCAAGGAAAATTCTTTGTGTCTCTTGTCTCTTGTGTTTTATTACTGTGCATGTTATTCTCTCAGTGAAAGATCCTAAGATCATAATGCTAGCCTAGAATGATAAAAATATAACATGGTATCATAGCGAACATGAGAAGAAGACATTGTGCAGTTGCAGAAGCTACAACTTCTAATTTTTTGGGTCTCTCTCCACAATCCATCAGCAAAAGTATGCTAGGATGACTCTCCATTGAAGGGCACATCTTTTTGTCAAAGCGAAATTTGATTCTGAACATTTTCAGTTTTCGGTGCGAGAAATTAGGGTTTTCTACAGAAGAGGAATTTTTGAGTGAGCCCAGCATAGGATTTCTCTCCTCATCAAAATCAAAGTTTAGAGACTTGGATCAATATTTATGGTTGGGTGAAACTCTAGGAAAGTCAAACCCTAGTTTGACCCCGAGTTGGAAAAACCCTAAAATACTAAAACTGCTAAGTTTTGGTACATTCGCTATATCTCTAATTAGCAAAGGATCAGGAGTTGAAAATTACAGAGGCCAAAGATAAAATATTTATTTGCATTGTTTCCAAACTTCGACCTCATATTCTCTATATTCTGAGAGATATTATCCCTCCAAGTTAGGGTTCCAGCCTCTTCCAGAATTCATCCATAAACAGGACACCTGGGGAGAATTGATAAATCTTGGGATATAAAGGTCCAAATTAAATTTATGAAGATGTTCCAGAAATGATACGGATGGTACTTTCTATGGTCGGAGATTAAAACTCATAAGATGAACTAGTGACACGTGAACGTCCGTACAACTTTGCTGTTATGAACAGTCTTGTAACAGGTCACCTTGGGAAAATAATCATAAGTCCCAATTGGTGAAACCAATTCTGATGCAACCTATGTTGTTGGATCAGGGACATGTGAGGATACCTTAGTGTGAATTTTCAAATATATAGGAGTAGTAATTTTGGATATATCACAGAAACAGTGACAAACATTTCTATAGAAGAAATTGGAAAACTAGGGCTTCCTATTTCGAGAGCTTCCCTCCACTGTTTTTAGAAAATGAGTACATTGGACAGCTCCATTTGAAGAGATATATATTTCTATCCAGTAAGAGCTAAAAGATTCCAACTTTTGAAAATTAGGGTTTCTCTGACAAACCCTAGATCAGCCAGCTCTGGAACCAGGACGGACACCTCAAATCGGTAAGATCTAATCTTTTGCTATTTTCATTTGAGGTCCTCATTTCAAAATGATCTATCACATTAGCTTGATGATAAGCTTGGTTAAGTTGACAAATTCCAAGCATGGAAGTATATGATCTATCTGAAGAAAATGAATTGGACACCTACATGAGTAGAGAGGTTCCAGTTCCAGAGGGAGATAAGGCTAGAAGCCTTACACAAGAAGAACTTGGTCAAGGCCAAGAAGATCATTGTTGATTCAATCATGGATCAACTTGTACCACAAGTGTCTTTCTTAAAGACACCGAAGATGTTTGATTCCTTGACTAATCTATTTGAAGGGAAGAATATAAATCAGAAGATGGCTTTGAGAAAATAGTTGAAGAATGTGAAGATCCAGGATGCATAATAGCTTGAAGCGGTAGAAGAAGAAATGGAGGATGCAGAAGTAATGATAGCCACCTTGAATGGCATCTTAGGATCATGGTATTCATTCATGCGAGGAATGTGTGCTAGAAGGAAGTGACTACTTTCAGCAGAATCTGGGAAGAGCACACACAAGAAGAAGAATCTCGACTCATAAGAAGAGAAGAGAAGATGGGAGCAACTGAAGATCAAGCTCTCACCATCCAAAGAAGATCCCTCAAGCAATGAGGAATACGAAGGACTCAACTCTTAAAGAAAATCTTATCCAACTTAGCATTTGGATAAGAAATGATGAATGAAGAAGATGATGAAGCTGAAGGCTCAAGTAGGAGTCTACCCACAAAACAAATAAAACCACTTATACTATGAAACGAGAACTATATACTATGAACAAGAACTCTACCCATAAAAACAATGATTTTTGCAAAAAAAACACCAAAAACACCCCCCAAATAGAAAAGTGTTGATACCAGTATACACGTTTTTTTTTTAGGGTAAAAAATAGAGCCATGTACTAAACATCCCATATTGTTGTTTAACAAAACTTTAAAATCAACCTTAAATTGGAAAAAAAGAAAAAATA
>LPNX010094307.1:17695-103448 GCA_001517045.1 Pseudotsuga menziesii | reverse complement strand
TCTGGGATTCTTCGGAACCTCACTGGGAGGATTCCATCCCCGAGTAGGAGCCAGATGTTATCTCCCAAACTGACCACCATCTTTTTGGGTGATAGAATGGGTAAAATTTTTATTTATGTGAGTCCTGGACTTCAAAATTTGAAAATTTAAGCTTTCGGCAGTTAACTAAGTCCGTGGAAGTTTGCTTAACTGCCGAAAAGGGTCAGTTTCCATAGCTAAAGTAGCCTACCAAGATGAACTTAGCTGCCGAAAATGTTTCAATATGCAAAAAATAAAATCGTGCTTTTGCACGCTCCAATACCAAGCGAACCTGATTCATCATTGCAGTTGGAGAGAAAGTGTTGCCTAAAAATCCTCTATATACTTGGGTTGTTAGTCATCATTAAGTAGTGGAGTTTGTTTTCAACAAACACACCGATTCCTAGATCCGTGGAAAAGAAAGTCTGTCTGTCTATCACATACATATTCCCTGATTCCAAGCGACACATTAGCAAGTTAATGATGACAAAAGTTTGGCTCGGAATTGAGAGCAGAAAGTAACGGGTTTGGCACTTATTCCTTTTGGCACGAATCCGGATGATGTGGCACCTGTAAGACGGAGCTGCGAGTCAGATGAACCAGCTTGTTTATTGAGGGGACTATCCCAGATGTTCTATGGGAAAGCGCGGCCATATGGTATTGGAGGTCGGTTATGGAGTTACCAGTTTTGAGGATTTTCTGTTTGAAAGAAATATCCTGATCACGTCCCTTACACCTAAGGATGAACATGAAGCACAAGTGCAAATTTGCTCTTGAACGTGGTGTTCCTACAATATCAGCTGTGATGAGCACTCAAAGGCTTCCTTTTCCCAGTACTGGTTTTGATATTGTGCATTATGCTCGATGCAGGATTCTATGGCATATTGACGGTGGCAAGCTTTTTCTAAAGCTAAATCGCTTATTAAAGCCAGGAGGTTATTTTGTGTGATGCCTACGATTGATAAAGGGGGAAAATATGATAAGATAATTGCTGTGTGCGCCGATGATGCTGAGTTCCACCATTACAAGGACATTAAGGAGTTTCCCCCACATCGTTTAGAAGGAATTGTTGGCATTTTTCAATAAAACGCACCATCATGCCCATGGTGAGGGTTTTTTCCCATTTTCAGTCTCATGAAAGTCGCAGTACCCACTGTACTCTGCATCTATTGGTCGTGCTGAGTTTCAGATCTTTACTCAGCCTTTGAAGCAGAGGACAGAAAGTCTCATGGCCGCCTTTTTGTAAGAAAAGGGTTTCATCATTCGTGATAAGAAAGCAATCACATTTGGGAGAGGATTCCAAAAAAAAAAAAAAACGCAGAGCCAACACAGATAAAATGAGCACGACTGATGAGAATGCCAGTCCTCCCATCGTGGATGAAGCCATCGGTCTCCAGGAGAGCGTGATCTTCTTCAAGCGAATTTTATGAAGACTATATAGAAGGCCGACTACAGTCAAATCGTAGTGCGCTTTGATCTGGAAGAGATAGCAATAGCGCTACAGAATAATCTCTGTCCAAACCTTTACCTTGATGTTAGCATATATCATCTTGTAGTAGATATTTCACGTTGGATCTGGGTGTAATATAATGATTTGGGATCTTCCTCTCCCTACGGTCAAGATGTATGTAATGAGCTGTGGAATTACTTATCAGAAATTCCGAGCAGCCTGCACTCACAGTCAATTCAAAGGGTCTCAATATTCCATTATTACATGGAGCCGATTTGATCTTGTTTTCAGATTTTCCGTCTTTGACTAAAATTGATAAGCTGCATGAGGAAAATGCTGCACACAATGAACATGTTAAGTCTAACACAAAGGACCCGAAACATCCAGCTGCCCCAATGTTCATATACAAATTTCCAGTATACAGACATTTCAAGCCTTCAACTGGCATATCTAGTGCCCATGGATTGCAGTTGCCAAGTAATTCTTCTTCTTCAGCAAGCCCTGGGATAAGTTCTGTAGCAATGGTCGACTTAAATAAGTCACAAGCAGTAGGGATGCTTTGTCCATCTCCTGTAAATAGCAATGTTCAGAAAGCTATTGGCGATTAGCATTGTTTTGGGTTTTAAAGTTTGAAACAGTTACAGCGTTTGGCAGCTTAGGCGAGCCCCACCGAGCTCATTAGCTGCCAAAAGAACTGACTTCCGGTAGTTAAGGCATGAAATCAACAGAGTAGTAAATTGCCAAAAGCTGGTTTTTGACAGATTTCTATGCTTTTGCCCAGATATCATTTTTGTTCGTAGAAATGGCATAAGACCAGTTGTAAGAGATATATCATGAATTATGTTATCCGTATCTGAAGACCTTTGGGCGAGATTTCAGTCAGTAGGGCGTCATTAATGAATTCGACCTTGTTTCAAGGAATACCACTGAAAGTTGACTGCCACATCAATGACTTCAGTTGTTATGCGCCAGCCCAGCCCACTGAGCCTTTGAAGGCCAACTCTTCTGCATCGAGCACTTAGCACAAATCGAAGGAGAATTACTTAATGTCATCTCCTTGATTTCAGGGACTATTTCAAGTCTTTTAGTATTGTTGTTCAGTTAGTTTCAGTTAACTAAATCAGATCCACATTTTTAGGATCTGAAAACTATTGTGTAAAGGCTATAAATCCTGAGAACCAAGACTTTGTAGTGGTTCGATTTTGGATGCAAATTCTCTGCTATGGTACTCAGCTTTCTCATGCTAATATAGATCACAGGCTTCTCTCAGCTTTGATGTCAGTTTCCATTTTCTCTTTCACTGTATCAGTGTTGTCTAGCTTCGAATGTGAATGTTTACTTTGCATTGTTTAGCTCACAGCTTGGTATTAGTTTCTTAAATGTCTCTCGAGCCCTACTATGTATTGGTTTGGTTACATTTGTTCTTCATCCACCTTTGATATTATATGTTGATTGATCAATTATTGAGAGCACTGTTTCATTTATTTATCATACTGAAGGTCTGAATGTCATGCTCAGATTTAGTCATCCCATTGATCCATCTTTACAAAAACACCAAAAACATTGAATTCTCAAGTTACCAGGCATACCTAGCTTATAACCCTAGGTAGTTTCCTGGAGTGATAACAGTCTCCTTATTAACAGACTACAAATCTTTGCTCTCAATGTCATTTAGATGTCGTTTAGACTCACAATCTTCTTTTGCAGGCTCTGCAACTTCCTTCAATTTGACACTGTCTTCATCTTTAACGTTTATCTTCTATCTTATCTTTTTGATCAAGGTCTATCCTTTATTAGCTTGCTTTCTATTAGACTGTCCTTGACTATTCTGAAACCCTAACCAAAAAAGGAAATATTCCCAAGTTTTTCCTTTACTCTGCAAAACACTGTTGATAATGAGTTTGATAAGTCCATGGTAAAAAATGGACTGTCTAGTATGGTTTTTGTGTTCTTTGATTCTGCAAGACATCTTATGCAGGCTCTTTAGCAAGAATAAGGGTAGGTTCATCTTTGATTCATTACTGAGGTGTTGAAGAAACCTGAAATGGTATTTAAAAATGAAGGAATGCCTTCCTTCACATGTAATATAACTTTGTAAAACCTTAATAGGTTCTACCCATTCAGGCCTGAAGTTATGGATGGGCACACCCTTACCCCAATCTGGAACTATACCAAGTAGTAGGTACCTTTGTGCATTAAAGGTGAATGGCACTTTCTTAAACCAAAGTTCTACCTCATTTTTAACCCCTGTTGCCTCAGCTACCAACTCTTTGGTCAATTTGAATTTCAAAGTATCAAATGATACAGTATCTTTGTCATAACACTGAGAAAACTTATGGGAGACCTCAGCATTGTATCCATCAATTTTCTTGAAAAATATCAACCATCCTGCATTTTCAAATAGCTCAACACATCCTGGGAATTTATCTCTCCAACTGAGATCAGTGGACTCGGCCCTATTAGTTTTTCCACTCTTCTTCACTTTTAGTGTGGTTTGCAGGACTTGTTAGTAATCTCACAGTCTATTTATCTTCAAATTTGCATAGTTTTGGCAGTCTATTTATCTTCAAACTCTCACAGTCTGCCCTATCACCAGTTTAGGAAATGTTTTGTACCAAATTTTAGCAATTTGACCTAATCACAGATTCAGGGACCTCCAATAGTTCTGCTCTAAACTTTACTAACTCAAATGATGAATACTTAGATATATTGATTAATATCTCATCATTCAAAGTCTATTGAGTGAGTAAATTCATGACCTTCCTTAAAATTTTGACATTATAGGATTTATCAAAAAAAAAGCCAAATTTAACAAACCCTATCAAATGTCACGCGGGGTACATATTTAAAAGATTAACACAAGCATTGGAAGTCAATCTTATGAAAGGTTAGGTGTCAAATTGCACGTTCCAGCTGTCTTCAACTGTCCAGATCACTTCGAACTGTCACCACTGGGAAGCCCTAATTCTTCCTTCAACTGTCAAAACTCTGATTTCTTAGCAATATGTCTCCACCATGACTTTCAATGCCTTCGTATTCTTCAACTTAGGAATCTATTCTCGAAAATTCTGCCTCGTTCCACTCACTGTCATCATTTGCCATGAACTTTCATACAATTGCCACAATCTCCCTCACATGATGACCAGACACATGTTTCAATGACTAGTCTGGCAAGACACGTATCAAATGTGATAATTGATGTGGTTAACGATTTAGAAATGAAATCCTTGAAATAATAGGAATGAAAAGGACTATTTTGGCACTCGCGACTTTCTTGTAGCACGCTAGTGCATTAATTTCACTCTTGCGCTAGAAGAAAGTCCAAACACATAATTTCATGTCATTTAATCACTAATCCAGTTTTAAGACTTCATTTATATGATTAATCTTGATCTTAGTGTCATTAATGAAACCATTAATCCATATACACCTTGTAGAACCCTTCAAGAATGAAATCTAAGCAAAATTTATAAAAGCAAGATTAAAAATAGGAAAAATTAAAATGATGAAAACTAAAAGGCATAAACTCAAAATTAACCTTTACACCAAAATTTCCTAGGAGTTAAAATATTAGCAAATTTCAAAAACATAAACAAAAGCATAAAACTAAGGAAGACAAAATCATGACCTAACAGATCCATTTTGGTAATGATAAGGAGACATGATATTTGCATTGTAACTGTCACTCTCAGTACTAGGGATTACTGTTATAGCTGATTTCACCACTCGAGGTGAATCACACTTTGTATGGCCATTCCCATGTCCCCCTGCAGACTCCTTAGACCCCATGGAACATTTTTTGTCCTTTGATGTTTTTTGACCATCCCTAAAAACATGTGAAAAATGATACACGTGAATTTTAAACTTATAAGCGCATATATACGCCAGTTTGACCACTAAAACCGCATACATCGGGATGTGTGCAAAATCCAAATCCTTTTGGAATTTTCCTTGACATGGATCCAACTCATTTGACTCCTGGCCTTCCCTATGCCTTGAGATCGCTCGGATTCGACCTTTCATTACCCCTTTGAAAAGCTATATAAGGAACCCCTTGGTACATTGAAGGAATAAGAGAGAATTGAAAGCAAAGAAACTATAGTCCATTGTTGCCAGAAATTATGCTTGAGTCTGCATCCCTTTGTCCCTTTGAGAACTTTTGTGTTCTTCCCAAGCTTTCCTTTTGTGTGTGAGCTTGCTATCTAGAGATGGAGGATTGAAGTGGTGGAGTCCCAAGTGGGGGATTGTGTTTCTCCAGTTCGCAGACGTGCCAACAAAGGTTGTATCTTGTAATCTCTGATTTATATTAATACAAATATCTTTTCATGTCCAATAATGTGTGTTTGAATGAATATTTTATCCATTGGATTATGTCAAATACTTATACATTATTGATTATATATGCTAGAATAGATCTAACACCATGATATATAGAATGCTTGTATTGTTTACTTATTATTGAGGAAGTAATCTACCAATTCAAGATGAAGTTGGAAAGCTCAACGGGGATCTACTTCAACCGTTCGGAATAAGGTACGAGGTCTGATCCTTTAGTGTTAGATATTTAATTTCTATTGCATATTGGAAAGGATTGATTTCTGGAGTCAAGCTGTCTGTTGTGGTACCCCAAGCCATAGGAATTTCTCTCCGTAACAGAATTGGCGAGTCTACTGGGGATCGAACCCAGAATCTCTGGAAAATTTCCCCATACCATTTATTGATCAGATTTTGGATGAGTGTGCGGGTAGCAAGGTGTTCTCCTTCATGGATGGCTTTTCTGGATATAATCAGATACAGATTAAACCTGAGGACCAACATAAGATGGCATTTAATTGTCCTTGGGGAACGTTTGCATATCGGAAAATGCCTTTCGGCCTTAAAAACACCAGAGCTACATTCCAGCAGGCAATGACCTTGATCTTCCATGATCTCAAGTCAATTATCGAAGTATTTTTGGATGACCTTGCTGCTCATTCTCGTATGATAATGCGTCATCCCTATCACTTCAGATTGGTATTCGAAAGATGTCGGCACTATTCGGTTAGATTAAATCCTCATAAGTGCATATTTTGTGTGAAGTCAGGGCATTTGTTAGGATTCATCATTTCTAAAGAGGGTATAAGAGTCGACCCTTTGAAGGTGGAGGAAATACTTCAGTTGTCTCCCCTGAAGAATATTCGTCATCTTCAGTGTTTGCAAGGCATGGAAAATTTCTTACGAAGATTTGTTGTCAACTTTGCGAATTTGACTAGAGGCTTCATGCATCTCTTGAAGAAGGAAACCCCCTTTTAGTGGGATGAGAGAGCCCAGGAGTCCTTCAATGCACTCAAGCGAGCCCTAGCAGTGGCCTTGGTGATTAGTCTCCTGGACTATAGCCATGATTTTCTATTATATGTGGCTGCGTCATTAGAGATGATTGGTATGGTTTTGGTTCAAGGGGATGAGGAGCTCTAGGAGCATGTCATATATTATTTGAGCCGAAACCTTATTGACGCAGATATTAGTTATTCTCATGTCGAGAAGCTTGCTTTAGCTACCGTACATGTGGTTCAATGGTTGAGACATTATATTATCCTTCGCCAGACCTTGGTTGTAGCCCATGTCAATCTGTTTCAATTCGTCCTCACCCGAAGGATGATTGGGGGAAAATATAATAAATGGATTGTCATTCTACAAGAATTCGATCTCGAGTTTGTTTTGGCAAAATCGAAGAAGTCTTTAATTTTTGCAAAGCTTATATCAGATTTTCGAAGCGAGGCCGAGGAGTTGGTTTGTGAAGATACGTTTGTCAATGAACACATCTTCTTAATCTCAACATTAGACCCATGGTATGGGGATATCATAATATATTCGCAAACATTGAAGACTCCTACTCACCTCTCGCGAGATGAACGACGACGATTACGTCACGTCTCTAAGAACTACCTCATAGTGGATAACATTTTGTACCGTCGTGGGGTAGATTCCATTTTACAACATTGTTTAACTCATGAACAGGTTGAGGTAGTGTTGAATGATTGCCACAGAGGGGAATGTGGTGGTCATTTATCTGGGATTTCTACAGCTCAAAGGATTTTAAGAGCGGGTTATTTCTGGCCTTCGATCTTTAAGGATTGTGTTGATGCGGTCAAGAGGTGCCACCCTTACCAAGTGTTTGCACATAACATGCACTCGAAACCTACCCCATTACATCCCATTATCACCACCGGTACCTTCACTAAGTGGGGGCTCGATTTTATGGATTGCAACCCAGCTTTAGCTGGGGGGCACCATCATACGATAGTGGTTGTTGATTACTTCACGAAATGGGCTGAGGCTATACCTACAGTAAAATCTGACGGTGAGACAGCCACTCACTTTGTATTCAACCAAATTATTACTCGGTTTCGGATTCTAAAAGAGATTTTCACTGACCATGGTTCACACTTTTAGAACCGTATGATGGAAGAGTTGGCATCGAAGTTAGGGTATAAGCAAGGGAATTCCTCTTCTTACTACCCTCAAGCGAATGGAAAGGTAGAGGCAGTGAATAAATCACTCAAATCCATTCTCCAATGAACCATTGCACAAAGCAAGAACAATTGGCACATCATGTTATATCCTGCTTTGTGGGAATATCAAACCGCCATTAACACTGCCATTGTTTTTGCTCCATATCAACTTGTACATGGAGTGGAGTCGATATTTCTAGTTGAATGTGAGATTCCTTCTTTGAAGCTAGCTGTAGAACTCTTACCGGACACTTCACCATTAGAGGAGCACTTGGTTCACCTTGAGCAACTTGATGAGCAGCGTGGGGATGCCTTGGTGGATCTAGAAGTCAATAAACGACGCGTAAAGACCCAGTATGATAAGTGTGTCCACCCAAGGACGTTTAGTGAAGGAGACTTGGTCCTTCTGTGGGATCAACCAAAAGAACCCTTGGGGGCAGGGAAATTTAATCCTATGTGGCATGGTCCTTACGTGGTCAAGCGTGTGTTGGAGAAGGGTGTGTATGAGTTAGTGGATTACGAAGGAATGGCCTTGGCAGAGCCTAGAAATGGGCTCTATCTCAAGAAATACTATGCATGATCTTCATCCAAGGCTGCTTATTGTATATTATTGTACAACTTTGCATAGTTAGGTATTTTTCTTATCGTGATCAGGTTTGTGATTAGTTTCTGTTTCTTTTGGCATATGTCAATGGAATCTTCCACCTACATAGCATTCACGGATGGTGCAAGCTGTCGCACTCAACACTCAGCCTCTGCTACTTGGGTGATTTATATTCCTATGGGTCAGGTACTGTCTTCAGGAGGCGTATGTCTATGGCCATATTCCAACAATGTTGCTGAATACAGTGCTGTTATTGAGCTTCTACGGGATGCCATTTCACATGGCATTCTCTCTCTTGAGGTACGTCTTGATTCGGAGTTAGTAGTGTCATAGCTCAATGGTTTGTACCATGTTAGAGATCCGACGTTATTGAGAAGTTTCTTACGTGTGAGATTGTTAGAACAAAAATTTGACAATATAACATATATACATATTCCAAGAAATAATAATCAAGTTGCTGAATCATATGCTAACTACGTGTTAGATTGGCATTTGTTTCATTCACAATAAATTAATCACAAGCACAATTTTTACACATGTAAATAAATAAACCGATCACCATAAAACTTTTTATATACATTCAAAATGTGATAATACATAGTGTCATGATAAAAAATTAGGGCTTTCGAGCCACCAACATATAATACACAGTAGTACAAAATGTATACACTCCCAGGTGTCTAATCCTGTGGAGGAGGAGGAGGGTTGTGATCATGGAAGGTCACTATGACTCTAGCTAGCCGTCAGAATAATCGCACCCATGCGCATGGTACACCCACCACCTGTCGCTGCATAGCCTCAGGAAAGTCCTCGACTTGCACCAAGGGAACCCTATGTGTCAGTCACACAAAATTGGTATGAATGCTATGGAGCGTCCGCTCCACATCTACACCTGTGATGTCATCTCCTCTTCCCCTCTGTATATGACAAGGGAATCCCTCTAGCCGCCGTGGTCCCATGTCTGCACACAAATGGTAGATGTCACTATGTATTATCATGCAAAAATATGTCCTTTTGATTCCATATAATCAAGAAAACACAAAAAAAAAAAAACTCAAAATTTAAAAAGAGAGGGCCGATATTCGTCACCTATATCGCCATATGTCGATCCTAGTGGTAGCGGCATGTCTGGGTCCCCCTGGAAATCTATCCTTGCATAGGGGTAGTCATCGATGGCCACTATCTATCGTCGCCACCATGGAAAGAAGTTAGCTGGATATGGGTTGGCCACCCTACCACCCCCGAGTCTACGCATAGCATTTGCCCAACTCTGTTGGGCCGGATCTCGAACCCCGTGAAGAGGAACGTCCACTCTGGGGCTCAATCCTGGAACACGCTTGAAGAAAAACGTGCTCAAAATACTGTTGAACCTGAAGTTCCACACTCTATCGGCCTTACACTCACTGAGCTGATGTTTCATGTTGCTCAGTAATGTAGTGCTCCAGTCATAAATCGTGGGTCTCATGCACTCCACTGCATAGAACATCAGAGGCCAAGAGGCCTGGAGGAGTGATGCTAAGCCTGCTATCCTGCCCAATGTCAATAGTATGGCCTTTAGGCCCAACACCTGTATAGCATTGGTAGGGACCTGACTCCCCACCTTCTCTATGTCTAGATAGCAGTACACCGCATTGTACTCGTCGATAGTTAGGCCATCTCCTGGCCCACCACGAGAACGAAGGTTCACCACTTCCCCTCATCTAGAAAGCCCAGTAATGAAGTATATGTCCTCCACCTCTATGGTGAGGGACATCCCATCTATATGGAAGGACTATGAGTCTGGATCCCAGTAATCCACTAGCATATGTAATAGTCTTGGTTTGGCCCTCAAACCACCAAGACACCAAAACTTGTAGAGTCCACATGCACGTAGAGCTTTTTGATCCATTAGATCAGCCCTTACTGCTTCCTCTACCTCATCGTGTTCATGCTCTCTCCACTCTAGGACCATCCTGTACAAGAAATTGCAAATTTTCCCATTAGATTATTGAAAAAACCTTATGCGTGGCCTCATATGCAATTGTTTTCAATACGCGGGTTTGAGGGCATTTTCTGCGTATATCCAGCCCTATATGTGGAAAAAACCTTGATTTCTACGTGGGCCACAGCGCCCATTTTAGGGTGGCCTAGAAAGCTTAATTGACCATGGAATTTCATAAAAATTGCATCAAAATGAAATAGAAGAACATGGGTAAATACCTGGAAGAAACGGTAGTGGATTCCGCCCTCTGGATCTCCTGGAATTCGCTGTTGAAAATCAGAGCTCAAATGGGTAAAGTTTCAAATGTTTTATAATATTTTGAATTGTTTACTATTTATAGAAAATTTTCAAATATTTGAAAATTTTTACCCCTTTCCTATACTTTCGACATTTTCTAACCATTTTGGACCGTTTTTGACATAATTCATGATGTAGAGGACCTTTTTCAGTGTCGTTTCAGCTGTTGGATTGACCCGTTCATGTCGATCTCAAGTATCATATCTAAACTAGCATATAGGTTAGGTTTCATCACCATATACATTTTGCATAACCTTATGACCATCTCATCTTGACCTTAGGTACGAACCCACTCTGTTATGTCATGAAACCTTCTTGTTGTTTTAGAAGTGGCATGACATGAGTGGTAGAGCTTCACCTTACATGGGTACCCTAGTTAGCACCTTATTGGAATTTGGTGCCCATGCTGACATTTTCTCTTTTAGGGTGTGGGAGTCCATTGTATAGTACTTCCATGACATTTCGCAAGAGCCACATACTCCTCTTGATCTTTTGCTGGCCTATTTCCCTCAGGACTCCCTCATGTCAAGTTGTGAATGCATTATCATGAGCTTTTCCTGCCTTATTGAGCTTTATACCGGCTCCCCTGACATTGTGTTTCAGCCATATAGCCCGATCTTGTCTCATGTCTAGCCATGCAGAGATATTTTTTATATCCTTTGCAGCTTGTTTCCCTTTTTACCGGGAGGGGATTTTCCCTCGAGTGTCGATATCCTACACATGTATCCTTGCATTGAGCATAGGTATGTTCCACTACTTGGAACTATTTTGTTTTCCTTTATAACACTCATCTCCTCCTAGTCTGTAACTATAAAGCCATTTTATTCTTTTTCAAGCTTTTTAAATAACTAAAAAAGTCCAAAAAAAAATAAAAAAACCAAAAAGCCGGACAAGGAAAGATGTTATCTGTGGCAACTGTCGAGTCGTGTCGCCTTCGAACAAAGCACTGTATATCACATTCATTGGTTGGGTTATAGTTTGACTTTAGGAGTCGTACTTATTTATCTGAGTTTATCTCCACCGATTGGTTAAGCTTCCAGTCCCTATGGAGCCTCAGTCGATGCTTCCTGTGTCGCAAAGATGTCCCAGTTTGTATATCGAGTATGTACTGCCTTTATTCAGTCACCATATGCCATTACGCTCTTGTTCGAAGGAAGTTGAAGCCTGAGTTGGCCATTCCTCAGTTCTCTTGACTTTGCATGTCGGCCATTTCTGGTACAGTTACTAGTTCATGCACCTTATGATCGAGTCCTTCCACATTATACAACTTTGTTGAGTACCTCGTGTTGGATGATGAGGGATGCCTTAATGCCCTCCTTCCAGCAGATTTCATCCCATCGAATTTAGATGATTTATTATGGGATTGAAATCGGGAGTCGTTTTGAGTGCCTTGAGACTTGCAGTCATCAGTGGCAGGTTCTCTCGCCATCGACAGTTTTTGGGAATACATCAATGTCCCCTGATTGATGGATCCTCTCAAGTGTTCGACCTCAGCACATTTATTCACACTTGTTAGTTTGCACTCTAGTACCTTGATTCCCATTTTCATCATCAGTGGGTGATCTCGCATCTGTTAACGGTATACATTAATGACTGGTAATCAGATGATGGATTACTATGTTCGACCTCGACACCTCTATTTGCATAGTAGGACATGTACTCGTAGCAGTTTGTGTAGAAGACTTTCCAGATTGGTGGCATCTCTTATATGCTACCTCCTTGATCGTGCCAGTGTTCATGAGATTTCAGCTTCGTGACTTGATTCCAGTATATGTCAGATATTTCCAGCCACTATGGAGATCTTGATATGTTATATATCTTCAGCCATTATGGAGATCATGATCTTTTGTATATCTTCATCATGGAGATTCTGATCTATGTATATTGTGCATGGAAATGACCACTTATGTGATATCTTGTATAATGCCTATTCATGGCCATTGTATTCTTATGTATCCGGGACTGCTATATGTATTTGCAGTTATGTGTAGAGTTGTATTATTGTACTATGCTGATTGGGTGGCTGGTCTTCCATTTGGGATCCTTCATCACTCCACTTCTTGGATGGACTTATAATGTATTTCGGCCATCGTATGACCCCTCTGAACTCACACATTAGGGGGCATCTGTTATACCTGATTTCACCACTCCAGGTGAATCACACTTTGTATGGCCTTCCCCTATCCTACTGCAGACTCCTTAGACCCCATGGACCATTTTTTGTCCTTTGATGTTTCCTTGACCATCCCTAAAAACATGTGAAAAATGATACACGTGACTTTTCAACTTATAAGCATGTATATACGCGGGTTTGACCACTAAAACCGTGTACATCGGGATGTGTGCAAAATCCAAATCCTTTTGGAGTTTTCCTTGACATGGATCTGACTCATTTGACTCCTGGCCTTCCCTATGCCTTGAGATCGCTCAGATTCGACCTTTCATTACCCCTTTGAAAAGCTATATAAGGAACCCCTTGGTACATTGAAGGCATAAGAGAGAATTTAGAGAAAAGAAACTATAGTCCATTGTTGCCAAAATTTATGCTTGAGTCTACATCCCTTTGTCCCTTGGAGCACTTTTGTGTTCTTCCCAAGCTTTCCTTTTGCTTGTGAGATTTCTTTCTAGAGATGAAGGATTGAAGTGGTGGAGGACCAAGTGGGGGATTCAGTTTCTCTGGTTCACAGACATGCCGACAGAGGTTGTATCTTGTAATCTCTAATTTATATTATCAGAAATATCTTTTCCTGTCCAATAATGTGTGTTTGAATGAATATTTTATCCATTGGATTATGTCAAATACTTATACATCATTGATTATATATGCTAGAATAGATATAACACCATGATATATAGAATTCTTGTATTGTTTACTTATTGTTGAGGAAGTAATCTATCAATTCAAGCTGAAGTTGGAAAGCTCAACAGGGATCTACTTCAACCGTCCGGAATAAGGTACGAGGTCTGATCCTTTAGTGTTAGACATTTAATTTATATTGCATATTGGAAAGGATTGATTTCTGGAGTCAAGCTGTCTGTTGTGGTACCCCAAGCCATAGGAATTTCTCTCCGTAACAATTACTCTATCATCACTGTGATTCTATCTCGGTCTCTTTTGATGAAATCTCCAGTTTTGGAGAAGGATGATGTAATGCGGTAGGTTCATGCAAGGTTAATATAAGATGTGCTGAATATGGTTCAATCTCTATCTGATTTCTGTTATGATGCGGCAGTACTGCTTTTTGTTATGATGATGCAATGAAATGTATGTATATCTATTGTGATGCTATGATTCTTCTTCTGATACAATGATGCGACATAGTTTCTCCTTGCTCTGTTAATGCGGTCTATTAAATCTATGCAATTGTTGAATGCATTATGATGTTTCATAATTAATGCTATGATAAGATAGGGTGATCACATAATTAATGGTTTTCTCCAGTCGGATCCCCATGCCCTCCTTCCCCACTGTCGAAAACTCAGTTCTAACTGCTCTCCCTTGAACGCCTCGGGTGAGACCTCATCTGCTTCGTAGACGTTACTGGGCAGGGTAAAACTTGTTTGGGCCAGTTCTCAGGGAGATCGCGCTATAGGGTGTCGACAGAGCGGGAACCCCTGTCAACAAGGTCATGTTGGTGGATCATGCCAACAATTTGAAAGGTGCCCATATTGAAAGGTTGAAAAATATCAGAACCGTAAGGGTCACATCCAGATCGATCTAATAGTAGAGGGGATGCTCTCACGCATGATTTGTTCTCGGTATATTAATCGATTCCCCCAAAGCCATTTGTAGCATGCTTATAGGAGAAATAATTCCTTTGGCAGTGCCATGTCACCCCAAGATAGATATCCATCGTGTGGTCTGGTTTGTGGAGATAGGGAAGTATCATGGGAATCTATGAGCTAGAGCAGGTGAATCCACTTTTCACACAAATTAGGGTGAGCACAAAAATGGAGATCATTATGTTTCCTATGTCACAGGAATGAAGGGGTATGAGAACATCCATTCCATATGATTCGAATCATAATTTCAACCATACAGGGTGATGCACGAGAATCTTTCCTACAACAAATAGAGAAATTCGGCACCAGATAAAGTGATGTGACTAGATCTCCAGCAAGTAAAGGATCACTCATCTCATGTCATTGCACATGTCAACACCTAGATACTCGATGAAGGAATGTGCGGGAATGCTGACTGGTCATTGCAATATTCAGTCTCTCAGTCCTATATATATAACACCACCTTTAAAATCCTTTGTAATCCATGGCATGAGCTAATACAGAGGAAAACCCAAAGTTTTGTTTTGTTGCAAGTCCCTAGAATCTCAAGAAATTGGCTATGGAAATTTGGTTCAAAAATATTGTCCGTCTTGGTGTGTTGATGGTTGGTGAGCTCACTTCCATGCTCATCTATTTCCTTGGTTCTTCATACCTGGGATAGCATCATCCTTCAGGGCACAGGCGTGAAGAAGTTTGAGAGATACACCCATCTTCTGATAGCCACACCCCCAGCTACGCATTTCCTGGACACTCACGTCCCATTAGTGTTCTTCCAGGAACCCATGATACCATCACTACCTCCAAAGCTTCTGCATGGGAGGACAGTCCTAGGCTGTGCTCTACACGTGCAATTTATTAGGCTATAGCATTAGCGATCAAATGCCTTCACCACCCTATTTGTGAAGTCCACTTACCAAATGTGGTGGGGAGGGTGGAAGCACACTCCATCGTATTTCCTATGGGAGATCCCACCTCATGGGAGGTGAGGAGTACAAGAATGACAAGACACTACAGAGGCTTTCCTTTTCCAGAAGTAATATCGCCCTTCTTCCAGGAACCCCTTCTAAGAGTGTTACCTAGAGAGGGGAGGGTTTCAGAGAAGGTTGAGCAAGCAAGGGACACAAACTGCCTTGCTAGTTTGCATCCATGCAGAAAGGTTCCTTTGACCATAGAGGTGACACAAAGTTAGGAGGGGTAGAAAAGCACATTGCTGACTCAACAAGCTGGCCAGATATTTTGAACCCAGTTAATGGTGACTCACCCAGAAAGTGACCTGAAGACATCATTCTCAATACTAGCAGGCTTAGCAATAGGAAAATCGTGCTGTCACCCAGACCGAGCATGCGCACTAACTCCATAATGTCTATTTGAATTATATGTAAAATGTGGCATAAGTACCACACTCTGGTTGTTAGTTTGATAGTGACTGTAAACAGTCCAAGTCTGATTCCGAGGACTAGCCTCGGGGATCTGAGATATTATAAATAGGTTCTCCCCATAGGGTAGAGGGAGGGTTTTGGGAAATTTCAAGAGCAGGGGCTCTCCATTGTAATATGTTTTTTATTTCTTGGAGTTGAATAAAATTTGCAGAGATGGAATGACAAATTCTCATGGTAGAGATTCCTGCATCATCTCTTTCTTCAGTAAGTAAACCTTCTTTACATGATTGTCTGTCATGTTTTCATTATAGTTTGTATTTTATTTTCCTACTTGGGAACTAGTGTATAAGGGACAGAATTCATCGCGTGTGCTCTCAATCCATTATTCAAACATTTTAAACATTTTTCTTCTAAAGTCTTTCATAATTCACCCTAGTTAGGTGCTTGGTTTGACGCGTTGCCTGCCTTTGTCCGATAATCCACCTAATAATACCTCCATATTGAAGAAATGATGTCTATATTTACCCTATCTACAAACCTTCAAACTTCTTACCTCCTGAACTTGTTTCATACCTGATTAGTTGACTCCACGGCTCAATGGCCTCCTCCACGATTTACCCCACCAAACTTGTCTTACTCAGAAATCTGACCTTTTGACCGTCTTCGATTGAGTATTTTGAAATGTGAAATAAAAACTTGTATATAGTGAGAGATACCTCTTTGATTGTATTGGGTCATAAATATAGTCTAAAGAGGTTCTGATGTTACCCTGAGATTTACCTCCTGCAACCTAGGTACATTCTGGGTGTTAACAAACTGGCGCCATTATTGGGGACAAAGGTTCAAATATTCCTTGGGTGTGAATGATATAGTTTCAGATTTGATTTTTGATGGTGAACAATAGTAAGACTATCAAGAGGGTTGTACATATTTCACATTGTGACTCCATTCTCAAAGCATCTAGACTTCAGTGACTCCACTAGTGACATGATCCAGAGATCAAGTTTTCAAAGAGAACCGATAGACTCTACTGGGAAAATGATCTCGTCATAACGTATGAAGATGCGTGGTGAAAATATAAGATACTCAAGTTCCAGTTTCCTCCAAGATGCCTTGTCCTATCTTGTAAGTTTGTTCCTATCTTTTCCTAATATTATCAAAGCAGTTCTCCATGGTTCATTACACTCGAAGCAGAACCATGAATTTATTCCTGTATATCCTTCTTTGCAAACTGAAAGCATTCCATCACCATGTACATTTTATTTCGACCAAGATCCTTCATTCGAAACACATGACATTAAAGGTCATCCTTGTGAAACCCATGAAACCATGATTAGTAATGCATCCATTTTGCATAGCCCCATTTCTTCCAGTGTTCCAAACTGATACAAACCACTACACTTACCTGTTGTTCTCCATGATTTTCTACAAAACATTACAAGTACCTCCCTAAATTTGACGGAGAATCCAAAGACCTCACTGCTGAGAAACATTTACAAGCCTTTGAACATTTCCTTGACCTCTTTGAAGTAGAAAATGATGATGTTTGCATGAGGACTTTCTCCCAATATTTTCAAGGAGATGTTAAAAATTGGTTTAAGCACCTACAACCTAAATCCATCAATAACTGGGAAGAGTTTTTTTATACCTTTTTGAAATTTTGGGGTAGGAGAATGCCACTAGACCAAATACTTTCAAAGTTCTATTCCCTGAAGAAGCAGGACGGTGAAACCATGTCTATTTTTAATAGGAGGTTTTCAAGCTTTTATTATAACATGCCAAAGAAAATCCAACCTCTTGAAAATGCTCCTAAAATTCATTATGCAACTACCTTTCCTCTTGAACTGTCATTACTTATTTTGGAAAGGAATTCAGTCACATTGTAGCACATGTTTGTTGATTGCTTGGAAGTTGAACAAAATCTTAATATGTTTAAAAAATTGTCAAATCAAGACTGGGGTGGTGAGATGAAAGATAAATCAGAACTGGTTGGGCCACATAAATCAAGGGGAATAGTCCCTTTTCATCCCAAGCCTTCACTTACCAAACAGAGAGATGATCAGCCTTATGATGTAAAAGAAGATGGTTATACTAATTTATTTTCTGAAGATTGCAATCAGCCTAGTACCAATTTTGTTAATGGTGATTTCAAAGGGGATTTCGGTATGACCATATATGATGAGTATGAGGATGATTGCTTGGATGTTATACCCACAGAAACATCTCTAAAGCCAAGGTCTGATTGTGAAGAAAATCAAGCTGTAACCCAAAGTCAAAAGGATGAAATAAGAGAAGATAGTGAATGTGCTAAAGGTGATAGTCTACCTTTGTGTTATTTTTCATTTGAACTGATAAGACAAAGACTTAAAGCCTCTAAACTTTTTGGATAAAGAAGATGAACCATCATGCGTTCAATCTTAGCATGTGGAAAAATCAATGGTTTGTAATGAGAAATTGGATTTTGAAGAAAGAGATAAGAGTTCTCAAATAAATGCTTCTTCATGTTTTTCAAATTCATAAATTTCATTTCAAGAAGAGGGATTGTGTTTGCTTGATTCGGTTCGAGAAAAGAATAATACTTCTGCTCAAGTATATAAGGAAGGTGAAGTTTTAGAGTCAAAAATTCTAAAAGAAAGGGTATATGTTTCATTCAATAGTACAAAATAAGGAATTAGCTACTAGGTGACTAAAAATTCTAGTCACCACAGGTTTTTCAAGTGATTTACTACTAAATATGAGAAATTTTGATTGACCCAACTATAAACGACTAAAATTAATGACTAATTTAGTCACCAGTTAAAAAATATGACTAGATAATAAGTGATAAAGTTAAAAATGACTAACATAAATGACTAATTTAATCACGGCATAAAAAATGACTAGCTAGAAGAATATGAATTGGGCATTTATGTTAGTCATTTTTAATTATGTCATGGAAAATTGCAAATTTGACAATGAAGTGTAAATTTTTTAAATTGTATACCTTCTATTAGTAATATTGGTGCCATGCACCTCGATCTTCATAGATCCAACAAACAAATTAGAAAATTTTTCTCTTGACCATCTTTATCCCTACTGCACCATTAAAGAAAACTTGGTTAAGCATGTTCCAAAGGAAAATTAGATTCCTATGTCAATTACGAATTAGGTACTAGAACTAGTACCATATCGATACCTAGCTAGAAGCATCATAGCCCTACATCCCCTCGAGAACCGTCCATTTGAATGCGCCTCCTCCATGTAGACTTACCAAATGAATCCAATGCATGGCAAAAAACATGTGAACTTTGGATCTATGGGCTGAACGTATCGTTTGACCCCTTGCTCCCTTGTTTTAGCACTCGATACCCTATTTTTGCAGACGATAGACCAGTTCAATATCTCGCAATGACCAGTCGAAGTGCTTCAAAGGTATGGTTCTTACTGCTCCGATTATGTTCATCACTCCAATCAATAACCAGTTGTTATGGATTTTTACAGGTCTCAATGCTGCTGGAGTTACTGCTTCCATTTTACATTTGCAATTATCACCATCTCCAGCCTATGCGCTCATAAATGCATTTTGAGCTTTCATCCTGGGAAAATCATGAGCACCCTCCTGCAATGCCACTATTTTCAAAGGTCACTAGTTTTTGCACATTGACATTCCTCACACGTTCCAAAGGAAAAATGAAGCAGGCATTAGAAGAAGTGATTAAAATTTGCAAGGAGGTTTACTTGTTTCAAAGATTGTGGTATGTTTTCTGTAATGGAACAGAGATTATGCCCCAAAATTTTAAAATATTCAAATCACCCTAGTGTTTGAATATGATACCATATATGGATTCTTTGATGGGGCTGAGCAAGCTGGAAATTGTGGTAATGGCATGATCCTCTGTATAGATGACTCTCACAGTTTCAAGCTAAGGATGGGTGTTGGCAGTGGCACTAATACTTTTGCTGAACTTTTAGCTTTATGGGGGATTTTATGATTCGCAAAAAAAAGAAATATTCTCCAGCTTTCTATTTTTGGCGACTCAAAGGTCGTAATTGATTGAGTGAGAGGTCTCACCAATTTGCAGCCACTGAGTTATGACTGTTGGTTGAAAAGGATTGGGCTCCTAAAGAATTGTTTTCTTTCTTTATCCTTCAGGCACCTATCAGGGAGTTCAATTTTGACGCAAAAAACCTATCAAAGCTTGCGATAGGAGACTGCCCTGGAATTCTTCACTTCTCTAAGTACTCAAACAGAATCATGATTGTTGAAGTTCTCTTACCTGCTTCTAGTTTCTCCATTCTAGTTTTTCCTTGGATTGTTTTAGGTTGTATCTGTATGACATTTCTCTTGAGCCCTGCTATTTTTTGTCTCACCGTTATTTTGTATTTTCCACTTTTTTTCTTTCTATAGGTTGATGGGTAGAGTCCCTGTCATTTAGTTTTGGATATTGAAATGTTTTTCCGAGGGCTTCAATATTGCCTTCTAGCCTACATTGAAGGGGATTTTACATGAACAAATATGATGTAATTTTGATTCTTATGAATAACAAATTGCATATTTCTTACAATGAAAAAAAAGCATTTATATAGAGAGATTCCATCGTTTTTTTTTTTAATATTTAGAAAAAACACAAGGCTATATTTTAACAAAATATATAATCTAAATTTCAATAAATTATAACAAAATATATAATCTATATTTCAATAAATATATATTCCATAATTTTTCCATTTACACCTTGAAAAAAGCACAATTTAACGCAACCTATTTTGACAACTATATAATATAAATATTTTATATATAAATTTGTTTCCTTTTTTCTTGTTTAATCGTTGCTTTAGGTTGTTTCCTTTTTAAGTTTCAAATTGAATTGCTTTATGGTATTTCCTTTTAGAACTTTTGTACACTTTGGATTGAATAGGGAATGGAGAGAACCAACAATGGTAGGAAGGAAATCACAATCACAATCCTTCCATTTTCGCATTTATGGCATTTCCACTTCTATAATTTCCTCTCCTCTTTCCATGGCCATGGCATTTCCGCTTGGCAGTTCGTCTTCTCATTTCGTGCTTTCAATATGGATCATATCTTCTCGTTTGGTGTGTTGTGTATTTCTTGAATCTGGATGTCGATGTTTGAGTCTTGAGAGTAGGCATCTGTGCCTGCGTCTATTTGTGATAGAGAACAGTGGTCGTCTATTTGGAAGGACATATGCTCAAACACTTTTCTCTGGGAAGGACATCTGATATAGAACGTGTCTGGTCTGATGTTCTCTTCTTTGCTTTGTATTCATAATTTAATATTTGTCTTTCTATGATATGAAATCTCCTTAGGAATCTGTTAACAACCTATCTATGTTATTCACCGCAAATACAGAAGAATAAAGAATATATGAGGAAAGAAAATCCATGCTACTCCACTCCACATATGTATTCATCTCTGTCTCCTCCTGTCTCTGCATTTTTATTTTTTTGTTTGTCCAAATCAACTCTAATCTAGGAATGAGTTTCTACCAACCTCTCTCTATTTTCAAAGAATTTTCAACACACAAAGCCCTACAACTTTTGTCATTTTATCAACCATATCTATTATATTATTAACCCTTTTTGTGTCATTTCATATGTAATGGTATAATCGGATGATCTTATTTCACATTTTAGATGTAATGGCATAATTTGTGCATTGGAACAGGCATGTCTCTAACTAAAAAATAATTTAATTATAATTGTAGTGGTTTAGCTTAGCAAGATGGCAGTTTCTTGTGCACTGCTGCTAAATAAGGCCATGACCTTTATTGTTAGAAATGGGGAGTGGTGAATCCCTCCGAAAATACCTATTTTAAGGGGCTAGGAGGTGGTATCACTCCTCACCTACCCTGAGTTACCCTGAACCCCAAGGAGTCTTAAAATAAAACTAACTGGACAATGTTATTACAATTTGAGAAGGTATGGAGCGGGTTCAAAGTTTATAAATTTATACCCTTTTCATGGATATTTATTTAAAAAAGGCATAGGACTAGGTTGAGTGGTCTTTTATTTTGGCCATGCTTAAGGCCCTATACATTGGCCCTTTCTTTCTTAGGTTGTGGACACCCTCTTTGCAGAAGTTTTGACACCTCACTTGCTCGAAATGGATGGGAATATTCTAACTTATATATGTAATTAGGCTTTTGGTTGGAAAGTTAAATTGACTATGGATGTTGAGAGAAATCGTAGCTCACTTCATAATATGTAATTATGCTTTTTGGTTGGCGATTGGAAAATCACACAACTTATCGTTTATGGCACAACAAATTATAGGTGGATTAGGGAAGTCCTTCAGTTCAGCTAGTGCATGCAAGATTTCTTATTTGCAGTAGTAAACCTAATTCTGGGTGGATCTATGCATTGGAACAACAATAAGCAGTATCAAATCCAAGTCCTGGTGTGTTTTGGGCATGATTTGTGACTGTTCACATCCTCATATAGCATGGACATCACTGAGATTACTAGATATGGGTATTTCTGGGCAATTTTTGTGTTACATAACCTGTTCATTGTGAAGTCTGGGCAGTTTTTGTGTTACATAACCTATTCATTGTGAATTCTGGACAGTTTTTGTGTTACATAACCTGTTCATTGTGAAGTCTAGGTATCAATGCAGCATGAGAAATTGGCCTGGGCATATTTGTGTCCCTGTGATGTGGGAAACAACAAATATGAACAATTGTGTGCTATTAGCAGCCTCTTTCTGGAAATCGGTGCAATCCTATGCACAATTTAGCATATTCCTAACCTCAAAACTAGCCCTACTTTCAATTATGGGCACTTCTGAGTGAATTTGTGCATCCTAGAAAGTGGTGAAGTATCATTATTTTAGTTTTTGGGCATTTTATGAGCAAGAAGCATCCTTAAATCTGTGTATTTTCATTTTGTGATTGTATCCTGGCAGTAAGAGCATCCATCCTTTATTCACCAGGAAATTCCCCATCTTTCATCTTATGTCATGTTAAAAGGAAGCCATTGGCCTAGAAGTGGTCTTCTACTACCCTTTGAAACCATATTTTAGGTCTCTCTCTCAGCTAGCAGGTTTTGAGAGAGCTAATCCACCTATAATATTTCATTTTTCTATTTGGAGGGGTTTTAACACCAGTTGAGGGCATCTAGGGTTTGACAAGGACTATATGGAGTGGTGAATAATCAGCAGTAAAGAAATGTAGTGGCACTGGTGTATTGTGATAGAAGGATTCAACCTTGAGAGATATTTTAGGCCTACTTGTGATTAATTGTTCCACTTTGAACCTGGTTTAGGCCTCCTTGTGATTAATCACTATGCTTGTGATTAATGTATGGTAGGAATAGGTTGTAATGTCATGGTTCCAAGCATGGAATGGTGGGGTGGATGGTTCTCCAGGTTCTAGTGGGTGAAATAGTGATGAGTCAAGGACTCGAGAGTAGTGTTGGAAGGTTTCTATTTACACAAGGTTATAAAATTACCAAGTAAAATTGATTTCCAAAACCTTAATTCAAATTTGTGTATTTAGGTGTCATTCTTGCTTAGTTTGACTTTACAAAGGACCACAATTTTCCCTAGTAAGCTTTTCTATTCAAGATTTATTTCTAATTGCTAATGCTTCCAAGCAAGAAATCATGAAACAAAATCTTTCTTTGCAATAAAAGCCATTCAAAATAGCAAGGAAAATCATCTAAAAGGAAAAAAAGCTATCCAAACAGCAAAAAGGTCACACCTAGCTTGCATGCAAAGCTTTTGGACCTTTATTGGGATTTATTTCCTCTTTTCCAACAGTAAGGGTGACTTGAGATGAGAGTTCTATATATACAAATATGAGAGATAGTTGAAGGCTTAGACATTATTCTTCTCTGCGTAGTGTCTTAGCAATAGACCACTCATTTCTTTTTCATCCTCCACACCAACCTCTACTGCAAGCAAGGAGATCCATGGAATCCTCTCACCTGTGATTCACTATGATGCAATCAATCTCTTGGGTAACATGTGATTTGGTCCAATTATGTTTTCTTCTAGCTCTTTGAATCTACAGGTTGTCATTGGTTGAATTATATGGCAGTGTTATGGTTAGTTATGGTGCAGTTATGTTGAATTATCTTCACTTAAGGAATGAGTTATGGAATGATTTCTCATTTCAGATGTAATGACATAATCTGTGCATTGGAACAGGCGTGTTTTTTACCTCTTTGCAGTAGTAAACCTAATTATGGGCTAATCTGTGCATTGGAACAGCGATAAGTAGCAGCAAATCCAAGTCCTAGTGTGTTATGGGCATGATTTGTGATTGGTCACATCCTCATACAGCATGGACATCACTGAGATTACTAGATATTGGTATTTCTGTGCATTTTTTGTGTTACATAACATGTTCATTGTGAAGTCTGGGCATCAATGCAGCATGAGAAATTGGTCTGGGCATCTTTGTGACCCTATGATGTGGGCAACAACAAATATGAACAATTATGTGCTATTAGCAGCCTCTTTCTGGAAATATATGCTATCATGTGCATAGTTTAGGATATTCCTAACGTCTGTGTGCAATAATCCACAAGTAAGCCAAAAAACATATTATCAAACTAGGTCGAGGACATTCAGATCCACCTAGTTCTTCCTCCAAAATTCAATTTGCTCATGCCCTTCCATTGATGGTTGATTTAGACAATTAGCATAGAGGGTATGATTTGTCAAGGTAGTCCTTAAATATTACATTTCAACATCTTTGTCTCTGATCTAGATCAGAAAATTATATATCACAATTTTTTTAGTTTTTTTTTCAGATCTTCATGTTATAGAATTTTGCCTTCATAGTTTTCCTTCAATGCATCATTTTATGTTCCCCAAAAAATTTTGAATTTCATTTTTTGTAGTTCCAAGACTATCCTTGATTGCACTTTTAAACAATGACATTCATTGGTTACATTGTCAAAAAGACATTTTTGTTGAACTATTTCCATATCATTTTCATCAAGATTTAATGATCCCAATTTTTCAAGTTGTCAATCTAGATATATTGTTGTACTCCACTGAGTCCTTCAAGATGGTGTGCTGCTATTTTTCTTAATAAGATTAGTGGATGTAATGGATTCTAATATTGTTGTGGAAAAATCATTTTAAATACCCTGTAGGATTTTAGGACCTTTGTTGTTACATGCCTCAACCCAAATTTGTCGAGAAAACTCGTCTTCATCCAATGAAAACTGCAGAAGTCTGTCATCCTTACATTGTTGGGTGAAAAAATGCATAATCTCAATTCAATGAATATACAACATTGTTCATTTTTTTCATTCATGATTCCTTCCTCTACAGTTGTGAAGGTTGGCTAGAGATCTAGAGGAAGAGGAAGTGATTGAAGACTCTAGCTTAATGTTCCAATGAACGACACTTTGGTTGGGCTCAAACAACTTCTAAGCCACATCTAACATTTTCTAGTTTCTAGTTTCAAATCTTTATCAAGGAATGAAAAGATGAGAATATTTATTCATAAAATCACATTGAAATCCCTTGAGACATATCCTACTAAGGGGTTGAAAAGCACATATTCAATACCCCCTCCATGCTTTGCACTATCTCAAAGAATTCCCTCAAAACAATATGCATTTATACAACATTATTCAGTGAATTTCTCTTGTGCCAATTACTCGAGGTTTCCCCTTGTCGTGGTCTTGGAAAAAAAAATAGATCAATTATTTATTGAAGATAGTGTCTTTGTACCCATCCACCAGCTTTGACTCTTTCTACAGTTGAGGAAATTGTGGTATCTAAACTAAATCTTAGGATTGGAATTTTCACAAAAAATACTAGATCCCAATGGGACTCCTAGCCAAATATGCTCAAAGGAAGGTGCAGAGGCCTCTACAGGTGCCAACTTGGGGCAATTAAGAAAATAGTTCCATAACAATTAAGGTTTCTTATCAACTCTAAAACTTTGCAATAAGGGGTTTCTATAACTATAAGCATATCCATAAATGGCCCATAACCAACACTGCACTAAGGCACATACAAAACAACAACAACAACAGCAATAATAATAGCATAATTTAAAATTGAAGCATAGGAAAATGTCAAATATATATTCAACAAAACAGTGACATAATCCATACCCGACTCACTGTTGAAATCCAAACTTGTTCCAAAGGAATTCTGAAAAGGTTTCTAGGAAAAGTTTCATTCAAGATTCAAAACAATTTTTACATCCCTTGGTCAAAATCATCAACTCTTTAATAAGTTAAATCTGCAAAATGTAGCTCCAAAATGGACACATAACCAAGACAACGAATGCTCCAAAATATTCATTAGATAAAGAAAAATATTGTTGATACAGAACTAAGACTGAAATATACACTCTAAACCAAATTGTCCAAACTGACAAATCTTCAATCTCAAAACAAGAAGACCAACTGCAGTAGGAGGGCTCCATTTAGCAGAATGAAGCAAAAATGAATAACATAAATTCATTAATTGAAAGTTTATGTCTTGGTAGGAGGTGACCATGATGACAGAGGTGCAGAAGAATCTCATGTCTTGGTAGGTGTGACCATGAAGATGACAAAGGTGCAGACCAAAGAAAATTTGGTTCCCCTTGTGCTATTTTGCTATACCATTTGCTGATTTTCTACAAATGTGTGCCTAATCCATCCAACAATTTTGGAATGGTTTGGAGGTTTGATTGGGGAGAATATTCAACCTATGCATCTGTTCAAACTTGTGTCAAACATACTGTGGATGAAACTTTGGGTAGGTTGTAAGAAACCTAAATCTAATCTCGGTTCTTGAATGCTTTGTCTACCTCTATTTCCCATTTCTGTTGTGTCATCCAATGATTAATCGCATTTCAATTCCTTTTCACTGCTTAATACTCTAATCCTATCTACTGGTCATAACCTCTGGATTTTTATTATCTTTGGAGTTGTCAAATGCATTTTTTTATTCAAGCAATGTTGTATGTCCTAGTTTCCATGAGATTGTAGGTGTGAATTGTTCTGTGCAATGGTTTTTGCTTTGCAGCATCGTGAATGGAATCACAAATTGTAGAATCGGTGCTTACATGTTTTACAATTGTGCCCAAATCTATTGGAATTCATCTGCAACAACAATTGGCAAATTATTCCTTTAAGCACATTCTCTTCCAGGATTTCCATGTTTCCAGCAACTCTTCTTCAGTTTTGACTACATCATTTCACCGTGCTCTGAGTTGTTTGATCAATTCTTCTATTTGGGCCTTTTTAGAGTCTCTATTATAGTTCATATAACTTAAGGTTCCATTTTCAGCTTTCACTGTGCTTTAGAATTCTGTGATGGAGCATTGATCTATGCACCCTTAGCCTCAAAGGATCTCTTGCACTGATATCCTTTGAGGTCAACGAAGTATCCTGCCTTTTTTTAGTCATTAATTTATTCAATTATTGACCCCTAGGGCCCAAAATAAGCTTAAGAAAATGGTAGATCTGATGCTTATTGCCTAAAACTCTTACAATATCTACATATAATACAAGGCACATCCATACGTGATGCTAAATTCAAGTTTTGCTTGGCAGACCTTCTGGTGTCAGAATTATGGAATGCCTTACTTGCAGTAGTTGATCCTTTGAGTATTATTCAAAATAGGTTCTCTTGAATAGATTCTTGTGGACCATATTTATAAGTGGTCTAATGCTTATTGGACACTGCTATGTCATTCGGCCACTTGGTATTTTTTTGCCTTGTTTGGGAACTTGAATTCGAAGGGAAGTTCATGAAAGTTAAAAAATAAGTTGTGTTTCCATTTACTCGTAATAACATTTGAAATGTTAGTTGTCAAGAACGATACCAAATTATTAACCAAAGGTTGTGACTAAATACAGTTTCTGAAGAACATGATATAATTCCTATGATATAATTGTGATAACTTCTTTTCTATCCAGCAAATTGAGTTCGTAGATTCTCATATGATAGTTCATCAGTTTGTATTTACATATGTAGCATACAGGCATACGTTTAATGGGTTCTCATTCAGGTTGTGAAATGTATAGGGAAGTTATATAAATGTGATATGGCAACTTCTGATACTAAATCATGTAGTCATAAAGATGACAGAGCAGAGATAGACATGAGAGCTCCTTTTGAATCAGTCAAGGATGATGTTATATTGTTTGTAGAGAGGGCTATTGGAGATAAAATTACTAAGAAAAGGCTTGAAATTCCAGAAGAAAAGGTGGTAATGGAAATATTTTTCATTTATGTTTTTTTTTTTTTAATACACTTAGCCTTAGATGACACAAATATAACTGTATAAAAACCGTGTTTATTTAATGCCCCAGAGGAGGAAATAAGTTTTAGTTACAATAAAATTCTCTTCTTCAATGGATTTGGTTTCTCTAAAATTATTCTTTGGGATTTCTAGAGTCGAATATCAAATGAGACACAACTGAAAAACATTGAGACAACAAATTCTCAAGCTCAGGTTGAGCTAACAGAGGCTAGGAAAGTTGTGGAGGAATTGTCTTGGAAGCTGGAAATGGCAACAGAATCAAGAGAAAAGGCTTGTAAGGCTTCTAAAATTGCTAGGATCCATGTAGAAGAACTATATGCTTCAAATATAAAGAATCCTAAGGGTGATAGTACAGGTTGGCCATTAGAGCTTACTGCTGCACAAAATGAGTTTATGGAAAATACAAATGAGTGGGAAGATTCCAAAAATGATCTTAGAAAGATGAAACAAGAGTTCCAAACTTGCATGGAAACCAAGGCATTTGACATCAAATAGGTAGAGGAGGAAATTACTAAAGTAGAAATAAATTCAAGCAAGGCAAAGGAGCTTTAGAAGAATATTGTTGCAGCCATGACTCTCATTCCCTTCTTAAATGGGCTTGTATGGAAGTAGAGAAGGAAAGGGTTTCAATTACAGATGAGAGGGAGGCCACAGAAAGGGAGTCTTATGCAGCAGCAGAAAAAAATTAGAAAACAAAAATTGGTTATTCTGCAAGATCTTGGTGCGGGAAAGGATCTAGAAAGAAAGCTAGTTGTCACAATAGCAGCAGTGGAGAACTTGCAAAACGAAATCAATTTAGTAAAGAGTTTAGAATCCAAGGTTTGTAAGGGAATTGCGAATCTTAGGAAGGTGAAGGAAGAAATTGAGAAGGAAATAAAACAAGAGTCTGATGCATGTTCTTCACTGGAATAAAAAACTATAGAGCTTGAGCAGGAAAAACCGGATCTCAAGAAGGTAATGGAAGAAGGATCTTCTTTGAGGGCTTCTAGGGGTTGTTTAAAGGTGGAACTCGATCAGAAAAATACAAAATTGATTGAAGTAAATGAGATAGAAGCAAAGGAAGAAACAAGAGCAGCAGATCTGAATGTTGAACTTCATAAGGCCAGACTAAAAGTGGTAGTTGTCATTGTTTCTAAAGAAAAGGCAAAAGATGCTGATATGCATCTCTCTCAAGCTCTGTAACAGATTAATATAGAAACTGAGTAGGACAAGAAGGAAGCTGAATCTATGAAAGAGGAATCATGTAAAGAAAAAATGGAAACTAAACAAGCACACCAATTCAAAAATTAACAACTTTGCACACCAATTCAGTAAAGTACTTTGTAAGTACATTCAAGTAGATCCAAACCTACTTATCCCCTTATTTGTAGTAGAGGAACACCCTATTGGATACCTTGGCATTTGATGCTTTAAATTTATTGTTTCACCCACCTTAATGATCCATATCTGCTACAAAAATTCCAATGAATTTAAGATTATGGAGGAATGAAATAGTGGCTTATTGTTTTGTGTTATATCTCAGCCCAGTTGATGAACTTATGCTCTGTTTTATCCCTTAGAACATATATCATCGTTAAAATTCCTACAACAAATCCATACCAGTGTCAAATTCCTTTCCAAAAAAGTGATATCACTTTCATTTCTTATTGTTGTCCATCCCCTTTTGAAAGTATGAAAAGTACTATGTTTGTGCTTTAAATGAAAACACTAAGATGTTGGTCCATACTGTTGTTATATTAGATAAATATTTTTCTTAGTGTTGCCACATGGAAACTATTGTAATAACCCAGATCTGTAAGTAATGGTTCAAGTACTCCATTAAGGTATCAAGTTCGTGTCTCAATACTCTGTTTTTTGCATTGGTTGACCCCATATCTAACACCATCCATAAAATGTAGATATATTGGTGTCTATTTTATCTATTTTGGTTCCCAAAGTATTCTAACATACTTGGTTCTTACAAAAAGCTAACAAATCCAAGAACATTTTGGCATTAATACAGTAATTTAGAAACATTATCTTGTTTTGTGTATATTGGGGAAGCATTGTTCTATTTACATCTTTAAGAGAATGGCCCCAATACATTCAGTCCATATGGTTATATTGTTATCCATCCTTACATATATTTGAAAGTGTGGCTTTGTTCTCTTATCTTATATACATTTTGGGTCATTGAAGGCATATGATATAAAGGTTAAGAGTCTAAAGTAATCTCTCATTTTTGTCATCAACCGCAAGACTATTTGGTGGTATAAATAGTAATATACATATTTTTTTTTATCTTACATTTGAGGAAGCTACACTCTATATTCTCAATACCTCTTATTCATTGATTCATGCTAGGAGCAGTTGCTGCAAGTCCTATTAGAAGAGACCATGTGACTGCGGAATGGCCCAACTCATGGAGCAGACAGGGCACGAGATATAGTTCTACAGTACAATAAGTAGGCAAGAAAAAAGTGAAACTCGGAACTCTATCATGAGGACTTCACTTAGTGAACCTCTCACATAGCACGTGCGATCGTGGGATATTAAAGAATACCCTTAATTTCCAGAGATATTGACCCAAAATATTTTTGTTGAAACCCCCTCCCAATACTTAAAACCTCCTCCCCACCCCTTTTTATACCTCAATCCTTATAAACCACCCTACCCACCCCCACCTTAAACCCATCATCCCCCAATACCTGCAATATATTGGTTCCATTTTTGATAATTTTAAAACCGACAATATGAACTAACGTGATAGGATATTGGTCAACAAGTGAAGCCCCCGTGAACTCTATGAAGTGGGTGAAAGGACATTTTATCCAAGCATAGCAAGTGGTTCATATTGGGGAATTTTCAAGCTATGTATCATTAACTAGTAGGATAATTTTTGAGAATCAACAACTTTGAAGTGGGGAGCATGACCTAAATTTTCACTCTTGTGGGATGTATGTTCTATTTCTCTTAATTGAAATGTATAGATTTTGTATTAAAAGAAAGCTACATATGCACTGTAAAATAAGTTACTACATTTATCCAGGGAGTGTAGTCACGAGAAATTAAAATATATGAAAATTGATAGATGTATGTCCAGTGTCTACAACGAGCATTACCCTTACATTTTTCTTCACAAAACTGAAGGCTTTACTTCAATATAACTGACCTAATACTATTATCGAGTAATAATAGATAAAACCTTAATGTTTCAGTGAAAATATTCCCCACTGTGGGCTTCCAGCTGATCCTCTGCTTCGAACAATAGAGTTGTTTCTTCATTTTCCATATCTCCATGTCTCTGTTGGAATATGTCTTCCTCCATAGCCACTTCCTTTGTGGAGCTGACTGAGTCTTGATGGGGAGAAGTATTTGAATTTGAACATTTGGCTAATTCTAAAACTACAACAATTTTCTTAATTTGTTCACCTTGTATTTCCACTTTGACTTCCAACATTGGATTCAAACCAGTTGAAATTGTAATTGTGAAAACAATATATTGTTGAAATGGGATACTGCTACTTGAAGATCTTCAGTCTTGTGCACCATCCTTGTTATTGCCATGAATTTTTTTTCTATTTTACATGAAATATGACTTATATTCCTATTACTATCCATTGTAGCAAAGGTAGTCTCACAAATTTGTGAAGTTAGGAGGGTTTCCACCCAGAAGAGTGAGGAAATGCAGTCTCAAAATATTGGATACCCAAGGGCTCAAATGTTCCTAAAGAAAATAGACAATTTGAAAATTAAGTTGGATTACCTTCTCCCATGTCCCAAAATCCTTAGGTCAATATGTTGGACCACTGCAATGAAGAAGAGTCCAAATTGTTTCCAGTTTGTTCTGAGCTTTGGTGTTCTCTTTGAGTCTAAAATACAAAACCTCCTCAAGTATGTATATACATCCACTGCTTCCCCTTGATGCTGATCTATTTGGAGTTCTACAGATCTCTACTCAACTACTAGGATGCAGATTGTTTGTGCCAGAAATTGTTCTCAGACTACGAAAGAACAAGCCAACACAATCTCAATAAACACAATTAAGTAAAAAGGTATTTTATGGTTTTCGTTGTACAGTTTGTAGGCAAGAGGGAAGAAACTTCATGAAACCAAAGAAAACACTAAATCATGACCATTTTAAGGACTGAGATGCATAATATATAGAACATAAACCAAACACAATAATCACAGTGTTGAGTTCCACCCACAGTTAACAAGCATTTCATACATAAAAACCTTAAACAGGAAATGAGTATACTAACTGAGTGATTAACACAAATCAGAAATGAAACTAGTCAATATTCTAAAAGGGCTTATAATTGCATATATTTCATAATTCAGTCATTAAAAAAAACATACGAGTTTTTACAATTCACTCATAAACCACAACCTGATAGCCTCCCCTTGCAACAAAAATCGAACCCTTGGTCCTTTCCCATACTTACATTTATCTTGTTCCTTCAAAAACAGTTACATAACTAATCCAAAACTACTTTTAGGTCATCTATCGAATTGTTCAATATAAACTATCATTATACAAAAATGAAATAACTTTTTCAAGATAACTAATAACTATTCTTCTTAAAGGAATTTTACAAGTCTTTTGTTGCCTCTGCTAAAAGAGCAATTCCCTCTAAAGCCTGGGCTTTCCTTCTGGCATTCTACTGGTCTGCTTCCAAATCTGCAACTCTTCCTATCAACTCTTCATTCTAGTCTATCAGCTCCTGAATAGTTTGCTTTAGTAGTGTAAACTGGTTCTCTGTATGTCTTTTTCTTTTTAAAGCTTCTTTAGAAACTGAAATCAATTCCTGATAGTGACTATTTACTTCTTCTAGATCTTCTCCTAGTATTTTATTTGTAGTCACTAATCCTTCATTTCTTTCATGCAGGTACTCAATTTGATGTTTGTATTGCTTGATACTTCTTTACAAATTTTCATTTTCAGAATCCATGTATTTTCCTTCTAACACTGGCTGCATTCCTTTAGGTATCCAAGGGATTTTTAGCTTCCTAAACATTTCTTCATCTTCTTCAATATGCTCTGTCAAGGTCATTGCTATTTATGAATACTCTTCAGATTCAACACTACACTTAGCTGATTTCTCAGCCACCTCTCCTTTTTCTATACCAAGGCTCTTTAAATCATTTTTATGATGTTCTAGAATAATCTTCTCTTGAACCTCCATGAATATTTCTGAGATCTTAGTATCAGTGAAAACTGGTTTATCTTTTGAAACTATTTGTTTTTCACCCTTCATAACCTCTTTGTTTTCATCTTCACTGTCTTCTAATTTCTCCTGAGATGATGAATCTTCTATTATTGTAATGTTCTTTTTATCAAGTCTAGGATTTAACAGCTTCTTCATATTTAACCTGATTTTGTTATTTGGCCTTGTCTTGGGCCTCCAAACCGCTCCAACCTCTCCTAACATTTTCAAAACTTTCCCTTGATGTGTTATTGAAGCAAGTTCAACAACTATTGTAACACCCTAGTTTTGACCCCGTTGCATTAGATGTATATTATGTATATATTGTAAATGATCATGGTGCGGAGCTAAAGGCCAAGGCCCCACCATTGATTGGTTATGCTATGTTTTGGACGTAAATTTGTCACCGAAGGTATATCGGGGCATGCGGCATACATATCAAGTTTTGTCATCATGTAAATATACATCTTTAATTAAATGAACCCAACCAGCTATGCTCACTAAAACCATAATGAAAAGGGCATGATTTTCACAAGGATAAGGGTGGGGGAATGTCAAAACTTGGCTAATGGGGAGAAATCCATGTGTCACCACCCTGTTTGATTTTCCCATCTTTCCTTGTCTTATCCAACTACCACCTTTAAACGTTCTGCTGAGTAGTTGAGGCAGTTATTGTTTTAGGAGTGGGGGTGGCAGGATTGTCAGTCCTTTCCCACCCGCACACTCCACCAGCAATGAACCCCACGTTGGGAAAAAGGAAGCGAATGCTCCAGGCTTTCCATTCTCCCCATGACTATGCATTATCTCCATTGTTTGTTCATTTCTCCCGATAGTCTGATTGTTCCCACGCACAGGTTTTCTTTCCGGCTTGGTCTCACGTAGCCAGGAGAGAGGAGCCACCTCCACTATCATTCACATTTTCCATAGCGAGGAATCGGGTGTGTTCTCAACATGATTTTGGAATTGGCTATAAATATTCTCTCACACACTTGGTTCTGCATTATTGCTACTCATACAGCAAGCTGGGAGTTGTTCGGTCACTATCACCCACGATTTTTTCCTATGGAGAACCATATTACACTCAGGGACTGTGTGTAAGTTTTCCTTACTGATTATGGCCCGTGCATATGTTTTCCTCTATGTTTTTGGTTCTGGTGCAAGTTTCTTTCACACACAGGCTGTGAGACTATAATTTCTTCCCCAGTGTGGTTTGTATAAGTTTTTCTCCAGTGGCCTCGATTGTGCAGAATGGGCTGTTGTTCCCCATGTTTGTTGGTAGTGTATACTGATACATTTTGGGACTATTGTTTTTCCCATGTCGTGAGTTGTGGTTGCTGTTACGCTTTGGAGCTATTGCAGATTGTTTGGAGTTGTTTTGGCCACAATAGGGCCAAGAATGACTCAGGAGTCGTTTTTCCCCTGTTAAGTTGTAATTGTTGATCGATTGCATGTGTGAAATGGTTGGTCTTTGGACTGTGTTGGGAGCAGGGATGGGGGCTTGGTTTGCTTGATAAACCTGTTGTCTTTGGAAACCACACAGACAGAGCTAGAGGGATGGCTTTCTTCTCCAGAACCCCTGAATATCACTGGAAGGGAAGGCAGGGCCTGAGGTACTGTGTAGCAGAGAAGGGACCGATTCCTTGTGTTGGGTGTGTGTGGGTGTCTTAGAAGTCAGGCTAGTTCTAGTGTAGGTGTTCATATCTCTGTGATGGGCTCACCAGCTTAGCATTTAGTCTTTCCCAACTCCTGGATGGCCTGGTAAACCTGACCATGTTGGCTTGGTTGTCTTTTTGATGGCCTGATAAACCCAACTGTGTTGGCTTGGCTGTGTTTCGTGTATCCTTGGCTATGTGTAAGCCTGCTTGTTCCTTATTCCTTGGATAATCATGCCCAGCTCGGGGGTGGTAGCGTTGTTGAGAGATTAAGGAGCACACTGGCCTATGGTTGGGTGGAACGTTGCAGCGACGTAGCTGGTTGTGGAACGAGTTCTTTATAAGATAAGTGATCTTGTCTATTTTACTTCTGCAATCCTATTTATTGTTAATGGTTATGATGAACATGTTGAATGAATGCTTGTATGAATGTATGTAGCTTCTTCTATGTATGATAAATAATTGCATCTGTGTATGCTCTATTTCAATGCATTCTGTTTCAGTATTTTTATAAATTCACATGTTCATGGGGCTAGTATCCCGGATGGTTAACGCCATGGTAGCATCCTCTTCGCCGGTCAGAGGGTCAGGGATGCTACAACTTTCATTTTCTTCCTTCGTGACACTATCTCTTCTTCAGAATGGGTGTGTATCTCTTGTTTAGAATGAACCCTAGCTTTATTAGTGGTATGAACCCTAGCTTCATTAGATAAATATCTTTCCTCTTCTTCAGAGAGTACCGTAATAGGGGCTTGTTCTTGTTTCTTCACACCTTCATTTACAATTTGGTTCAGTTCTTTAGGAGAAGCATCTTCTACATGCTCAACTTACTTCACCTCTGACTTTGAAACTTTGTTTTCCTCAACATTAATTTGCTGTTCATTTTCAATGTTTGCATCTTCTTGGTTCGAAGATTTTCCTAGTTCACCACCTTCTTCATATTGGACTGTGACTTTATTTTTAAGTTTCTTGATCAAATTCTGACCTTTATCTAACTGTCTCTCCTGAGACTGCTCTTCCTTCTCTGTTTGGAAATCAAACAAAATAGAAAATATTCCCATGTCTTCTCTCTTTTCTAAAGTACAGTGCTTATGACAAGTTTTATAAGCCCATGATGAAATACTTATTGTTTGGTGTGATCCTGATGTTCTTTCATCCTGCTAGACATCTTCTGTAAACTTTTCAAGAAGAATAATGGGAGATTCATTTTGGATTCATGACTGAGACGTTGAAGGAATCTAAAATGATACTTAAAAACAAAAGCAAATCTCCCTTCACAAGTGATATAGCTTTGTAAGATTTTGATAGGCTCTATCCATTCTAGTTTAAACTTTTGAATGGGTACTCCCTTTCCCCAATCCGCTACTACATCTGGAAGTAGATATCTCTAAGCATCAAAAGTGAAAGGCACTTTTTTAAACCAGAATTCACCCTCATATAAAATTCCTGTAGATTCTGCTAACAATTCCCTGGTCAGTTTAAACTTCAAACTATCAAAAGACACCATATCCTTATCCAAACATTGAGTGAATTTATAAGAGACTTCTAAGTGATAACCTTCAATCCTTTCAAAAAACACTAACCACCCTACTTCTGCAAATAGTTTTGCACAATCTGGAAAAGTTTGAACCTAGCTCATGGCTGAAGGTTCTGCTCTATTAGTCTTACCACTTCTTTTCATTTTGAACAATTGTCAAATAGATTCTGTCAATAAAACAAATCTGAATCTCTTCAACTCTTGACAATCTGACAGACAATGCTGTATGTGGAAACCTAAAACCCTAAGCTGAACTCTCTCATTTAAACTGATAAATACTTTAATTCCATTGACACAGAATTCGTTATTCGGTATGAATTAGGTTTATATACTAATAATCTTCAATCAATTCTATCATTAGTCCTCTGCTTAGAAAAACCCCAAATTTATGAACTTTGGTAATGATTTGCATCCTACTTGTCAAAGTGATGAATCTAGGTGTTGTAATCATGTTTTCCTAACTGTCAGGTGTCCAATTGCATTCCTCAATCTTCTCTGACCACTTCGATAACTCCAAACGACCGCTCCTCAAAGCCCTAGTTTTTTGCCCTGTTTCAAAATTTAATTACAGATTGTTGATTCTTCGCCACGAAATTCATCTGCTCTATGTGCACTTTAGGGGATACGAGATTCAAGTTGCATTTGTCTCATTATTTTCAACCATCATTATTCCATCACTCTGCAACAGACCACCGTGACTCGCCCTCATGATGATTTGCTTGATGTATTCACACCTGTCATAATGATCATTCTAGAGGAAACATGTATCAAACCCATCAACCCAGTATGAAAGACATCCCATGTGTGAGAATTTCAAAAAATCTGACCCAAAAATGATGATTTTTGAACTGTGCAACTTTCTTGTAGCGCATGTGTGCAATTTTTTCAGGCTTGCGCTACAAGAAAGTCTGCTTTAATTATTTTCAAATATAAAAATCATGATAATGGTTTAACCTTGGTTGAAGAACCTTAATCAACATTTTATGTTATTTTTTAATACCTTTTAATCCATATAAGCATTATATAAGCCCTCTAACTATGAATTCTAATAAATCAAGCCAAAATTTGAAAAATAAAACTAAGAAATCATATAAACATGAAAATTAAAGTAAAAGGATTCAAATTATCCTAATAAACAAAATTTTATAGGAGAAATGAATAAAACCAAGATTCAAAACATAAACAAATGTATTAAAAGATGGAAAACAAAAATAGGCTCTAACATCTGGCTCCTGCTGCGGGATGAAGTCCTCCCTATGAGGCTTCAAGAGCCTGTAGACCAGTGCCTTCTGTGTTGCTGCCTACTAGTCTGCAAAATTTCCATTGGGTTATGGAGTCCTTATTGTATTATTCACACCGGTATATACAATGAAAGTCCAGTATCCATCTCAAAAACTATAAAAATGCTTGAGGAATCGTCCATTAACTGGATTAGACAATTCCTCACCCTCTAAGAGTCTGTAGTACAAAAGTATTGTTTTCTAGAATCTTCGATATTACGAAAGGACCAAACCAAAGGTTATCAAACTTGCCATGCTTTCCTTTCTTCTCCTTCCTAGCATCCCATCTCAAAACCATATCTCCCACTGAAAAAGTGTTTTCTTTGATCTTTCTATCAAATCTTTCTTTGATCTTTAACCCATACAACTGAGCATTTTCCTCCATTGTTTCCCGTTTCTGCTGTAACTCTATTTGTACATAAATTCTTCTTTGCATATCATTAGGTTCTTCCTGACAATCTTGAAAAAATTTCATCACTAGGATACCCAACTGAACAGGAAAAACTGCATATGTACCATATACTAATTGGAAAGGAGAGGTTCCAATCGATTTTTTAACTATTATTATATCTTGCCATAATGCATATTTTAACATTGAATCCCATGATCGTTTATTCTACTTCAATAACTTCCTGATACTTTGAATGATATTCTTATAAGATGAATTAGATAACCCATTTCCCTGAGGATAATAAGGTGTTGAGTGTTTCAACATAATCCCATTTTTTTCACAAAACGCCCCCATGGCCTTAGATTTAAAAGCTTCAACATTATCAGTCAATAATTTTTGAGGACATCCAAATCTACTGAGAATATTTTCTTCAATAAAATCTATGATCACCTTATTTGTTGCATTTCTTGTGGGAATAGCTTCTACCCATTTAGTAAAGAAATATGTAGCAATTAAAATCCACTTATGCTACCCTGAAGAAGATGGATTTATCTCTCATATGAAATCCAAACCCCGTTGCTGAAAAGGGGAATTAACTACAATTGACTTTAATGGTAATGACAACAACTTTTGCTTACCAGCAAATTTTTGACAAGGGATGCATGCTCTTACCCACTGATATAGATCAAAAAATAAAGAGGGCCAATAGTATCTGGCTCTTAGAATTTTATATGATGTTGCCTTCCAATACTTATGTCCCCGACAACCACCTTCATGTGATTCAGATATTACTTCTCCAATTTCTAGTTTATCCAAACATCTAAGCAAAATACCTCTTGGATCTTTCCAAAACAGTTGTTGTTCTATCAAACAATATTTAGTAGTTTTAAACTTTAATGACCTATCATCTTTCTTATCTAAATTTTCTGGACATTGAAAATACAAAAGAAAGTGTACAATATATGCATACCATGTGTATTTTGCATAGTGTTCCATAATCTTTTCTTTCTCCTAATCTACTTGAAATTCTTCCTGTGCTGGCTATTCTGCCATGAGATGTAGACCTAAAGATTGGCAATTTGAATCAGCTAGAAATTTAGCTAAACCTTGTCCCTTTACTAGCTTTGTAGGTCTAATATCCACATCATATTCCATTATTTTTGCAATCCACTTCCCTCTTTTTCCCTCACTGTCAGGCTGAGTCAAAACATCCTTAATGGTAGAATTAGGAACATAAGCAATAACCTTGGAATGAAAAACATAAATTATGAAAAACTTCAATGCTTTTACCAATGATTAAGCCTGCTTCCCTAAAGTGTTGTATTTTAACTTTGAATCTCTAAGAGTCTTGCTGAAAAATGCAATTGGTTGTTCAAGACCATCCTTATTCTTCTATAATAAAACAACAGCCAATGTATCTTCAGATGCAAAAGAAAAAGTTAAAAATTCCTTTGTAAAATCAAGACTTACTAATACCAGAGCTTCTGTAAGAGCCATCTTAATCTTTTCAAATGAATTTTTGCTTCTGCAGTCCACTTGACCTCCTAATCTTTCTTCAACATAGCTGTAACATGTTTGATGGTTTCAGTAAAATTTGGTATAAACCAACGTAGAAAATTGATTTTACCAATAAAATATTGTACATCCTTCTTGCTCCTTGGTAAACTTATTTTCAATATTGATTTCACCCTTTCCGGATCAATCCTTATGCCATCAGCTGAAACTAAATGACCCAATAACTTACCTTCATGTACAGCAAAATGTGATTTTTTTGGATTGAGAGATAAACCATATTTTCTGCATTTCAGAAAAGTTTGTTTGAAGTGTTTTATATGCTCATCATCTGATTGTGAAAAGACTGTAATATCATCTAAGTAAATCGCTACAAACTTATCTCTTTCCCATACAAAGGCTATGTCCATAGCTCTTTGAAAAGTAGATCCAACATTCATTAATACAAAAGGCATTTTACTGTACATGAAAGTACCCTAGGGCATAGTAAAAGCTATTTTTTCTCTATCATCAGGGTGCATGGCAATTTGATTATATCCTGAAAAACCATCAACCATAGAAATTCTTTGTGCATGAACTACCTTCTGCAATATTTGTTCTATTTTCGGCAAAGGGTAATTATCCTTCAATGAAGACCTATTCAGATTTCAAAAATCAACACACAGTATGATCTCACCATTATTTTTCCTGGCAGGAACTAAATTGGCTACCCATGAAGAAAATCTGAGGGGAACAATGATTTTAGCATCTAATAACTTTTTCACCTCCTTTTCTATAATAGGAAACAGAGTTGGATTTATCCTCCTTAATTTCTATCTGAAAGGTTTAACATTTGGTTTTAAAGGCACTTTATGTTGTATAATTCTCGTATCATATGTCTTCAAATATTCATATGACCAAGAAACCATATCAACATACTATTTTAACAACTTGATGTACCTGTTTCACTGCTCTGTTGTGAGTGTTTTTGAAATCTTCACCATTCTAGGATGTTTAGGGGTGCCAATATTACAGTTCACTACATTTTCTTCTAAAGACTGTACAATAGGTTTTAAAGGTGTATCATCCTTTGGAAATATCCTCTCTAAAGGCACCAAACCCTTAGGAATGAAATTACTTTTAAGTTCAATAATATTGTGACCTGCAATTTCATTTTCTGCAATACCTTCAAACTCTTCAACATCAACATCTTGTTCTTGATCAATTAAGGAATTGGAAAACTCACCTGTTATCCCTAAAAACCTTTTTATTTCAATATTATCTTCAAAAACTTTCCACTACTTTACATTGTTAGGCACAAAAGGTCTGTACCTAACCTCAATAGGATACTTTAGCTATGTTGTTTTGGGAATCTTGAAATGTGTGGCTACTAGGGAAAGAAAATCATCAGTTTGGTTATGATCCATAGGAATATAAGTGATATTAAAAGCCACAAAGTAATTGTCTATCATATCCCATACTTCATTATGGTACACTTTCAGCAAATCTTTCTTTACTTGATAGTTGTGCCTCACCTGCTGAACAACCAACTCGGAGTTGACATACACAGAAATCTGTTGAATACCTAAATTTTTTGCAGCTTTCAAACCTAACAACAAAGCTTCATATTCTGCAGTATTATTGGTGGTATTAAATTCCAATTTATACATTAACATTACTACTTCACCACTAGGAGATATTAGAAGAACCCCTGCTCCAGCACCCTCCTTACATGATGATCCATCAAAATAAATTTGCCAATGTTCATCTTCTTGTTCCCTATTTTATTTGACTGGATTTTCTTTTTCAACTTGTAATAAACCAGCAGTATCATTATCATCACTAAAATGCAACATACAAGTACCCAAATCCTTGTCAACATCATATAAGGGATGATTTGTAGGGTTCTTGTCATTAGTCACAATATAAGAAAATTGTAACTCTCTATATAACCTTCTGTTTTCTCCTCCAAATACAGGAATGGTGGCATATGTTAAGTCAATCTATAGAGTTCCACCAACCTTCTTGGCCCAATATCTAGAGAGGAGCAGTCCAAACTTAGGTGTAATGTCTGCTACTACCACATCCATAATCACACTCTTCATTGTAGTTTGAGCTAAATTGACCACCATATCTCTTATCACTCCTAAACATTTTACAGCTCGTGAATCAAAAGCATACAAGTCATGATAGGGTTTTGTTATGCTCAAACCTAAAGCCTTCATGATAGCTTTTGGCATTAGGTTATGAGATGCTCCTGAATCCAAAAGGTAATTATGTATCATCTACTCATGAATAGTTAATGTGATGTAAAAAGGAGGTGATGCACTTGCCTCATTTTTAGTTTTTTCTTCCAAGGCTGACCCAATAAATATTTTAGGAATTTCCTCTTGTAAATTCACTGTGTCAGAGGGAAGTTGACTGTTTACTTAACCAATCATTTTCAGAACTGAATTTTGTAAGAAGGATTCTTCATCAACTCAATGAAAGGCATAGGGATCTTGATTTTTCCTAATTCATTTTCAAGATTAAAATTCTACATAATTTTATTCACCTCTTCAACCTCAACATTCTTCTTTTGTTTATCCTGATCATGTTTTTTCTCTAACATTGGATCAGGATGCTATTTAGGAGGCAAAACTACCTTTTTCTTAGGATTTTGAACTACTTGCTTTGGACCTGATCTTAAACTTAAGGTTTTCTTTGGCTCAATCTGATATGTATCAGCAGTTACAGTAATCACTTCAAGATTCAAATCATTTTCTATTTCAAACACATCTGCATCATAATATTCCGAGTTTAAAAAATCTTCTTTATTCACAAAACCTTCAGCCAACTGTTCTCCAAAATAATTCATATCCTAATATGGATCCTCAAAGAACTCTTCCTCTTCAATTTATTCTTCATCAACTACATTATTCTGAAGTGTGGTGGCACTTTTTGATCCTCAGTTTCTCTCCTTTCTCGTTGTATATCATTGTTTCTTCTCTCTCTAGGAATGAAACGAGGTACAAACTGTCTTTTGAATTGGTTTCAATTATTAGGGTTTTTGTCTCCCTCTTGAACAGGTTTGTTTGAATTTTTCTCTAATTCCAACTTGTTTAGTTTTGTTGTCAGGATATTTACTAGCATGGCCATCTCATCGATTTTTCCTTCTATGGATTGAGATGTTGAAACCCCTGGAAATGCTTCTTTCTTACCCTTCCTATCATATATCTACTGAGTTGTATTTCCCTTCAGTCTATTAGAAGCTAATATATTAGACTCCACTTCTAGTGCTGACTCCTGCATGTTAAGTAGAGTAATAGGTCTTCTTTCTCTCAAGAGTAGGGAAAACTCATGGTCAAAAGCATTGGCATAAGTGAGTTTTGTAGAAGTTTCTGAAGGTTTAATCTCTGCAGGGATTCTGCCATACATTTTATTGAACCTCTTCGAAAATCAATTATGGTTTCATCATTCTTTCTTCTAAGGGCTCCAAACTCAGTAATGTAATATGTGTGATCCTTGGTATCACCCCACTATCTCATGAAAATATCCTGAAGCTCTTCTATTATAGTAATAGAATTTGCAGGTAACTCTCTGAACCATTTCTTGACCTCTCCATCAAGACTCTGTACACACATCCTCATCCACACATCATTTGCCTCAATATTCCGATTATCTGCATAGCTGAGAAATGCATCCCAATGCTCCTTAGCTATGGTTTCACCTTGTCCATTAAACCTAGGCAAGTATTTTTGGTAATCATCACCAAGAAGTGCATTTAAAGGTTGAGGAAAAACTAAAGGTGCATACCTAGCTGCCACCATTTGGTCCATCATGTCTAATGGTTAATTTTGGGCCGCCATCTTTAAGTTGACTGGTTTAGGTGATGAAAAGAATTGGCTATATCTTGGCTGGAATGGAGTTTTACCAACTTTGATATGAAATAAAGGGATTTTTCCAAGAGATATAGTCTTTTCCTTCTTGAAAGATGTGGGATCAGTAAAAACTTGAAAATTACTAACAGAGATTGTAGGCTTCAACCAAGATTAATCTTGTTCTTTTCCCTTCAAGACAGAGAATGGTGATGATATGTCTAGTTGATCAGGGTTACATAAGGCTGGTGATGACTGAGACCTTTTGATTTTCCTAGTTGTTTTCAATATCTATTCTATGTCTAAGACACCCAGCTGTAAAGGTGAACTAGGTCTATTTCTTGTTCCAACTCCCTTAGTAGTCACTATGAAATACTGGTGAAAAGTAGTCTTTAAAATTTGTTGGTTTAAGTTCACCTCTCAAAACCAGTGAAATGATGAGTATCCTAGGGAAGATAGGTTTTCAACTTCGTTACCCGACAACAGCACTAAAGATGTTTGTGCCAGAAATTGTTTTCAGACTACGAAAGAACAATCCAACACAATCTCAATAAACACAATTAAGTAAAAAGGTATTTTAGGGTTTTGGTTGTACAGCTTGTACGAAAGAGGGAAGAAACTTCATGAAACCACAGCAAACATTAAATCATGATCATTTGAAGGACTCATATGCATAATATATAGAACATAAACCAAACACAATAATCACAGTGCTGAGTTCCACCCACATTTAACAAGCATTTCATGCATAAAAACCTTAAACATGAAATGAGTGTACTAACTGAGTGATTAAAACAAATCAGAATTGAAACCAGTCAATAGTCTAAAAGGGATTATAATTGCATATATTTCATAATTGAGCCATAAAAAAAAACCTATGATTTTTTACACTTAGCTCATAAACCACATCCGAATAGCCTCCCCTTGCAACAAAAATTGAACCCTTGGTCCTTTCCCAGACGTACATTTATCTTGTTCCTTCAAAAATAGTTACATAATAGATCCAAAACTACTTTTAGGTCATCTATCGAATTGTTCAATATAAACTATCATTATACAAAAAAGAAATAACTATTTAAAACTAACTAATAATTGTTCTTCTTAAAGGACTTTTACAAGTCTTTTGCTGCCTCTGCTAAAAGAGTGATTCCCTCTAAATCCTGGGGTTTCCTTCTGGCCTTCTAGTGGTCTGCTTCCAAATCTACAACTCTTCTTGTCAACTCTTCATTTTGTTGTGTAAGCTCCTGAATAGTTTGCTTTAGTTCTGTAAACTGGTTCTATGTATGTCTTTTTCTTTTTAAAGCTTCTTTAGAAACTAAAATCAATTCCTGATAGTGACTATTTACTTCTTCCAGATCTTCTCTCAGTATTTTATTTGCAGTCACTAATCCTTCATTGCTTTCATGCAGGTACTCAATTTGATTTGTGTATTGCTTGATACTTCTTTCATGTATTTTCCTTCTAACACTGGCTGCATTCCTTCAGGTATCTAAGGGATTTTTAGCTTCCTCAAAATTTCTTCATCTTCTTCCATATGCTCTGTCAAGGTCATTGGAATTTCTGAATGCTCTTCAGCTTCAATACTACACTTAGCTGATTTCTCAGCCACCTCTCCTTTTTCTATACCAAGGCTCCTTAAATCATATTTATGTTGTTCTAGAATCATCTTCTCTCGAACCTCCATGAATATTTCTGAGATCTTAGTATCAGTGAAAACTGGTTTATCTTCTGAAACTATTTGCTTTTTACCCTTCATAACCTTTTTGTTTTCATCTTCACTGTCTTCTAATTTCTCCTGAGATGATGAATCTTCTATTATTGTAATCTTCTTTTTAGCCAGTTTAGGATTTAACAGCTTCTTCATATTTAACCTGAGTTTTTTCTTTGGCTTTGTATTGCGCCTCCAAACTACTCCAACCTCTCCTAACATTTTCAAAACTTCCCCTTGATGTGTTATTGGAGCTAGTTCAACAAATTTCATTTTCTTCCTTCATGACACTGTCTCTTCTTCAGAATGGGTATGTATCTCCTGTTTAGAATGAACCCTAGATTTATCAATGGTATGAACCCTAGCTTCATTAGATAAAGATATTTCCTCTTCTTCAGAGAGTACTGTAATAGGGGCTTGTTCCCATTTCTTCACATCTTCATTTACAATTTGGTTCAGTTCTTCAGGAGAGGCATCTTCTATAGGCTCAACTTCCTTCACCTCTGACTTTGAAACTTTGTTTTCCTCAACATTAATTTGTTATTCAATTTCAATGTTTTCATCTTCTTGGTTCGAATATTTTCCTCATTCACCACCTTCTTCATCTTTGGCTGTGACTTTCTCTTTAAGTTTCTTGATCAAATTCTGACCTTTATCTAACTGTCTCTTCTGAGACTGCTCTTCCTTCTCTATTTGGAAACCAGACCAAAATAGGAAATATTCCCATGTCTTCTCTCTTTTCTAAAGTACAGTGCTTATGACAAGTTTTATAATCCCATGATGAAATACTGATTGTTTGGTGTGATCCTAATGTTCTTTCACCCTGCTAGACATCTTTTGTAAACTTTTCAAGAAGAAGAATGGGATATTCATTTTGGATTCATGACTGAGATGTTGAAGGAATCTAAAATGATACTTAAAAACAAAAGCAAATATCCCTTCACAAGTGATATAGCTTTGTAATATTTTGATAGCCTCTATCCATTCTAGTTTAAACTTTTGAATACGTACTCCCTTTCCCCAATACGCTACTACATCTGGAAGTAGATATCTCTGAGCATCAAAAGTGAACAACATTTTTTTAAACCAGAATTCACCCTCATCTAAAATTCCTATAGCTTATGCTAACAATTCCCTTGTCAGTTTATACTTCAAAGTATCAAAAGACACCATATCCTTATCAAAACATTGAGCGAATTTATAAGAGACTTATGAGTGATAACCTTCAATCCTTTCCAAAAACACTAACCACCTTGCTTTTGCAAACAATTTTGCACAATCTAGAAAAGTTTGAACCCAGCTCATGTCTGAAGGTTCTGCTCTATTAGTCTTGCCACTTCTTTTCATTTTGAACAATTGTCAAATGGCTTCTGTCAATAAAATGACTCTGAATCTCTTCAAATCTTGAAAATCTAACAGACAATGTTGTATGGGGAAACCTAAAACCCTAAACTGAACTCTCTTGTTTAAACTGGTAATTACTTTAATTGCAGTGATAGAGAATTCATCATTCAGTATGAATTAGGTTGATAAACTAATCATTTTCAATCAATTTTTCATTAGTCCTCTGCTTAGAAAAACCCCAAATTTATGAACTTTGGTAATGATTTGCAGCCTACCTGTCAAAGTGATGAATCCAGGTGTTGTAATCGTGTTATATTAACTATCAGGTGTCCAATTGCATTCCTCAATCTTCTCTGACCACTTTGATAACTCCAAACGACCGCTCCTCAAAGCCCTAGTTTTCCGCCTTGTTTCAAAATTTAATTACAAATTGCTGATTCTTCGCCATGAACTTCATCTGCTCTATGTGCACTTCAGGGGCTACGAGATTCAAGGCACATTTGTCTCATTATGTTCAACCATAATTATTCCATCACTCTACAACAGACCACCGTGACTCACCCTCATGATGATTTGCTTGACATATTGACACCTATCACAATGATCATTCTAGAGGAAACACGTATCAAACCCATCAACCCAATATGAATGACATCCCATGTGTGAGAAGTTCGAAAAATTTGACCCAAAAATGATGATTTATGAACTGCACAACTTTCCTGTAGTGCATGTGTGCAATTTTTTTAGGATTGCGCTACAAGAAAGTCTGCTTTAATGATTTTAAAAAATAAAACTCATGATAATGCTTTAACCTTGGTTCAAGAACCTTAATAAAGATTTTATGTTATTTTTTAAAACCTTTTAATCCATATAAGTATTCTATAATCCCTCTAACTATGAATTCTAATAAATCAAACCAAAATTTGAAAAATAAAACTAGGAAATCATATAAACATGAAAATTAAAGTAAAAAGATTCAAACTATCCCCAGAAACAATATTTTCTAGGAGAAATGAATAAAACCAAGCTTCAAAACGTAAACAAATGTATTAAAAGATGCAAAACAAAAATAGGCTCTAACACAGAGTAGTGTTGACGAAATAAAGAAACACCCCAGATAAGCCTGATAAATCCCACCTTTTCTACAATAACCCATCTCATTTCCCATAAATTCAATCCGCTGCCCAAGCAAGAATACATCAAGGAGAAGTTAAACACCATTTCATGTGGCATGGTGAAATTTGCAACTTGTCCTATAATTTGAGGTGCATGAAATTCCTAATGTTTATATTTTCAATATTCCTGGGTGCAAATTAGTGATAAGATCTGCATATTGTTCTAGAAATCCTTCATTCTAAAGCATACCCTTATTTCCCATTGAATCTGTGTTCTTGTTTAATGATCAGACTCATCAGAGGATTTGATAGTATTCCCCAAGCCAAAATACATGTAATTCTTTGAATTCTAGGTCTAGAGATCATTCTTGCAATACATTACGATGCAGAGGGAGTCAAGTCTCTAATTTTGCAAATGATAATCTTCGAGTCTCCATTAGCAATAAGTTTCTAAATCTTCCTAGCTCTTAGAATTTTTATCACTTGATTTAAAGCTAAGGATTCTTTGTTATTATAGGTTTTCACTGTTAATGCTTCTATGATGTTATAGGTGGCCACTGTTTAGGATCATTATCTCAGCCAGGACCCCTAAACTTTTTGGCTTCAAATTGGGCAAGCACAGAACCCAACAAATGCATCAAGGCAGTGTTTTTTTATCTAGATGATACGTTGGTCTTGACCCATGTTGCTGACAAGGAATCCCACATGGCAATCACAGATCTACTCATTCAAAACCACCCCTTGCTCGATCAGCAGGTCATCATAGACACCTTCGTTAAGGGCTTCATAACTCAGCCCTGGGATCCCAATAACTAGTTCTATGACCTCTTTCCCCATTTCTTCTTTGTAATTAATTTTCCAATTCTGTTTCACCTCAATGTGCTATAACATAATTGGATATTGTGTAGGGGATTTAAATTTGTAATTGGGTATTTCTTAGGGCAGTTGGCTATCCCTTATAGATTTAGATTTTATGAAACAAATTTGTTCAAGTTTCATATTGATGTGACTGAATGGATGGCTCAAATATAGTGCAGGGCTCTAGAATCCCAAGATGTCAATGATAACCAGCTTGCAAGAGTAAACCTTCTTTATTTTATTAAATATTGAGTACTTCATTTAGAATATAGTTAAAATCTTTAGGTAAATGGGTGGAGTATATATCATATGATTTTGACTGTTGTTAACTTGCACACAGGAGATGCAACACTTCTTTGACACTACCAGAATGAATTCATTCCAATGGTCCCCAGGAGTTGAAGTGGTAACTTGTCATATGCTATGTAAACACCCTGTTTATCTGCCTTCAATTATGCTTTGTTATGATTTATCTTGATATGTGATTTCTATTTTTTTATCATCAAGTTCTAGGTCCAAATGTAAGTCTATGTTTATTGCAGCTTATACCTTTTTCTATTGTCATGGTTTACCAGTTCACAATTTCACTCACAACAGTCCAGGTAGCCAGAGCCACTCTCAAGATGACCTTTCCCTAAGTGGGGTGAATGGGATAAAATCCCACTAATTTTCTTCTATGTTCCGTGAAGAAAAGATAGACCTTACCCCCGTGGGTCTCAGATATGCACTGGAACATCATTTGGGCAATGTGGGATTATTGCAGTAGTATTAGCGATCTTCCCTTTCCAATGTCCCTAGCTTTAAACCTTGGAATTACATAAACAACCATACTCTCAGAAAATTTATATGTTTGGAAAATTAGGCTTATTAGAAGATGATCCAGTCAAACATTTTATTTTCAATATTTGGAATTTTATAGGTTAAATGGTTTAGGATGACTCCTGTATCATGAACTAATGGGGACGGCTAAAACTTATAATTCCCGTAGTGAGAAAAATTGGAGAAGTTTATGTACCAGCACAAACTCATCTAAAACGTAGTATTAGTTGCCCCTCCAAGTTGCAAAGCTTGAGGTTGCATACAATGAATTCCAATATTTAATATGTTGGAATTTGTGTGAATATGAGATATACATCCTTGAGCTTTGCAGCCTCATGTTTCATATTATACCTTCGTTAGATCTTGGTATAGTTGAGTTTGTGCATTGTCCATATTTGATGCACCCAAGGCACCATTTGTATTCAATGTATGGTTACATAAAGTACTGATAGGTTTCCCATATCCACTCAAGCTGTATGAGCACCTTAAATCTCTTGGTGAAGAATTTATCTGTTTTATTACCTAGTAGAGAAATCATTAAAACGCAATCCAATTTAGACTTCAGGAAGGATTTTTAAGGTGGAATAAAGAATTGTTACAAGATAATCAAAGATCCTATTCACAGATTTTGAGCAAGCGAAGATCACAGTTTTAGGGGTTTCATTCATTGTTACATGGGGATGCGTTCCCCGGGGTCAGGGATGCAACCCCCTCACTCCTCACGGCCCGAGGACTTGGGGGCTCCTAGAGAAATGTTTCTCCTCGTCCCCAATTTGGTGAAACTTGAGGAAACTCGGGGGGGGGCTTGTCCCCCTGTTTTGAATCATGCACTGATGAAGTGGGGGATCCTAGGCACTCTAGTGGTAATGGTAATATTAAATTCTTAGTAGTATTTTCCTTATCTTTCATTTTCTATCATTTTACTTAAATTTTTAACATTAGCATTAATTTATTCATTTTTATCCACACTTAAGTAAATTATATCAAAAGGAAATCAGTGGTAGGATTTTTTGAGAGTGGTTCCAACCTCATTAGAGTTCATATGAAAAAAGTAGTATTTTAGATCCCATTCAGAATTCAACAGTCTTCACAGTTTTTGGGATTTCAGGATTGCAATGTTTCCCCTAGATTTTATCATGTATGAGGTTAAGGGATTGTCATTTAGTCAAGCACATCAACATCTCTATGTACCTTGATGTTGGTGGTGTTGATTGTTGAACTCATGTATCATGACCTTAATTAATTTGTACCCTTTAGTCAAGAAAAATCACTTATTAAGCATGGGGAGTTTTTTCTAATTCTACCTTATTTTAATGCTTGGTTTAGAAAGTTACATCGAAATTGTAGGGTGTTGAGTAATTTCCTTCGAGGATCAACTTCGAGATTCAAGGTAGAGTCATGGCCTAAAATACTAGAGGAGGGGGGCACAGGGCACTATTGATGAATAGGATCCCAATATAGGATTAATAGTTCACTCTTGCATAATTGTATGTTGGACTTGAAATCCTCAAATAATGTGACGCCCTCTTGAATCATGAAGAAATAGGGTCTTGTTGCAGCTGCAACTGTTTCCCCAAATTTTCAAAATTTTGGACCCCCCTCTTAATTTTTATCTTGCCTAGAATCGTTTCGATCCATGAACTTTGTTTTTGTTTTCCTTTTGCTACAATTTTGGAATTTTTTGAGGATAACTCTCTTTATTCTTTTCGGAAAATTGCTTATGTCTGAAACTGCTTTCGGTTGTGGAATTTAGAGTTGGTTTTTGCCCTTTGATCTACTATTTGTTTCTTTGTTCTCAGAAGCCTATTTCTCATTCTAGCCACTGTTTTGGAGGCCATTTAAACAATGTATAGAAACCATATTTCCTTATGGAGCCTCCATTGTGGAAGCTGACTGATGAGTGTTCCACAGGATAGTCTTGACTTCTTCGATGTCGTGTTGTTATTGTTTTGACTTGTTTGCATTATCGGAGGTTGGTCAAAGTTGAGTCAGGGTTGTTTGATCTTTGTGAAGCCGCTGTTTTGGAAGTAAGACAAACTTTTTGGGCCGATGCAGGGCCTTAGGTCTTCTGAACAGTTAACATTTGCGTGATTTTTCTGCGCCGTATTGGAAAGCTAATGATTATGATCGAAGGTTGTAGTATTTTTGCTTTTCGCCATTATGGCTCCCGAGTGAACTAAGTGTCCACCATATAACTACTTTGCTCTCTGATGCTTTCTTCGGGTTTCTCCATTTCATCTTTTGACCGCGGTGCCTGTAGTCTTTTCATCTTCCGCTATTGCAGCTACGTAATTCACTAACCTCCCGATGTTGATGTCATTCCATTCGCCGACATTGAACTTTACCACTCGATGCTTTGGCTTTTAGTTCTTTCGAATCCAATAGACTTAACGATCCTACGGAACTCATTTCCCATCTAAAACCCACTGTTGTGGCTGTAAGTAGGACTGTCTAGCCGATGTCTCAATGTTTCAAGCCGCTGATAAGGTTGTTTCCCGCTATTTTCCGGTGGCGTTGTTTTCTGATTCTTGTTAATATTTTCGTGACGAGAACGCAATACAGGGCCTCATATTGATGATCAATTTTATTGTTAGTATGGTTTTTAAGTATTGAAAAGATGCAGTCTGTCTTAATGATGAATTTTTGTTTTGATTGCAGATGGACTCAGAAGATTCTTTAAATCGCTGCTGCAAGAAGACATAGCTGAAGGATAAAGTTGAGGAAAGTTGGTTGAACAGTGATAGGCAGATACATTCTGATATCAACGGGATCTAAAAAGGGACAGGTAAAAGACAAAGTGGAATCAATAGCAACAGAGGCCCAGTTTCAGAAAAGGTTCAGCAGTTACTGACCTAGTCCCTCTATATGAAGTACTCGTAAGACTAAAATCCGAAATTTAACGTATTGCCTAAATCATGAGCACTCACAAACTGACAAAAATATGAGATTAAAACGGTTAGGGAAGCCAGAAGGTCAAGGGGCGTGTCAACCCAAAGGTTTTGTGGGTTTTTGTATAAAGATACGAAATTTAGAGGGAAGAGGGGATTTTTCCCTGGAAAAACTTGTGAGCTATTGTTTGTAAGAGGAACTACTTCGTTTTACAATAAGAAATTGAAAATTTTCCCTGTTGGAGAAGGTGTTGTGTGGAATGTTCAAATGTGGTAAAATGAACAATGTTGAAGGGGAACTATTTCATTTTCGACTGTGTTTCATTAACTGTGAGAGTGTTCTAACTTTCTGAGCCTATGTTCTTATCTGAATGTTCTCTGGTATATTATATGATAATTTCCACTATGAGTAATGGATGTTTTAGCTGTTGATGAGCTATCTTGTCGTGTATATCTTTATTCATGTTTGTGTGTTTGGTTCTAAGAACAACTACCTGTGATTTACCTTAACATGTGAACAGTATTACATTACTCATGAATTAATCTTTTTCTCTCTAGAGACAACTTAGTTAGTATGTATTTTCTAGTTGTCTGTGATTGAGATGCGCGAGAGTCTAAGATGAGAGGTTGAACCTGCACATCACATTGTGACCACTCCTTGCATCCTTAATCAATCTGCATCTTAGGTAGGCATGTGCATATCATACTTAAAGTCAAAAATACAAAAATATACACGGTGGACCGGGCCGCAACCAGTAAAAACTTTATTTTGTTACTTGACCTATGGTAACTGGATGGATTCCCTACACCAAACAGTCACGAGCTAGCTGGGAACGTTGACTGGGGAGAATCCCTTGCTGTTGTTGCTTCCAAATTTCCAGGCCTCAACAGTTTCTGGCGCTAGAAGGAGGGACACTAGTGCATGGCTAGCCAAGGAAACCTGTTTTCCTAAGATTATTCCACCGGTGACAGTTCAGAAGGCAGTTTGTTTCCCAATCCAACTACTGAAGAGAAAGGTAGAGAACACTTGTATTCTATGGACAACAAAGTTGTTAATGATCTGAGAAGACATACTAGGGAATACGTGAATAAGATTGGAGGATTACTGATTATTCCTGAATTGCCCAGAAGAGAATATAAAAGGAAAGATCATCCTATATTGGAAGACTCAGTGTTGGCTGGAGATTTCAAAGAACTTGTATAAACAGCCCTACAGGAATTTGTACAACATTTGAATCAAGTAGGCCCAGATACTCCTTACGGTTCTCTTGTTCATACTCCTATTCATTCACCACCTCACTCTCCACCCAGACTCATGGCAGGCGTGAACGCAAATCAGCCACCCAACCCACCAAATCCACCACCTTCCTGGAAAGCTAGATCACCTTTAAACCTAACACCTCCTTTGCATGATTTACCTCAATCTTTTGAAAAGATGCTGCCCAATTTTGATCCAAACAAGAAGATGTTAGTAGATGACCACTTGCAAAGTTTCTATTTGACAATAGAAGGACTAAGGGTTGGGGAATATGAGGATGTGGTTTGTAGACTTTTTCCACACACCCTTAAAGGAGCAGCAACGTCATGGTATTTTGGTTTGCCTACAAATTCTATCCCTGATTGGGATACCTTTGAAAGCATTTTTAGAAGTAAATATGCAACCCAAAATACTCATGTAGCTATTATGAAAGGACTTTATGCCTTAAAGAAATAAAGAAAAGAGAAGGTGCATAGTTTTACCCAAAGATTCGCAGCCTATCTTAAGAATTTTTCTGAAGCTGACAAACCCTTGGATAAAGTCCTGATTGAATATTATATCTCAGCTCTAGGACCCAAGTTGGCCATGTTTACCAAAATGAAGGCCAAACCTACGCTAGTTGAGACTTATGAGGAAGTGGAAAAAGTAGAGGCTGAAATGGAAAGTATCGAAGATTATCCTGAACGGTCAAGAGAAAAAAACGTCGGGAGGAAAGCTTTGTTGTTTACTAAGCCTAAGGAGGAGCAATCACTAGATTTTGAAGGAATGGAAAAGATGATGCAGAAGTTGTCTAATAGAATCATAGACTTGGAAAAGGAAAAGGAAGCCCAAAAGTTCTACAAGCCCTATTACAAGAAAAGGGAAGATAACAATCAATCCCAACCCCCTCTGCACAGCCCTGCATCTATGAACTTAACGGAGGTAGGAATGGATAACTTTTGCACTTTCCACCAACAACCTCATTCTAAAAAGATTTGTCCTCAATGGATAAACTCAATGACGTTGGTTATGAATCAGCTTCTGTATTCCAAATTAACTGTAGAAAATGAGGAAGAAGGGAAAGATAATAATAAATCAACAGAAAAATAGGAGGATGAATCTATGGTTTTATGGGACTGTGTATCATTGTTTGATGCCAAGGAAGAAAAAAATATGAGACACGAGGGCCTCCTGGAAACAAATGTAATGACAAGAAGCCAGGGGTTGATTAAGGAAAACAGTCTTATGCTCCCAAAGATCAAAAGACTACAAAAGAATGTTAAGAAATTTCAAAATAGCTCCTCAGAAAATAAAATTCTGGAGTTTACCATCACCAGTCAAAATCCTAGATAGATTCACATGCCTACTAAGCCCAATGAAGAAAATAATGTTAGATCAAATCTCACAGAACATAAGATGGAGTATGACATTGTGGAGGATATCAATAAAGTGAGGGAAAACATCTCATTATTTGAAATGTGCAATGTGCCATAGCAAAAAGAAAAGCTATTGAAAGCACTTGAAGCATCAAAGGATAGGCTTCCCATTGACAATCATCCCCAAGAAGACGAAATTGGTGAAGCAAGTATGGGAGGTAAGCCTAAAAGCAAGAATCCACCTTTTCTCCTTACTTTTGAAATTTTCAACCATAACGTGCATAACTGCCTAGTAGACTTGGGGACATCAGTCAATGTCATGCTGTTGTCAGTCTGCAAAAAGATAAATGGACAACCTAAACCATCTACCTGGAGGGTTGTTCAGTTGGATAGAACAAATGTGAAGGTAATTGGAGAAATGGAGGATGTTATCATTCACTTATCTTCAAATGATAAGGTGTGTCAAGTCATCGATATTGTGGTGGCTGACATACCGGAAGCTTATGGACATGTTTTGAGCAGATATTGGTCAGCTAAGCTGAACGGATATTTTGCCTCGGACTTGTCGCATCTGTGGCTGCCATATAAAGGATGCCCAAATCAAATTAAAGTGTTGAGGGAGCCCCACATGAAACACGATGTTACTCAGTTTGAAGAAAAAAATGAACCAGTGGATTCTATTTTGGGAAACTACTTTATTGAGCTAGAACTAGGAAACTATCAAGTGGAAGAAGCCAGCGATACATCAGACGCTCAGCCTGATCTCCTTCGGTTTTCACAGGCTGATGAAATCGATTGTAAAATAGTAGACTTACATTAGATGTAGATGTTAATTCTTGCACAGTAGTGGTTAGCGATTTTTGGAGGCTTTTCTTTGATGGTTCTAAAACTTTAGAGGGGTCGGGGGCCGACTGTGTCCTGATTAACCCTATGAAAAACAAACATTTTCTTTGATGTAGGTTAGAGTTTGAATGTACCAATAACACAGCTGAATATGAAGCATTGGTTCAGGGATTAAGGAAAACAATTGAATTAAAGGCAAATAATCTGAAAGTGTTTGGATATTCTGAAATAATTGTAAAACAAATCCGGAATCAAATACATTGCATTTCTCCTCATTTAAAAGCTTATCAGAATGAATTTTTCGATTTACTTAAATGTTTTAATGCATTTAACATTCTATCGATTCCAAGACTTAAGAATGCAACAGCTGACTTGTTGGCCACCTCAGCTGCGAGGCTTGTGCCCTCTAATAATTGGTGCTCTGTTGAATTGCTTTTCAAGCCCTCGGTTCCATATATGATTACCAATCTACGAGTGTTCAATGACGATCAGCAGATTATAGAATGCTTAATGAATGATGAGGCATTCAAAGGGGTGATTATTGATGATGAAGAACATCAGGCCAAGCTGAAATTTGATAATTTCATTCCTAAGGGAGTCAGGACTTTAGAACGGATGTTTGATTTAAATGAGAAATTTAGAAGACCAGCAAATGTGAAGACTCATAGCTCATCTCTACAGTTCGAGTTGATTAATTTGGGGATTGAGATGAAGCCTAAATATGTGAATCTGGGAAAATGTTGCTCCCCAGCTGAAAGGGATAAGTTCATCGTTCTTTTCAAGCAAGACAAATATGTTTTTTCCTGGACGTATGAAGATCTAAAGACATATGACACCAATATTATCCAGCATGTTATCCCCATCCAATCTAGAATCAAACCTTATTAGCAGCCTTTAAGGAAAATGCATCCAAAATTAGAGCCTTTAATATAGAGTGAAGTTAAGAAACTATTAGATGCTAGAACTATTTTTAAGGTTAAACACTCGGAATGGGTTTCAAATCTAGTACCAGTGAGAAAAAAATCTGGAGAAATCAGGCTATGTGTGGATTTGAGAAACTTAAATCACGCTTCAGATAAAGAAAATTATCTTGTTCCACCCATGGAGCAGATATTGCAAATGGTTTTTGGTTCTGAACTATTCTCTTTATTAGATGGATTCTCATGCTACAATCAAGTATTAGTAGTCGAAGAAGACAGACTAAAAATGACATTCAGGACTAGGTGGGGAACTTTTGCTTACAGAAGGATGCCCTTTGGACTCATAAATGCTGGAGCTACCTTCCATAGGGCCATGGACATAGCTTTCTACTGTCTAATTGGCCGCAATGTTGTAGTATACCTCGATGACATCATGATATTCTCAAAGAAAAGAGAGGAACACGCATTTCACCTAAAGCAGATTTTTGAACGCTGTCGGAAATATGGTATCTCACTAAACCCCAAGAAGTGTGTGTTTGCTGTTACAGAAGGTAAGTTGTTGGGTCACATGGTTTCTAATAAGGGAATCTCCATAGAACCAGAAAGGATCAAAACCATCGAACAGATTCCCTTACCCCATAATAATAATGGCATGCAATCATTTATGGGGACAATAAACTTCGTGCGAAGGTTTGTGCAGGATTTCGCTCAAATTGTTAAACCTTTGAAGAAAATGGTAAATCAAAGTGTACAATTCAATTGGACTGATGTAGAGAAGAATGCATTCAGTAATATTAAAATAGCTATTATGCACGCACCATCCCTCAAAATTCTGGATTTTGATAAATATTTTATTCTGTACACTTTCACCTCTGATGAATCACTAGCAGTTGTGCTGACCCAAAAAGAAGATGGGGGAGATGAGTTCCCCATATCATTTATGAGCATTGGTCTGCAAGGGGACGAATTGAATTACCCTGCTATGGATAAGCAAGATTACACAGTGTTCAAAGCAGTGAAACAATTAAGACCATATATACTGAAGAACCAGACAAAGGTAATAGTTCCACACCTAGCTGTGAGGTCTCTTTTTGTACAAAAGGAGCTAGGAGAAAGGAGAGGCAACTGGGTAACAGCTCTACAGGAGTATGACCTCGAATTCAATCCAGCCTCCATAGTCAAAGGGCAAGGATTGTACAAATTGGTGACTGAAAGTAAAGACAATGAAGAACATGACTGGGAAGACGAAGCTGAGTTACATTTGATGGATGTATGTCCTCTTTTCATAGCTCTAGACTCTTGGTATCGAGACCTTGTGCATTACCTTCAAGCAGGATTGTTACCAGAACATTGGAAATCTAAGCAAAGAAGAGCACTGTGTCTTAAATCAGCCTCATATCAAATTATTGAAGGAATATTATTCAGGAAGAATTATGATGGAGTTCTTCTTAGATGCTTAGAGAAAGAAGATGCGAAGAAGGTAATGATAGATTTACATGATGGGCCTGCCGGAGGACATTTTTTCAGAGATACTAAAGCTCATAAAATTCTTAGAGTTGGATACTATTGGCCCATGCTATTCAAAGATGCACACACCCATGTCAGAAAGTGCGACATTTGTCAAAGGTGTGGTGGAAGACAAGCTAAAACAGCAGGACCGTTAAAGCCTGTGATGATAATAGAACCTTTTGAGCAGTGGGGGTTGGATATCATTGGGGAGATAAAGCCGAATTCTTCTTTGCAACACAAGTATATTCTGACAGCAACCGACTACTTCACTCGGTGGGTCGAAGCCATTCCATTGCGTAAAGTAAATGAAGATGCGGTCATGGACTTTTTGCAAGACCATATTATGACAAGGTTTGGAGTTCCAATTTCTTTAGTTTTCGATAATGCTACTTACTTTTCCTCGATTAGATTAACTGCATTTTCTCATGAGAAAGGAATCAAGTTGCATTACTCTGCTAATTACTATCCACAGGGAAATGGTTTAGTTGAATCCACAAACAAGAATTTGATTAGGATTTTAAAAAAGATAGTGATAGAAAATTAGAGGAGTTGGCACTCAGCATTACCAAATTCTCTTTGGGCTGATAGGGTCACCGCCAAGACTTCGTTAGGTGTGTCCCTATATACCCTTGTTTATGGGAAAGAGGCCATTCTAGCCCCCAATATCATGTTACCCTCTTCCATAATCGCTCAAGAATCCATAGGATCAGATAATGAAGTCTTGCAAATGAGGATATATAATCTCCTGAAGGCAGAAGAGTCTTGATCTAAGGCCAGAGAATGCTTTAAACAACAACAAGAGGTAGTAAAGATATGGTTTGATAAACACAAGGCTGGAACAAAAGAATTCGAGGTGGGAGATTTGGTTCTCAAGTGGGACCACCCCCATGATGAGAAAGGAAAACACACGAAATTTCAACAGTTGTGGGTAGGTCCTTTCTAGATTGTGGCAAAGCTTGGCCCCTCAACCTATAAATTGCAATATTTACAAGGGTGGGAAGAGAACTTACCATTAAATGGTTTAGTTCTCAAACCTTATTTTTCCCGAGTTTTGTTTTGTTCCTTTATATTGTATATAAATAAATTGACTTGGCTATTTATTTTGATTTATTTTATTTCTGTTTTGTTTTAGTTTAGATTTTGACTGATTTCAATAAAAGTAGGCAAACTCTTGGTTGCATGGAGAACATCAGAATTATGGAATGATTAAAGTTCTTGAGTGGAAGACTGTGTATTATTGTTTTATCTGAAAGAATTTCTTCTATTTTAGTAATTTTCCTAAATGGCTATGAACACATTGAAGTCCTGCTTAATCCTTGTAAAATAAACCAAGATCAAGAGGTCTAGAATACTATTTTGAGGCTTCGTCCATCTCACATTTTAAAATTTCATAGGGAGTGACAGCAAAGGGCCCATGGAAAGGAAGTAAGGTAAATAGTATATTATATATAAATGATCCCATGTCAAGAATTGAATGCCAAAAGGCAGATAAGAGTCAAAATCTCCTATGAAAGCAATATGTATCAAAACAAAATACTGAACCATATAAGTACTAAATTGCCAAAATTTCCTCTCCGTCCGTGAGCTAAAAGTTGAATACATCTCTCACACAAAAGGACACTATGGATAGAGGATCCTGAATGAAAATTCAAAAACAAAGGCATGCAGGAGGACTCATATGCAAAGGACAAAAGTCCAAAAAAGCACAAAAAGTGAAAAATGGCATGGGAATGAGGAACAAATGAATATTTCTGTTTACCATATGTCACAATCCTGTGGTGTCCAAGCTGGCAGCTACCTGAAGACAGAGGTAAAAAATGAAACTCATTTTCTTGGTCTCAAAAGAGTTATCTTGACTTGGAAATCTTGGTTTCCATTCTCCTAAATTGGACTATCATCAATGATTAAAAGTACATATATTTGCCATTTGAGAAATCCATATATCTGGAAGAATTGAACATGTTCGTTTGTATTTAAATAGTCTATTACTCAAGAAATAAATTGTCCAGAGATCTAGGTTCACCAAGTAGTCACCAATTGTTGCAGCTGCAACTGTTTCCCCAAATTTTCGAAATTTTGGACCCCCCTGTTAATGTTTATCTTGCCTAGAATGGTTTGGATCCATGAACTCTATTTTTGTTTTCCTTTTACTACAATTTTGGACTATTTTGAGGATAACTCTCCTCATGCTTTTTGGAAAACTGCTTATGTCTGAAACTGCTTTGGGTTGTGGAATTTAGAGTTGGTTTTTTCCCTTTGATCTGTGATTTCTTTCTTTATTCTTGGATGCCTATTTCTCATTCTAGCCACTGTTTCGGAGGCCATTTAAACAATGTATCGGAACCATATTTCCTTATGGAGCCTCCATTGCGGAAGCTAAACGATGAGTGTTAAGCAGGATAGTCTTGACTTCTCCGATGTCGTGTTGTTATTGTTTTGACTTGTTTGCATTATTGGAGGTTGGTCGAAGTTGAGTTGGGGTTTTTTTATCTTTGTGAAGCTAATGTTTTGGAAGTAGGAAATTTTTTTTGGGCCAATGCATGACCTTAGGTCTTCTGAACACTTAACGTTTGTGTGATGTTTCTGTGCCGTATCGAAAATATTATGATTCTAATCAAAGGTTGTAGTCTTTTTGCTTTCTGCCATTACGGCTCCCGAGCGAACTAAGTGTCTGCCATATAATTGCTCCACTCTCCGATGCTTTGTTTGGGTTTCAACATTTCGTCTTTTGACCACAGGGCCCGTAGTATTTTCATCTTCCGCTATCATGGCTGCATAATTCACTAACCTCCCGACGTTGATGTCGTTCCGTTCACCGACAGGGAACTTTACCGCTCAATGCTTTGGCTTTTAGTTCTTCTGACTCCGATAGACTTAATGGTCCTGTGGAACTCATTGTCTGTCTGAAACCCACCATTGTGGTTGTAAGTAAGACTGTTCGGTCGATGTATCAGTGTTTCAAGCCGTCGATAAGGTTGTTTCCCGTCGTTTTCAGGTGGAGTTGTTTTCCAATTATTGTTAATATTTTCGCGAGGAGAGTGCAGTACAGGGCCTCATCTTGATGATCAATTTTATTCTTAGTATGGTTTTTAAGTATTGAAAAGATGCAGCCTGTATTAATGATGAATTTTTGTTTTGATTGCAGATGGACTCAGAAGATTCTTCAGATTGCTGCTACAAGAAGACATAGCTAAAGGATAAAGATGAGGAAAGTTGGCTGAACAGTGATAGGCAGATACATTCTGAGATCAACGGGATCTAAAAAGGGACAAGTAAAAGACAAAGTGGAATCAATAGCAACAGAGGCCTGGTTTCGGAAAAGGTTCAATAGTTACTGAGCTGTTCCCGCTATATGAAGTACTCGTAAGACTAAAATCCTAAATTTAACGTATTGCCTAAATCATGAGCACTCATAAACTGACAAAACTGTGAGATTAAAATGGTCAGGGAATCTGAAAGGTCAAGGGGCAGGGCAACCCAAAGGTTTTGTGGGTTTTTGTATAAATATGGGAAAGTTAGAGGGAAGAGGGGATTTTTCCCTGGAAAAACTTGTGAGCTATTGTTTGTAAGAGGAACTACTTCGTTTTACAATAAGAAATTGAAAATTTTGCCTGTTGGAGAAGGTGCTGTGTGGAATGTTCAAATGTGGTAAAATGAACAATCTTGAAGGGGAACTATTTTGTTTTCGAATTTGTTTCATTAACTGTGAGAGTGTTCTAACTTTCTGAACCTATGTTCTTATCTGAATGTTCTCTAGTATATTCTGTGATAATTTCCATTATGAGTAATGGAGGTTTTAACTGTTGATGAGCTATCTTGTCGTGTATATCTTTATTCATGTTTGTGTGTTTGGTTCTAAGAACAACTACCTGTGATTTACCTTAACATGTGAACAGTATTACATTACTCATAAATTAATCTTTTGCTCTCTAGAGACAGCTTAGTTAGTATGTATTTTCTAGTTGTCTGTGATTGAGATGCGAGAGAGTCTAAGATGAGAGGTAAGAACCTGCACATCACATTGTGACCACTCTTTGCATCCTTAATCAATCTTGATCTTAGGTAGGCACGTGCATATCATACTTAAATTCAAAAATACAAAAATATACACGGTGAACTAGGCTGCAACCAGTAAAACCTTTATTTTGTTACTTGACCTACGGTATCCGGACCGCAAATCGGATCGATTCCCTACATCAAACAGTCATGGGTTAGTCAGGAACATTGACTGGGGAGAATCCCTTGCTGTTGTTCCCTGCGAATTTCCAGGCCTCAACAGGTCCTTGGGTCACATTTCCACATTATAACATCTATGCCATGGATTCACACAATATTGAAGTGTATTGAATCATTGAAGAGTTAGATTGTATTTATAGGGAGCAGGTCAACTTGTATTTACACGCGATGAATTGTTATTTCTAGGATTTATATTCTTTATAATTTGTATGACCCCTCCACCCCCCTCAAATTTCCCAAAAATTTGGTGGTGGTCTCCATACATCCCCAATGTGTGTTTCCCATGTCCCAGAAACTTGGGGGAACATTAGCTTCATTTTCTCTTTCAATAATTCAGTTTTTAGAACCAGGAAGAGGCAATGACCTAAATGAAAAATCCCAAGGCTACACAAAAGCTGTAGAATACTTTGAACTGTGAGCAGGTTGTGCTACATGAACATATATTTGGGAGGAGTTAATCTAAGAACATAGGAGAATGACTCCTGAATACCATGGAAACCCCAAGCAAGGGATAGTTTCTTGGCTAAAATGTCCACTTCCATCTCAGGATAATCTCCAATATATCCAAAATCCTGAATCAAGACAGGATTTTAAACTGGTTTATGTGCTTCAGCCTCTAGGGAGCCTAACCTAGAAGTATTTTTCAGTTTTTTTATGGTGACCATGCAGTTAAGTTTTAAGTTAATCAAATTTGCATAGCATTAATTTGTGAGAGATTCCTTCAATAAGGGATGATTCCTAAATTTGAACTTTATATCTATGCATATGGTCAAGAAAATACTACTCAATGGAATTAAAGTTGGCATCATAACCAATGGCCATCCGAAGGTGAGATCAAAACATTGCCTCTTTGTAATGATTTGAAACTCTTGATGGATCATGGTTTCTATAATTATAGTTTTCTACCAATTTTTCTTATAATCTAGCTGATTTATCAGGTTCAACATGCAAAACTTTTGGCTTGTCGAGCAGATAAGATTTTCAACACAATTCTGGTTGGTGGAGGTACCTTAGATATAAGAATCTGTGCTTTATAACTTTTTTCATTTGTGCTTTCTCTAGTTATCTTAAGTCCTGTTTTTTAACTCATAACTCTCAATATATGTTTTACTTTTATCTCCCAACCAAAAAAGTAGATGAATTCCCCTAGTTATTTACTGGAGCTCTATGAGTCTGAACATGTGACTTTTGAAATCAGCATAAATTGAACCGTTCATTTTTTATCTACAGAGGAGATTCATGAAAAACCCCATAAAAGCATATTTTTTAAAGCCTGTGAGCTTGTAGGATGCACACCTGAGTAGTCTATCATGGTGGGAGATAACCTTAAAACAAACATTCAAGTCTTGCATTTCAAGATTTTCCTTGTATAGAACAAAGACAAACAAATGTATCTAGCATAAATTTTTAGATAAATGAGATCCATTGTTTTGATCCTTCATATGGCAGGTTTGAGGTTGATAGTTGTATTGGTCCGTTCTTTTCTATTAATTTCTGTTCTCTAGATAACGCTTTTTAATATGCATCTCTAGATGTATCGTGATGGGAATCTGTCCTAATCTTTTTCCTTAAATTTGGTTTTATGTTTCACTACAAATATCTATGTTTCTATATTTCAAGCAGGTAAAAATACAAGTTTTCTAGCAACTATATGGGTCAACATTCATGGTCTAAATGATCCCCCTCTAGGAGCAACAAATCCCACTTACACTATTAGGAACATTTGTGAGCTTCTCAAGGTTATACCCCTTTATTAACAAGACAGGTTTTTCCATCAGATTATATGTTTGTATTCATTTTTTTGTCAGTAGTTATCTATCCATGATTGAATTGAACTGAAAATTTGGCTTTGTTTGCAGCAGCAGAGCAAATTTCTTCCTATTTTGTTAAATCTTATACTTCTCAATTGAAATTCTTTTGACAACATCTAGGAAAGGACCTTTGGAAAGGAAATAAAATCAGATTGCAAGTATGCAATTGAAACAACTTACAACTACTATCAATTTTTATGTTTGGTTGTTTTCTATCTGTTGTATGACATTTTGGAATGTCAAATCAGCATCTATGTTGTATTTCACCTAGGTGTTGTTGTATGAAGAGAAATTTAGGTGTATGTTGATGATTTTTCAATAGGTTCTGGTTGCATAGGTGTTCTTGGTATAGTTATGTTGTGTTTTAGATATATTATGCACAAAACGTAACAATGATTTCATATATTAGTAAGTTAAAAGAGGTGATGTCTCTGGCCAAAAATAAAGTAGAACAAAGACAACTCTCTTCTTAGTACTACAAACCACTATTAACCAACTAAAAGAAGAATACTATACTCTTGCCATTTCATTGTTAATGACAAACAACATAATATAGCAACTACATCTTTCAGATTGCAATTGATTGCAAAGTTTGCTACGGCACATGACACTTAGGAGATGTGGTGCATGATCCGTAACATTGTAGTAATAATAGATTATTAGATACCATGTGAATTAAAAGATGTGTCATATTAGTTTTTAACTTTTAATCTCTTCAAGGCAAGTAAGGTAAATTAATTTCCCCTTTCCTTGGTAATCTTGTGTTTCTGGTATCGTGTCCATGGTCAGTTAAATGAAATTTCTTCTATAGATAGGATACTTTTTGTCTTGTGCTCTCATGCATTTATTTACTATGGCTATACAATAGCTTTGAGTTTCATGGGCTGCTGTTTTGAATATACTTACAGAATTTCCCATAGAGATCAGCACAAGTAAGTTTATCACTCAGCTTCTAGGTGTCTAATATGAAATTTGTAGAATATAATGGTGGTGATTCCACATTAAATATAAAAATATTAAGCAGCTCACATGCTAGAGTTAAAATTTCCAGTAAAGTATCAATCTTGCATTTTTCTTAGTCAAGAATATCAAGATTTTTGAATTATTGCATAATTTTTTATATAGCAGAATCATAGCCCACCCAAAATGCAGGGATGTCTGTAAATCATTTTGTTATGGAAAAACCCGACTCAGTTTGTTTGTTTCTCAACTCCTTGGGGGTTCTATGCTTCAGGTAGGTATCTTTCTTCTGTATTTCATTTGAAATTTTAGTCATTAGAGGAATTTTGAGGTCTAAAATAGGCCTCCTAAGGAAAATAGTAAAATAATAGTTAAAATAATAAAATAATATTTATTAATTTTGGAGGAAAAAAGAAAAAAACTACCTTGTGTTCGTATTTTCGACATATCTCTTTGTGTTTTTACTCAAATTTCGATTGGAAGAGCTCACTGGATGCGGAATTTGATTCCACATCCAACAAGTGCCCACACTATATACTTTTAATGGACCCCGCTACCCCAAAAACAAGAAATACCTGAAAAAATGTGATGATGACATCATCATCAAGTTTTTTTAGGTATTTCTTGTTTTTGCGGAATCAAATTCCGCATCAAACAAGCTCTCTCAATCAAAATTTGAGTAAAAACACAAGGAGATATGTCGAAAATATGAACACAAAAAGTAGTTTTTTTTATGACAAATATGTCAATTCAACCATTATGGTTGACTCATTTTATTGGAATTCTATTGGTTCTTGAATTACAATTCACGAGAACTTATTGTTGGCGTGTTTTCTTATAAGGCCCATTTTAGACCCCAAATTTCCTCTAATGGAGTTTATTGACAAAGCTTCTAATAAATTCATTTACAATTTTAGCGTTGAAAAAAAATGTGTTAGGCATTTGCAGTGGCATTCCAAAGAATCAAGAATACTTTTTCATGGATAAGAATCCATGGGGTTTGAATTAAAATCAATTTGAATAATTTTAGAATTTAGAAACAAAAATGGGAAAAAGAGCAGGTAGGTTAGGATAGATTAAAAATACGGCCTGATGCTTTAGAGCACAAAATATAGTGTGTACTAGCTGCAAATCCAGTGGTGGGCAGGTTTCCCACCTTGTTGGATAAAGTGCCCACCTTAGGATGTGCATTTAATGCAGGTTGAGTAATTTCCTCTTTGATGCTGCTAGTGACAAATATTAATTTGTGCAATGACAAATCAAGAAATAGAAAGACTAGGTTTTTACATTCAATCCTATAAAAATTTTCAACTAGAAGCTAGATGTTAGTATCTTCCAAAAACATTGCTAAGATGCAAATATAATGAGTCATAATTGTCTAATATAATAATAGGAAAGTCATTATTTGAAAGTTGTTGAAATATGAATTGATCTTCAAATATTGCATTTTGTTGAAGGTGGAAATTATTATTACTTGGTGTTGCATGGTGCAGTTTCAAAAGTAGTACCTGTGATGACATCAATCAACATGTAGAATAATAGATCCTACTATAACAACCTAATAGTAGTCATCCCAATTTCAACTCCAACCAGTCTAGAGTGTACAAGGAAAAAACTTGCAACATGATGTTTTAAGTCTATAAAACATTGCCAAGGATGAAACTTGCAACATACACCCAATGTTTTAAGTCCAATGTTTTAAGTCTATATCTTAACTTTATTGGAAAAGAATGAATATTATACTTTTCTGGATGCATTGTCCACCATTTCCTAATTCTTTTCCAAGTCAAAAATTCTGGATCCCAGCCAGATAGGGACATGAATGGATATGCCAGATAGGGAAAATTGTACATAGCTCTTAGGAATTAGTTTATCATAAATACTAGTTACTGGTAAGTTGTAATAGTAATAATTATCTAGTTTGTAGATTGCTATCTATCATAAATTTGTTTGAATATCATCATTGTCAAGCAATAATAACTTCTTAAAGGGTACTAGCTCAATGGTAGATCGCCTGCCTAATTATAGGCAGGAGGTTGGTGGTTTGATTCCTCCATGCCCTATCATAAATTTGTGACTACAAAAATGACTAAATTCACATATATACAACTATTCGTAGCTAATTTCCCATATCTTATTCGTATTTAGCTAATTCATTAATATGTTATCATCTAGTAGTTTATTTAGTCATATATTTGGTCATTAATTGTTGTTATCAGTGACTAAATCAATGACTAAATCAGTGGCTAAATAAATGACTAAATCATTGACTATCAATGACTAAATCATTGACTATAAATGATTAAATCAATAACTAAATCAATGACTAATAAGTCAAGCTATTTATGACTAAGTGAAATATGACTAGCTATAAGATAGTGGAAATTAGCTACTATTAGTCGCCGACTCAAAAATAGTTGTTTATAGCCTGATTTTAGTCATTTTTTCAGTCATTAATTTCTCATTTTGTACTAGTGATTAGAAAACAATCATGACAACCCCCTTCAAAGTTATTTTGGATATCAGTCTGACGGCATGCTAGAGCAATTGCATTCTGAGGAGCTTTGTCATGACAAATAGGGGTTTGAGGATTTTGGGATTTGTCATGTTTTTTATGATCTAGTGGCAGAATACCTTGAGAAATTTTGTACTAAGAATGGTTGGTTGTGTTTCTACCAAAGGGACCACATCCTTCCTCGTAGCCTTTTTTCCATTTTGTTCCTATGTTCTAATTTCAATCAAGCCTAATGAGAAAACTGAATTATTGGGTAAATTAGTTATTTGGCTTCATTACAAGTCAGAATTTACTTGGTTGAGAATTTGGGATCAGTTAGGGTAGGTAGGTTCCAATAAGCTTGAGACCTATCGAGCATTTCCTTCAGTACTTTTTAGTTCGTTTTCATTTTGAGTTATAAGTCTGGGTTTGTAGTCACAATTGTTTTCAGTTTTTAGAGTATGGCCAGATGACACAGATTGACATGAATTTGTTACAGCAGTGGTTCAGTTTTTGGTCCAAATCAAAGCGAGTTGATAATTTCAGAGAAAGGTTGGGGGCATCCTAATGGATTCGACACCTAGTATATTGGGTTCTTTGCTAACTCACAGGGAGGATAACATCCCTCGTGGAGCCAACTATTAGCACTATGTTTAAATTTTTGAATTATACTCTTGAGGGATTTAAAAATGATCTTGTTCGATGGAAAATTATGCAAGCACTTTTTCAGTTTATCAAGTTGGCATATTTCATCAACTGGAGCCATTAGATGAAGAGGGGATCTGGATCTATGGTGATAGATCCTTTTATAGTCAAAACAAGCAGCATCATAAATGAAATGGAGAGTGTCAAAGACCGATGGTTCGGATCCATGACGAAGAAGATTAGCGACGGAGCACGATTCCACGGGATGGATATGCGAGGACAAATTTCAAGTTTGACATTCGCGGGGTCCGTTAAAAGGAATAAGTGCTGAAAGGTCAAGATCAAGGAGAGGAGAGATCGATGATGTGGGGTGATTCCAATGGGGAAACATGCATGAAGGAAGAGGCTTTTCCAAAACGTGAAATGTTAAATTTCCATATGCTTAGATAAGACATTAGTATTTTATTTCATAACAAAAGCATATAAACAGGATCACTGAAAGATAGACAAGCACAACCATACAAAAGGAACACAAAGATTTATCCTGGGAAAACCCTAAAGGGAAAAACCCAGCAAAATCTTCCTCAATATAGATGCCCCAAAAAGATAAAAGATAAAACCAACAAGGAGATCAAAGCCTGATCCTCCTCCTTCTCCATCTACTTCTCTTCTCCACTAATGCGCTACACAAGTGAGAGTGTGTGTCACTAATGAGGAGCACTACACCTCTATTTATATTCATCTGTTCACTTAGGTTAACTCATTTGACATGTAGGCTCGAGTTAAATCATGTAGGCTCGAGTTACACATGTAGGCTCAAGTAACCACACTGGGGTGCTAATGACCCACCTTTACAATTAGAGGGGACTACCTCATGACTCTTATTAGATCTTCCGATTAGGAGCATCGGGGTACAATGTAATACAAGTGGTTCTCTAGGTAGGACCATCGGGGACCACAAAAAGATACATATAGAATATTCTTCGAAGTTACAATATTTCAACACTCCCCCTTAACGAGATGGGTATTCTACAGCAACATCAACAACAACAAGAGTACAGATAGGGGACATCATCAACATCAGCAGGGTAACACATCTATAAATCATTGGAAGCTTTTCAACATCATGTAGTCTTCATCTTCAATCATCAACAACATCTTCAGTATTTGATCCGCAACATCTTCAGCATTTTGATCTTTCAATTAGCAACGAAATCTTCAGCACTTGGACCTTTCGATCAGCAACATCTTCAGCACTTTGACTGTTTGATCAAAAAAAACATCTTCAGCATTTTGACCTTTCGATCAACAACATATTCAGCACTTTGACTTTTCGATCAGCAACAACATCTTCAGTATTTTGTCCTTTCGATCAGCAACATTTTTCAGCATTTTGACTTTTCGATCAGCAACAACATCTTCAGCACCTTGACCTTTCGATCAGCAGCAACATATTCAGTACTTTGATCTCTCGATCAACAATATCATCATCAACACTTTTCCCTTTCGATCAGCAGCAACATCATCATCATCATATTCTAATTTTTCGATCATAATCATCATCACATTCTGATCTTTTGATCAGAAACATCATCATCATAGAAACATCATCATCATACTCTGATATTTCGATCAGAAACATCATAATCATAGCGCGTCATCATCATACTCTGATCTTTTAGATCAGTACATCATCATCATCATACTCTAATCTTTTGATCAGTATGTCATCATCATCATACCCTGATCTTTCGATCAGTACGGCATCATCATCATCAGCAACAACCTGCAATCCACAACTCAAAGACAAAAAAATATTTGGATCATTTTTGGACTTAAAGTCCAGGGATGATACAATCCCACCTCATTCTCGACAACCCAAGTTACCGGATTGATTACGGGAGAATCAGTCCCTATCAATTTAGGACTAAGTCCAAGGACGATGCAATCCTACCACATTCTTGATGACCGAAGTCACTGGATACAATTGTGGGATAATCACTCCCTAACACTTTAGGACTTGAGTCCAAGGATGATGCAATCCTACCACATTCTCGATGACCGAAGTCATTGGATACAATTACGGGATAATCACTCCCTATCACTTTAGGACTTGAGTCCAAGGATGATGCAATCCTACCACATTCTTGGTGACCAAAGTCACCGGATACAATTACGGGATAATCACTCCCTATCACTTTAGGACTTGAGTCCAAGGATGATGCAATCCTACCACATTCTCGACGACCAAAGCCACCAGATACAATTATGGGATAATCACTCCCTATCACTTTAGGACTATGTCCAAGGATGATGCAATCCTACCACATTCTTGAGGACCGAGGTCACCGTATCTATTATGGATAGATGTCCCAGGATGATACAATCCCTCTTCATTCTCAAATACCGAGGTCTCCGGATCACTTTAGGGCAAGTGCCCAGGGATTATACAATCCCACCACGTTCTCGAGGACCAAGGTCACCGGATCTATTGTGGACAGATGTCCCGGGATGATACAATCCCTCTTCATTCTTGAATACCGAGGTCTCTGGATCACTTTAGGGCAAGTTCCCAAGGATGATACAATCCCATTGCAACATCACTACTCCCCCTTTCAGGGAAGATCTTTTCGAACCACACCAAGCTTGTCTCAAAAGTGTTCAAACTCTACTCAAGGCAGAGGCTTCATCAGTACATCATCATCCAAACCATCATCATCTACATCTTCAGTATGTGAATACTGAACTATCACCATCTGTATCTCCAGTATGTGAATAATGAAAGCATCATCATCTATATCTTCAGTATAGAAATACTGAATCACCATCATCTGTATCTACAGTATGTAAATATTGAAATATCATCTATATCTTTAGTATGGGGATACTGAAATCATCATCATCTATATCTTCAGTATGGGAATACTGAAACATCATCATCTCTATATTCAGTATAGAAATATGGAATCACCATCATCTGCATCTACAGTATCATCATCTGCATCTTATCTTGTAAGTAGAAATACCGGATTTCTACGTGATACGTCGGAACATAGGGTTCTTTGTCATCACAACTATGTTTATCACATAGAATCATTGTAGTGTCCATCTTCAGGTCAAAGAGACCTGATATCAGCTTCTTAATCCATATGGATTTACAACTTAGTAGAGAAATCTGCTATGTATTTTGCTTCAACCGTGCTACGAGAAACACTGGACTGTTTCCTGCTAAACCATGAACTCATAGCAGACCTCAAACAAAAGCATATACCTGAAGTGCTTTTCCTATCTGAGATACTTCTAGCCCAATCTGCATCTGTGTAGCCATACAATCTATACTCATGGCTACCATCATAGTATAGACCCAAGTCTATAGTCCCTTTCAGATATCTCATCACATGTTTTGCAACTACTAGGTGAACCCGTCTTAGTTGAACAAGATATTGACTTAAGGTGTTCACAGCAAAATAAATGTCTGGTCTAGTATTTGTTGAGCACATCAATGACTCAATGATCTGTCTATAGTGAGTCACATCCACTAACTCTAATGAGTCATCAGCTAACAGCTTCAGGTTGGATTCCATGGGTGTGGCCATGACTTTGCATTCCAACATATTGAATCTCTTCAATATCTCTACCACATACTTTCCCTAGTTGAGAAAGATTCCTTTTGAACTTTTCCATACTTCCAGACCTAGGAAATAATGCATTAACCCAAGGTCTTTCATCTCAAATTCTTCTACTAGTTTCTTCTTGCTTTCCATGATCTGTTTCTCATTCCCTGTTAAGAATAAGTCATCCACATATAATAATAGAATGATAGGTACATCTTCTACAACCTTGTAGGAAAGGTTAGGATCGACTTTACTCTTGGCAAAGACCATGCTCATCAGGAAACTATCTATTCTTCCATACCAAGCTTTGGGAGCTTGCTTCAGGCCATAGAAGGCCTTCTTCAACTTGCATACTTGATTCCTTTTGTCTTCAACTTCAAATCCTCGTGACTATTCAATGTAAGACTCTTCCTCAATCATACCATTAAGGAAGGCTTGTCTTTACTTCATCATGGAAGAAACTACCATGATAGTTTTGAAGGAAGTGTACCTTGCTACCTGGAGTAAGTGTCTCTTAAGAATTAATTCCCTCTTACTAATAGAAACTTCTAGCCACAACTCTTACCTTACTTCTATCAGCAACATATCTTATCTTGCAAATCCATTTGGAAGATACCACATTCTTGCTTTTCGGTTTGAGTACTATATCCCTAACATCATTCTAGTATCACAACATCTTCTATGAGTTTGTCTTCTCAGGTCATCAACATATCCTAGTCTTCTGCATTCAACCTTGAAGGTTGGAACCCACTTTACTCTTGGTAAAGTCTCAATCCATCACAAAGCTATCCATCATGTCGTACCATGTCGAACTCAGATATAATTTTCTGTAGTCACTCCCCCTGAAGTGGAGTATCATCTTCCATTTTCATTCTGTACAGGTGGTTCTATGCTTGATATATACTGGTCAATAGAGTATGTTATGTCATAGTCTATTCTTTCTGGGGAGAATCACAAACCTTGCTTTGTACACTTGTTCCATCATATCGTATACATCATTCCCCATGATCAACTGTTAGTCTTTGATCATAGCTTCTTTCATAGCATTCTTTTCTTCATCTTGAGTTATCTCTTGTACCCATGGTGTTATTCATCCTTCAAGGTGGATCTAACACTCTTCGAAGCTCTTTCTTCCGTCATGGTGCCTCTGACCCTGGGAACTTCAGATTCATGTTTATTGGAGTGAATCTTGAATTGTCATCACTTGTTCTTCGGAACAAGTCTCATCCTTCTTTTCTTGTAGGAGGTTGTACATGACCTTTCCTACAATTCAAATGCACCAGTTGCATGGTTAGAGCTATTTCATAAAACATATGCATAACGGCAAATTCTTATGCATCATGCAATTGTTTAGTCAATACAACATTCATCCATATCTCACATAAACTTTCTAGATGCCTTCCATCTCCACCATGATATTATTGAGATTGTGCACTAATCCAATATGTCAGCAAAGAGGTTTGATAAGCAGCAATGGAGAGTTGTATAGCACCATGAGCTACTTACCCATCACATGCATATTAGTAGTATACAGTCATTAATGCAAACAATCTATCATGCATAACACATGAACTGAATATAATCAAATGCATAACAAAACAATATCATTAAATGACAATTGAATACTTATCTTTTGTTTGTTTCGTGGGTAGACTCCTTCTTGATCATTCTGCTTCATCATCTTCTTCATTCATGAAATCATCATTTCTTATCCAGATGATAAGATGGATAAGAGGTTCTTTAAGAATTGAGTTCTTAATATTTCTCATCGCTTGAGGGATCTTCTTTGAATGGTGAGAGCTTGATCTTCAATTGCTTCCATCGAGCTTCTTCTTCTTCCCAAAGTTTGTTGAAAGTAATTACTTCCTTCTGGCACACATTCTTTGCATGAATGAATCCCATGATCCTGGGAGGCCATTCAAGGTGGCTATCACCACTTCTGCATTCTGGATCTTCACATTCTTCAACTGTTTTCTCAAATCCATCTTTTGATTTAAGTTCTTATCTTCAAATATCTTGGTCAAGGAATCAAACATCTTCAGTGTCTTTGGGGAGACACTTGTGGTACAAGTTGATTCATGATTGAATCAGCAATGATCTTCTTGGCCTTGACCAAGTTCTTCTTGTGTAAGGATTCTAGCCTCATCTCCCTCTGGAATTGGAACCTCTATACTCATGTAGGTGTCCAAACCATTTTCTTCAAAGAGATCATATACTTATAGGCTTGGAATTTGTCAACTTCACCAAGCTTATCATCAAGCTGATGTGATAGATCACTTTGAAATGAGAACCTCAAATGAAAATAGCAAAGGATTAGATCTTACCAATTTGAGGTGTCCGTCTTGGTTCTGAAGCTCGCTGATCTAGGGTTTGTCACAGAAACCCTAATTTCAAAAAATTGGAATCTTTCAGATCTTATTGGCTAGAAATATAGATCTATTCAAATGGATATGTCCAATGTACTCCAATTCTGAAAACAGTGGAGAGAATCTCCCGGAACAGGAAGCCCTAATTTTCCAATTTCTTCAGCATAAATTCCTGTTGCTGTTTCTGTGATATCTCCTAAATTGCTGCTCCTATGTGTCTGAAATTTTGTACTAAGGTGACCTCGCATGTCCCTGATCCAACATCATAGTTTTAATCAGAATTGGTTTCACAATTTGGGATTTATGATCCTTTTCCCAAGGTGACCTATTACAGGACTGTTCAGAACAGCAAAGTTGTAAGGAATGCCACATGTCACTGGTTCATCTTCTAAGTCTGATATTTGGACAACCGAAATTAAAGTCCGTTACCTTTCTGAAAAATCTTTAGGAATTCCATTTGGACCTATGTAGCCCAATATATTGCAATTCTCCCCAGGTGTCCTGTTTAGGGATGAATTATGGAAGAGGCTGGAACCCTAACTTGGAGAGAACATATATCCTGGAATACAGAGAATCGGAGGATGAATTTTGGACACAGTGTTCATAAATATTTTATCTTTGTTCCCTGCAACTTTCAGCTCCTGATCCTTCACCAATATCAGAATATATCGAATTTACCAAAACGTGGCAGTTTTAGTATTTAGGGTTTTTCTAGCTCGGGGTCAAACTAGGGTTTGACTTTCCCATAGTTTCACCCAACCAAATTTCTTGATCCAGGTCTATAAAATTCAGTTTTGATGAGGAGAAAAATCCTATGCTAGTATCACTCAAAAATTCCTCTTCTGTAGAAAGCCTTAATTTCCACATCGAAAACTGAAAATGCTCGGAATCGAATTCCGCTTCGACAGAAAGATGCACCCTTCAATGGAGAGTCATCCTATCATACTTTTGCTGATGGATTGTGGAGAGAGACCAAAAAATTAAGAATCCCTAGATTCTGAAGCTGCACAATGTCTTCTTCTCAGGTTAGCTCTGATACCATGTTAAATTTCCATATGATTAGCTAAGACATTAGTATTTTATTTCATAACAAAAGCATATAAACAGGATCACTGAAAGATAGACAAGCACAACCATACAAAAGGAACACAAAGATTTATCCTGGGAAAAACCCAGCAAAATCTTCCTTAATATAGATGCCCCAAAAAGATAAAAGATAAAACCAGCAAGGAGATCAAAGCCTGATCCTCCTCCTTCTCCATCTACTTCTCTTCTCCACTAATGCGCTACACAAGTGAGAGTGTGTATCACTAATTAGGAGCACTACACCTCTATTTATATTCATCTGTTCACTTAAGTTAACTCATTTGACATGTAGGCTTGAGTTAAATCATGTAGGCTCGAGTTACACATGTAGGCCCAAGTAACCACACTGGGGTGCTAATGACCCACCTTTACAATTAGAGGGGACTACCTCATGACTCTTATTAGATATTCCGATTAGGAGCATCGGGGTACAATGTAATACAAGTGGTTCTCCCGGTAGGACCATCGGGGACCACAAAAAGATACATATAGAATATTCTTCGAAGTTACAATATTTCAACATCAAATAGGTTAAAGGGAGGAAAGTTTAGATGGATAAGATGAGCATGGAAGCAAATATACGGTCGTATTCTATTTTGCGATATGAACTAGCATGGGCAATGTCAAAATATCAATTCATGAAAAGTTGTAGAGGCCGTGAAGATCTACGATCAAGAGAAAGGGGTTAGTAAGATCAACCGACGAGGAGCACTATGGGATTATAATATGCATGAGAGATACAATGAGAAATTATTGTCCAAGTGTTCAGGTTCTCATGATTGGATGGTCTCAATGAAGGCTAATCATGGATCGATGGCTAAGGTCGATCTCCCTTGATCAAGTTGTGCACGTGATGATTTTAGAAGCTTAATATGAAGAGTTGTTTTTTGACAGCTTTGTTTCAAAGACACATGGATGATGGATGTGAAAGGTGCCCAGATCGAAAGGTTGAAAAATATCAGGACCATAAGGGTCACATCGAGATCAATCTGACAGTAGAGGGGGCGCTCTCATGCATGATCTGTTCCTGACAGATTAATAAATTCCCTTGATTCCATTTGTAGCATGCGTACAGGAGAAATCATTCCTATGGAAGTTCCATGTCACCCCAAGACAGATATCCATTGTGTGGTCTGCCATGTGGAGATAGGGAAGTATCATGGGAATATATGAGACAGAGTAGGAAAATCCGTCACATGAGTGAAGGGGTATGAGAACGTCCATTCAATATGCTTCGAAGCATAAGGTCAACCATATAGGGTGACACCCAAAACTATTTCTCATAGCAGATAAAGCAACGTGACTATATCTCCAGCAGGTAATAGATCACTTAGCTCATGTCCTCACACATGTCAACACCAAGATACTCGACGACGAAATGTACGGAAATGTTGACTAGTCGTTGTAGTGTTCAGTATATCAGTCCTATATATATATAAAACCACCTTTCATAGCCTTTGTAATCCATGGCATGAGTAAATACAAAGGAAAAATCCAAAGTTTCATTTTGCTGCAAGTCCCTAGAATTTTGAGAAATTGGCTATGGCAATTTGGTTCGAAAAGCTTTCCTGTTTGGGTGTATTGATGGTTTGTGAGCTCATTTCCATGCTCATTTGTTGCCTTGGTTATTCATAACAGGGATAGAACCAACCATCAGGGCACAAACATGAAGAGTTTTGAGAGATACACATGTCTTCTAATAGCCACACCCCTAGTTGCGCATCCTGTGACTGTTCTTCCAGGAGCCCCTGATACCATCGTTGCCTCCAAAGCTTCTGCGTGGAAGGATAGTCCTGGCCTGCACTATATGTGAGAAATTGTTCAGTATGGAGCATCAAGGTTCCAATTCCTACACCGTCCTATTTGTGAATTCCACTTACTAAAGGTGGTGGGGAGGGTGTAAGCACACTCCACCATATTACCTACATGATATCCCACCTTGTGGGAGGTGAGGAGTATAAGAATGACAAGCCACTGTAGAGGATTTCCTTTTCTAGAAGAAATATGACCCTTCTTCCATGCCCCCCATTTAACAATGTTACCCATAGATCGGAGGGTTACAGAGAATGTTGAGTAAGGAGGGGACACAAACTTCCTTGCCATTTTGCGTCCATGCAAAAACGTTCCTTTAAGCATGGAGGTGACACAAAGTTAGAAGGAGTAGAAAATCACGTTGCTAACTCGACAAGATAGCCAGATATTTCAAACCCAATCAATGGTGACTCACCTAGAAAGAAGCCTGAAGACATCGTTCTCAAGATCAACAGGCTCAGCAATAGGAACATCGTGCTGTCACCCAGACTGAGCATGCGCACTAACTCCATAATGTTTGTTTGAATTATGTGTAAACCATGGCATAAGTACCACACTTTGGTTGTCAATTTGATAATGCCTGTAAATAGTCTAGGTCTGATTCTGAGTACTAGCCTCGGGGATCTGAGATAGTATAAGTAGGCTCTCCCGATAGGGGAGAGGGGGGTTTTTGGGAAATTTCAAGAGTAGGGGCTCTCTATTGTAATATGTTTTCGGTTTCTTTGAGTTGAATAAAATTTGCAGAGGTGGAATGACAAACTCCCATGGAAGTGATTCCTACGTCATCTCTTTCTTCAATAAGTAAACCTTATTTATGTGATTGTCTATCATGTTTTCATTATAGTTTGTATTTTCTTTTCATGTTTGGGAACTAGTGTATATGGGACATAATTCATCTCACATGCTCTTGGTCCATTGTTCAAACATTTTAAACACTTTTCTTCTAAAGTCTTGCAGAATTCACCCTGGTTAGGTGCTTTGTTTGACAAGTTGTCTCCCTTTTTCTACTAATCCACCTGCTAATACCTCTAGATTGAAGAAACGGTGTCTATATTGCCTCTGTCTACAAACCTTCAGACTTTTTACCTCCTGCAACTTGTTTTATACCTAATTAGTTTACTCCATGGCCCAATGGTCTCCTCCACAATTTACCCCACCAAACTTTACGTAACAAACTTGTCGTAATCAGAAATATGACCTTATGACCATCTGCGATTGAATATTTTGAAATGTGAAAAATAAACTTGTAGATAGTGAGAGATCCCTCTCTAATTGTGTTGGGTCAAAAATACAATCTAAAGTAGTTTTGATGTTACCCTGAGATTTACCTCCCACAACCTGGGTTCGTTCTAGGTGTTAACACCGTGCAATTGTTGATGTATTTGTAACTTCGGAATGTATTCATCTATGTATCTTATGTATTGTAACCCGATGTTTATTCCGGTATGTATCCTTTATGTAATTGAGTCATGTTGTCATGCCTCGATGCTTCGATCGGGAGAATCAATAATGTAAACAAGTCATGTCAAGTCATAGTGGGTAACCCTCCGATTGTCTAAGGGTTAAAGTCCCCGCAGTTCCGGGGCACTAGCATTATTAGACTCTCCTAGTAGAGGTCGACCCTAGTAGGGTTTTAGTCATGTCGGGATTAGTATAAATAGAGAGTTGGGGTCTCTATTTAGCACACATCACACACACACTCAAGTGTAGCACATAGTTGAGGAAGGAGAAGACACTGGGGCTAGACAAGAAGAAGATTACTGCTGTCGGGAGTGCATCTTACTGTTTTGGGGTTTTACATCTTGTGTTGATTCTATCTCTGAGGAAGTTGCAGGGTTTTCTCCATTTATGGTTTCCCCAATGAAAAAAAATGTGTTCATTGTCTCTTTTGTTTGATTGTTGTACTTGTTATTCTCTCAGTAAAGATCCTAACATAATGCTAGCTTGAATGTTGAAAAACTAACATGGTATCAGAGCTAACCTCAGAAGAAGACACTGTGTAGCTGCGGGAACTAGGGATTCCTAGTTTGTGGATCTTCCTCCATAGATTTTCAACAAAAGTAAGGTGGAATAAATCTCCTCATTAGGGCACATCTTTCTATCGAAGCATAATCCAATTATGAGGTTTTTCAGTTTTGGACCTGTCACTATTGTCGAAAATTAGGGCTTTTCACAGAAGAGGAATTTTTCAGTGAGCCCAGGCCTGGATTGATATCCTCCCCAAAATCAAAGTTAGGGACAAATTTCAAGGCATTTGGGTGGACAAAACTCCAAAAAATAAAAACCCTAATTTGCTTTTGAACCAGCTCTACAGGATTTCAGCTCAAGTTTCAGATCCGACATCTTGAACCTAGTAAGATCTAAAATATTTTGTATTTCCATTTGAGGTTCTCAATTAAGATGTATCATCATACCAAGCTTGATGAAAAGCTTGAGGGAGCTGATAACTTTCGAGCTTGGAAGTATAGGATCTCCCTGGTCCTCGAAGAAAATCAGTTAGACTCCTACATCCATGAGGAGGTTCCAGTACCAGAGGGAGATGAGGCAAAGGCCTTACATAAGAAGAAGATGGTTATGGCAAAGAGGATCATTACTGATTCTATCAAGGATCACCTTATCCCACAGGTGTCCTCTCTCAAGACACCTAAAGCTATGTTTGATGCCCTAACCAAATTCTTTGAAGGGAAGAACATAAACCAGAAGATGACTCTAAGAAACCAACTGAAGAATGTGAAGATTCAGAATGCAGAAACAATCCAATCTTACTTCACAAGAGTTTCTCAGATCAAAGAACAACTAGAAGCAGTTGATGAAGAAGTGGAAAATGTAGAGATTCTGATGACTACCTTGAATGGCATTCCTATGTCATGGGATTCTTTCATCCAAGGAATTTGTGCCAGAAAGAAGTTAGTCAAGTTCATCAAACTATGGGAAGAGTGCTCTCAAGAAGAATCTCGGATAGCAGCTCGAGAAGAGAAGATGGAAAGTGAAGATCAAGTTGTCACGGTACACTCCAAGTCTCACTCCAAGTCAAACAAAAGAAGATCTCATAGCTCTAGAGGCAAGCACTCTCACAAAGATAACACTAGAAAATATTTATCTAGGATCATATGTTATACACGTGATGAAGTAGGAAACTATGCAAGGAATTGTCCTAAGAAACAGAAACTAATGAAGAGGAGCAAAAAAACAATACATCATGCTCATGCTGCAGAGGATGATGAACTATCCAGGAAGAGATCCAGATATGAAAGTGAATATTCTTCAAGCGAGGATGAATATGTTCTGATATCCACTCTCACAAGTAACATTACTCATGGAAGTGATGATTGGCTTATAGACAGTGGGGCTTCCAAACATATGACTGGATTCAAGGAATCCTTTGTGAGATTGTCAAAACATGAATCACCTCACAAGGTAAAGCTAGGAGATGACTACCAATATCCAATAAAAGGTAGTGGGGAATCTTCCTATAAACTAGACTCTGGAAAGTCTCTAACAATGAAAGAAGTATTGTTTGTGACAGGATTGAAGAAGAACCTTCTCTCCATATCAGCATTAGATGCAAAAGAAATGCGGGTTTCATTCATAGATGGTCAAGTCATCATCTGGCCAAAAGGAAAGACTATCGATGATGTAATAGTGATTGGAGAACAAGAAGGAGGATTGTACAAATTGAAGGGCCATCCAGAACAAGCCTTGGTCCATGAAACAGTAGAGCCAAGTGAACTTTGGCATAGAAGGCTTGCACATGTGCATTACAGAGCACTACCTATTGCAAGCAAAGTTGTCGAAGGTCTTCCAGAAATCCAAGCAAAACATGACGGGGTCTGCAAAGGATGTGCGAAAGGAAAGAATACAAAGAAGACATTTCCAAGCAGCAAAAGAAAAGCAAAATGAATCTTGAAAATCATCCACTCCGATGTATGCGGTCCTATGTCATCAAGCTCTCTAAGCGAGTATGCATATTATGTTTCTTTTATTGATGAATTTTATAGGAAGACATGGGTTTACTTCATGAAGAACAAAGACGAAGTATTCAGTAAGTTCAATTAATTCAAAGCCTTGATCGAGAAGAAGATCAAGACCATTCGATCATATAATGGTGGAAAATTCACTTCAAATGAATTCAAAGAGCTATGTAAAGAATAAGGGATTAAGAGGGATTTGTCCACTCCTTATAATCCACAATAGAATGGGATTGCAGAATGGAAGAACAGAAAACTTACATGGAAGCTGCAAAAGTATTGCTTCATGATCAAGACCTTCGTATGCATCTTTGGGCGGGAGCTTCCAAAACAGCTGTGTATGAACAGAACCGTACTCCACATAGAGTACTCGAGAACAAGACACCTGAAGAAGTCTTCTCTAGCAAGAAACCAGAAGTCAGCCATCTCAAAATATTTAGTTGTCCTGTGTACATCCACATTCCAAAAGAGAAGAGGACTAAATTTGATCCTTCAAGAAAGAAGTCTATATTTGTGGGATACTCTGAAAGCTCGAAGGCTTACATAATATATTTCCCAGGATACAAGAAGATTGACATCAGCAGGGATGTGACATTTGATGAAGACATAGCTTACAACAAATCCAAAAAGAAACCTGCTGAAGAACCTGAAGAAGCAGAAGCACCTAGAATTCATGATACAACCATGAATGAAGAAACTCAAGAAGAAGTTCAAGAATTTGAAGAACCACAAAGACCTGTAGATCCACCTCTCGAGAAGAATCCTCATAAGAGGAAACCTGTTTGGGTACGAGAACTTATCCAAGATGCGGAAAGATATGGGGATCCAGAAGAGAATCATAGAGAAAGAAAGAGGACCAGATCCTGTTCCGGGTATGTAGCTTTACTATGTGATTTCATTGATAAAGAACCTTCTAGTTATGAAGAAGCGGCAGAATGGAAAGAATGGAAGGATGCTATGATTGAAGAGTACCAATAGATCATGAAGAATGATGTTTGGGATGTTGTCCCAAGACCAGATAGGAAGTCAGTTGTAACTTCCAAATGGATCTACAAGATCAAACATGTTGTAGATGGTAGCATTGAAAAATATAAGGCAAGATTTGTAGCTCGGGGTTTCTTTTAGAAATAAGGAATAAACTATGAAGAAACCTTTGCACTTGTAGCTAGATACACTTCCATCAGATCAATACTTACTCTGGCTGCAGTGATGAAATGGAAGATACACCAGATGGATGTCAAGACTGCTTTCTTGAATGGTGTAGTAGAAGAGGAAGTGTATGTAGAAAAACCACTCAGTTTTGAGACACATGATAGGGAGTCTCATGTATGCAGATTGAATAAAGCCTTGTACAGTTTGAAACAGGCACCCAGGACCTGGTACGACAAAATTGACAGCTTTCTATCTAGTTTGGGCTTTACTAAGAGTAAAGCAGATTCCAACCTTTACTACAAGGTTGAAGATGGAAACCCAGTGATGCTTCTACTATATGTAGATGATCTATTTGTGATAGGTATGGATGGGTTGATTACTGATATGAAGAGAAAGCTTGCTGTCGAGTTTGAGATGAAGGACTTGGGTATGATGCATTACTTTCTAGGTATGGAGGTGTGGCAGAGTGCATATGGAAGCTTCCTTGGACAAGGGAAGTATGCAGTAGAGATCCTGAAGAGGTTTGGGATGATTGACTGCAAGACTATGTCCACACCAATGGCATCGAACCTGAAGCTATTGAGTGATGCTTCATCAGAGTTGGTTGATGCTACGATGTATCATCAGATGATTGGGTCATTGATGTACCTGACGAACACGAGACCAGACATTTACTTTGCTGTGAACACCTTGAGTTAGTTTTTGACAGATCTGAGAAATGTTCACTTGATTGCTGCAAAGCATATTCTGAGGTACCTAAGGGGTACAGTTGATTATGAGCTCAAGTACAATGTGAATCAGAATATTAACCTGGAGGGTTATGTTGATTCATATTGGGCAGGCAGTGCCATCAATAGGAAGAGCACTTCAGGGTGTTACTTTAGTATGGGATCAGGTGTGATATCTTGGTTTAGCAGGAAGCAATCCTGTGTGGCACTGAGTGCAGTTGAAGCAGAGTATGTCACAGCTTGTTCAGCTAGTTGTGAGGTAGTATGGCTACAGAAGCTACTGGTTTATTTGTTCTCGAGATGGATGCTACTTGTATACATTGTGACAACTAGAGTTGCGTGAAGTTGTCAGAGAATCCAGTGTTCCATGACAAGTCAAAGCATATCAAGATCAAGTATCAATATATCAAGGATATGGTGTAGAGAGGAGTAGTGAAGCTCCAGTATGTTGCGATGAAGGAACATATAGCTGATGTGTTGACAAAGCCATTAGCCAGAGTGAAGTTCGAGTACTTCAGAGAGAAGCTTGGTGTTCTCCAGATCAAGGTTTCCTCCAAGGGAAAGTGATGAGTCCCAAAGCCATTCTAACAAGCAAGTCAGATGTAAGGGCTGAGCCGTTCTATCATGGTGAGAGGATTCAGTTCCTTCCATGTTAGATATGAGTGCTAAGATCCAAATCCATTCTGACGAGTAGGTCAAATGTAAAGGCTAAGCCATTCTGTCATGGTGAGAGTATTCAGTTCCTTCCATGTCAGATATGAGTGCTGAGATTCATAGCCATTCTGATGAGCAGGTCAGATGTAAGGGCTGAGCCATTCTTTCATGATGAGAGGATTTAGTTCCTTCCATGTCAGATATGAGTGCTAGCCATTCTGTTGAGTAGGACAAATGTAAGGGCAACTGCCACTCTCTGGGAGAGTGGAGGTACCTGGTCCGTTACCAGGTAGCTCAGTCTGGGACTGGGGGTATTTCTAATGAGGGTGGAGGATTTGGTTCCTTCTAGGTCATATGTGAGTGTGTTAGAATAATCAACCCATATTATTTACCCACTTAGACATTATTTCATTTATTTTGTCTTATTTGCCTAGTCCATGAGTCCCACCATGTGCAAGTTGCTAATTGCCTATCCATAGAGGTCAAACTTGCCATTATTGACTCATGGAGTGCTTGGGAAAGCCTTAGGAATCAAATCTGCTTTATTCCTGGCCTCCTAGGTGCCCTTCTGCTTTTTCTGCTTTATTGCCTGCTTTTTCAGTGTTTTAAGGCACATAGGAAAGCAAGATTAGGTGAGGTGAATCAGCTTTGTTGCCGCTTCCTCCTCCACTCTTTCCTCCATGAAAAAGCATGTATGAGCTGCCATTTGACCACTCTTTATCTTTCCTATGCGCCCTTGCTAATTCATGGGGTCCTTGATAGATTTGGGATCAGCTTTTTACACCTATGGGGGATTTGCCTATTTTGGGTAAGCCTGCTTTATGCTAAGATTTGGATGCTTCCTTATGCATTCGATTTTCTCATGTATTCTATATATTCAGCAGCCTATGTTATTAAAGGTTTGGCTATTGTACACTCAGTTAATATAATTTTGTGTTATAGCTCCATATTCAGTCTCCATTGTTGATAATTTTGCATGATCAATTGTTAAATGTTGTGGGTGAAATTAATCTACTGTAGGCCTGAATTTCTACATGATATTAGAGCCATTGTAGGTTGTTACTCTCCTCCAAAAATTATTTTGCAGGTTCGACATCAAGACTGGGAGCCTTCTACTGATAGCCGGGACAGATTTTCTAAAGCTATGGATTCACAGAAAACTATCCTCACTCCCTTCAACTATTTTGAATGGAAAGCAGAGATGGAGATATTGTTGAGAGCGAAAGGAGTCTATAGGGTGACTATGGATACAGAAGCAGAGCCCAATGCTGCTGCAGAGAAGATCAAATGGCACAATCGGAGAGATGAGGCTTATGGCCTCCTATGTCTCAGTATTTCCCGAGACCTCCTTTTCCATCTCGATGGATTGACTTCACCGGATCAAGTATGGGAGAAAATTTCTGAACTCTTTGGAAAGACAGATGAGATGAGGGGACACCAGATCGAAAATGAGCTGATCTCCCTGAGTCCCAGTAATTTTGAATCCCTGCAGCTATATTTCTCCAAGTTCAAAGCACTAGTTTTGCAGCTGAAATAGTGTGGTATTGAAAAGAAAGATGAGCAGCTCATATTGTCCATCCTCTCAAAGCTAGGGCCTGATTACTCAGTCTTTGTTTCGACCTTCTGTGACACAAAACTCACAGCTCGAACCTGGAATATGCCTAGCCTTGCAGATTTCATGGAATCTCTCACACAGGAACAAGACAAGCTGGTGATGATGGGCACCATCAAACCTTCCAAAGACCAAGCTCTGGTTGCTGGAGATTCGAAGGTGGATTCAAAAAGAAATAAGAAAGCTAAAAATCCACCTGAGAAAGGAAGAGACAAGAAGCAGTCTCCAGAGGATCAACAAGGTCCCAAGAAAAATACCCAGAAGAAGAAAAACAAAGGTGAAATGAACAAGTGCTCATACTATTCGAAGGGAAATCATACTGAAAGCTCTTGTATGAAAAATCAGATAGATATGTTAACTCAACTGTT
>LPNX010094279.1:0-52439 GCA_001517045.1 Pseudotsuga menziesii | reverse complement strand
GGACAAAGGGATGCAGACTCAAGCATAAGTTCTGGAAACAATGGACTATAGTTTCGGTACTCTCAATTCTCTCTTATGCTTTCAATGTCTCAAGGGTTCCGTATATAGCTTTTCAAAGTGATACTGAAAGGTCAAATCTGTGCGATCTCAAGGCATATGGAAGGCCAGGAGTCATGTGAGTCGGGTCCAAGACAAGGAACGATCCAAAGGATTTTGGATTATTTACACATCCCGATGTACGTGACTATAGAGGGAATATCCGCGTATATACGCGTTTATCGGGGAAAATGCCGCGTATATCATTTTTCTAATGTTTTTAGGGATGGTCAATGATACATCAAAAGAAAAAAAGTGGTCCATAGGGGCTAATGAGTCTGCAGTGGGACAGGGGAAGGCCATACAATGTGTGATTCACCTAGTGTGGTGAAATCCGCTATAACGGATATTCCTTGGCTAAAAGGTGAGAAAGGAGAGCTCGTGAAAGGATCCAAAACCAGTGTTTGGAAACCTTGACCATAAGGGTTAGTGTTTCTGAACTACACCCCTACATATGTAGGTGTTGGACCTATATATGGAGCAGATGGGGGAATGTTCCCCCCATTCCATGGAAAACCCTGGATAAATGAATAAGATCCAATAGGACCACTCTGAGTAGTGTGTGCAAAAGAAGTTGAAGCAGAAGGTACACTAGGGATCCCAGTAACCACTCCACCAGAAGTACCTACTGCATTTGTTGAAGCTAGTGGTTGAACCACCTGACTAGCTAGAGTTAAAGGAGGAGTAGGTATATTTGTTCTAGGAGCACCAAACAGGGGAGGTGGCACTCCTTCAGCCGAAATAGCTGAGGTGGAGGTAGAAGGACTTTCTTCCGCACTAGAAATTAGTTTGCCCGCAGGAACACCAATCACAGGTGAATTGAAAGGATGAACCTTGATGATCACTGGATCATTTAGGTTAGTAAGAGGTGAATTAAAGTTTCTCACAAACTCATCAACCTAAAGTCTTCTATTTCTACTGTGGTTGTATCAACCTGGTTTGTCCTAAGTTCTGGTTCACCTGAAACTTCACTAATTCCTACCGGTTTGAAAGAACCGTCTTTATCTAATCTCTGCCTTTGAGGGGGTGGTGGAGGTTCCACTATAATAAGCAAATGAAGGTTTTGCAACCCTTCTAAGAGGTTGGTCCTCCATGATTGAAAATTTGACTCCTCACACCCTAAGGCCGGATAAACACAAACAAACCATAGAGAAATCACTACAAAATTTCCTAAAGTCACAAAAAAAACAAGGGGTATAAGATATGATTTCCAGAAGAAAATCGAAAGATAGTTACTTGGCGTCCCTGAAGATGTTATTAGGCACAAGTGAAGGAATCACCCATCGCCCTCCCACACTTTCTACAAGGGTTATTTTCCAAGCCCATTCAAGGTCAACCAGAAATATCCTTCTGATGTACCTGTGTATGAACCCTAGATGTCAGAGAGACTAAAGGCCACCTCAACTATATTTACAATCTAGGGGGACAGCCGCAAGCCTGGTTCATACGCATGGGCAGGGTAGCAAAGCCTGAAACCCTGTCTAAGATAGAATCCCTAGATGCGCAAAAACCTTGGTCTATGCTTAACTTGTCACTCCAAGCCTCCATGTGGCCTCATGCTTAACTCCCATTTCAGAGGAGCTTCCCAGATACAATCAACATAGAAAAGGGTTTACTTATCGAATGACCAACTACGTATGAATTCAAACAATTGTGGAGAGTTTAAACTTCCTATTCCACAAGTCTAGCCTAAGCTAGTTGGTGTATGACCCTATAAAATAAAAATTACTGATAAATTTTAAATTATATCGTTCATTTTAGGGGCTGTTCTTAGTCAGAAGGTAAATGGCGTCAAAGACTGTGATATTATGGACTCGATAAGAAAAAGAAAAATGATGTAAAAGAAAATTCCAAAGCAAATTGCAACTACTCTAAACCAAATTTCTTTTCTTCTTTTTTTTGTAAATGTAAACTAATGAAATTGAAACTAACTTGTCAGGAAACTAAGGCTTCTTTTTATAATTTTTGAAATTTTATCTGAAAATACTGAAAGGAAAATTACTAAGTGAAACTAAATATAAAAGCATAAGATGTTTTTCTTCACTTTTTCAAATTCTTCAAAAAACATAATGCACCTAAATGAAATTTTTTGAGTGATTTTGAATAATCACATCATGTAAAAAGCAAAAATGAAGTATAGAGTACCCACAATAACCAACTTCAACCAAATAGGAAGAAAACTTGGTAAAAAACCTGACTTGGAAAAAACTAATGAATAAAATCCACTAGATTTACTAAAGAAGAAGTGGCAAACTGACGCTACACACAACAGCACAGAGTATAAGGTATCTAAAGCCCTGATCACTGACTCAGACACACAGCACCAGACTCCTAGACCAAGCAGGAGGGCCATCTTCAAATCACTAGATGAAAGAAGATTCAGGCAAAGAAAACTCAAAGGCTTGACAACAAGCAAAAAATATGGCATACAGGACTTTAGACTTACATATTTATGCCAAATGATAGAAGACCCCTAAGAAGACAAAAATCAACCAAGACAGGGACAAGGAAACCCTACCAAATTTTTTATGCTGCTACAGGATATACGTGACTGTCTTATAGAGTGACCCACATACCATGCGCGACTGTCTTATATAGCAACACGCGCATACAAGTTGCTATACGCGACTGTGTATAACAGCAACCCGCGTATACAACAAATTTTTTTTCAAAAGAAAAAAATGTAAAGGTCTCAAGACACACTATACTACAAGTCAAAGGAAAGATAAAAAGACCACATTCAAAATCAGAACAAAGACTGGTAAAGCACCTATAGGACAAACCCATAGCAGGCTGGACTCCCCAGTGGAGTCACCAGTTCTATTGTTCAGGATATTGCACCCTTGTAACCTAGGGTCTGGGGTTACCAAATTACTACTAACTTGTATACAATCGGCTTTTTACAGAGAATGGAAAGAGAATAGGAAGAAAATCTTGACTGACCTCATTAATGACGGTTTATCCAATCTTGATCTTCTCTCGCTCCACTTCTTTCCAAAGCTTCTAGGGATGCACCTCTCCACCTGCAAAGAGCAAATACTTCAAGTAATATCTCATGCATATATATATATCATAGGTTAGATGAAAAGCATATAGATAATATATTCAAACATGTTCATTAAACCAATATACATGAAATAGACACAATACAAGATTGGAAGAAGAATTCTCTTTATTAACAATCAATGAACAAGATAAGAATACAACCCAGCTTCTGACACAAGGACTCCTCTACAACCAAAGGAATCAGAATTCTGCTGCTCTAAGATTCTAAAGCTATACCACCATCATAACTTTTCTCTCCAAAATTGATTGATTTTCTCCCACCCCAAGGCCTCTATTTATAGTTTGGGAAATATAGTGGTTTCGAAGGTTGGGATGGTTGAGATGGTTGGGATAGTTATGGATTAGGACCCAACTAATCTCATCTAATATTGATTTATATTTTTTAATGTTTAATTAAGGTGTACGTGGGTATTAATATAGGAAAATCACATATGATACGCGTGTTTCTCAAAGGGAACTCGCGCATGCAAGTATATGCGGGTTGCAATGAAAATACTCACGTCTGACACGCGAGTTGTAATGCATATAGTCACGTATGTTACCCAAAATTCATAATAAAAATATATAAGGTTGGTTTGAGGATAATGCATCAAAGGTCATGCCCATATATAGTGTTTTGGTCACTTCAATCCAAATTTTTCCTTTTGTTTACCAACATGAGGAATGTCGGCACTCAGACGGAGAAGTGTCGTTTTGGCTGATAGTAGTGTGCTTCAGCGATTCAAAGGTCTATCATACTGGGATATATGACAGGAGGAATGGACCCACTAATCATTTAGGCCCTATTGGGAATCACGACCCAAAGATGAATGGGTCCATGCTTTTGTTCACACTCTGGAAGAGATACCGAGATCCTGGTATGTAGTGGCAGAATTGCGCAGAACTATAAATGATTGGGAGGAGTTGTCTGTTTGCTTTACGCAGACATTTAGTTTCCGGGATGCCAAACCCAAAGTTCATAATGCATTGCAAATCATCCACAACGTAGTGTTGAAATTTTTCCCTGTCGCATACCCAGTTGATCCACATGTGCACTGCTTAATATGATCCATGATGATGTGCTACAACCTGTATGGGGAACCTGAGGATGATGACGAGTTGCAGAATGTTAATATTCCAGAATCAGAAGGAAGCCACGATGTCGTAACACCCAACATACCGATGGATTCAATGAGTCAGCCACTAAATATCAGGAAAGTCAAAATTGGGTCAGAAGATAACCCAAAAATTGCCAATGTCAGGGACTACTAGGATGAGGAGACAATGGCCAAAATCACAGACCCGCTACATGAATTCTAGGATTTTTTTTGACGTGATTTTCAGAAATGAAGGGGATATTAGGGGACCTGGAGGAGATGAAAATCTTGTTAAAACCAGATGCAAAACCTATATGACAGAGGCCGTATTGACTGAACCCATGATACAAGGACCGTGTGAAGGCTAAGATCGATCAGATGCTAGATGTTGGGATCATGGAGCCGGTATAAGAGTCAGAGTGGATAAGTCCTATGGTGGTCCAAGATAAAAAGACTGGTGAAATTCGCATTTGTGTCGACCTAAGAAAGTTGAATGATGCATGCGTGCATGATCCGTTCCTGACTCCTTTTATGGACGAGTTCCTTGAAGGAGTAGGCGGTCAGGAGATGTATTCCTTCATGGATGGATTTTCGGGGTACCACCAGATCCTGATTGCAAAGGAGGATCACCATAAGACCACGTTTGTCATTGAATGGGGCTATTTTCAATGTGATAGTCATGCCTTTTGGGCTGAAGAATGCACCAACAATATTTTCTCGAGTAGTCATCGTTGTGTTTAAATACTTTATTCAAAAATTCTTGCAAGTATATATGGATGATTGGACCGTCTATGGGCTAATTAGGGACCATATTGACAATTTGTGATTGATGCTCGAAAGTTGTCAGCAGCATTAGATTGCATTAAATTCTAAGAAGTGCATTTTTTGTATGCCGTTTGGAATGTTACTCGGAAACATAGTGTGTAAGGACGGTTTGTTGGTTGATCCAAGGAAGATCACACTAATTCTTAGTTTTTCCCCTCCAACGAATGTGAATATGCTTTGGGAAACGCTGGGGCATACAGGCTATTATCGCAATTTTATCAAAGGATACGCTGCAATTACAACCCCCATGGAGAAGATACTAAAAAATGATGCTGCATATGAGTGGAATTAGGAATATCAAGGCAGTTTTGACACATTGAAGGCCAAGATGGCCTCCGCACCCATATTGGTTTTTCCTGATTGGAATAAGGAGTTCCATGTGCACGTTGACATCTCATCTGTTAAACTAGGGGCTGTGCTTGCACAACCAGGTGAGGGCGACCTGGATCACCCCATCGCATATGCCAGTAGAAATTTGTCATTTTCTGAACAAAATTACACAACGAATGAAAGAGAAGGCTTGGTGATGGTGTTCAGGCACTATTTTTTGGGCAGACATTTCAAGATGTTCACCGATCATTCTACTTTGCAATACTTGGTCAATAAGCTTGTGTTGTGGGGGAAAATTTGTTGGTGGTTGCTTCTCTCCCAGGAATTCGACTTTGAAATAGTTGTGAAACTAGGACGGTTGAATGCTGGCCCTGATCACTTGTCTCGCATTGAGACCGGTGAAGAATCGACCAATATTGATGATGGATTGTCAGATGTGCAACTGTTCTGTGTCAACATCGCAGATGATCACTATGCCTCGATTATTCAGTTTTTGGCTACTGGCGTCACCCCGGAGGACATGTCGATTAGTAAAAAGAAGCAGTTGGTAGTAAAGGCTTCATATTTCCAGCTAATTTCTTGGCAATTATATAAGCTGGGACCAGATGAAATCTTGTGACGGTGTATCTTACCGCATGAGCAGGGACCCATTCTAGAAGAGGTACATGCAGGAATCGCGGGAGGTGACTATGGAGGAAGGGCTACTGCACAAAAAGTGTTGAGCGCTGGCTCTGGTGGCCAACATTGCATAATGATGAAACAAACTATGCGCAGGGTTGTGACATCTGCCAGTGTGTTTGTAAACCATCACGGTGGGATGAGATGCCGCTAGTGCCGCAGGTGACTCTGCAACCTTTTGATAAATGGTTTATGGATTTTGTGGGTCCTATTAATCCATTGGGGAAGAGGACTGGGGCATGATACATCATTACTACAACCAACTATTTGACTAGGTGGGAAGAAGTTGCACCAGTTGTGAATTGTATGGCTGTGACAACAACAAGGTTCATCTTTGAAAACATTGTGACACAGTTTGGGTGTCCCCAAATCTTGATGAGTGACCAAGGAAATAACTTTATCAACCATACGGTGAGAGTGCTAACTGAGGAGTTGTAGGTGTAACATAAGAAAATAACTCCATACCATCTGCAGGTGAATGGGACTGTTGAAGCGTCCAATAAAATTTTGGAAACAACGTTGACCGAAGGTATGTAATGCTAATCGCAATGACTGGGACCTAAAAATTCCACTTGTTCTATGGGCCTATCACACTACTTGCAAACAGATGACAGGAAGGACACCATTCAAGATGGTATATGGGAAAGATGCGGTCATGCCCATGGAATACATTGTTCCTAGTTTGCGCATTGCTGCGGTGACCGGCATGGATGATGTAGAAGCATTAGAAGAGCACATTGCACAGTTGATCTAGCTTGAAGAAGAATGCTTTATTGTAGGCTTCCACTAACAGGTTGCGAAGGATTGAAAAAAGGCGTGGCATGATCGCCACATTAAGCATAAACAATTTGCAGAAGGAGATTTGGTGCTGTTATACGAAAGCAAGTTCCTGAAGCATCCAGGTAAGTTAATGATGCACTGGTTAGGTCCATATCTTGTTCATTCCATTAATTCTAAGGTACAGTTCAGTTACAACAATTAGATGGTGTGGTATTGCCGATGCTCTTCAATGGTAGTCTCCTAAAGCCATATAGGACGGGGGCAGAGCTACACACTGCTTGAGGCACTGAAAAAAATAAAAAAATTGTTTTGTTAGATCGCAGCAAGGAGAGCCTAGAGGAAGCGGTCATGCAAGGTTAGAGTTATTAGCGATGGAAGGGAGACCACCTATGATAGCTGCAGGGATGTGGGTTGGTCAAATCAATAATAAATACAGGGAGTTAAAACAGTTAGCTGGCGATGCTTGCTGAAGCGACGCGCATTAATGGTCGATCCGACTGTGAAAAGATTACGATTGCCAACGGATTTAGTGTCATTACTACTGGATTTAGTCATGATGTAGATCATAGATTTGGCAATGATGAGTTTGAATTGGGAGGTTCCTATAAAAAGGGTGCAGGATGCAGGAAGAAGGCATTGTTCAGTTGAGCGAGTAGAGTGTTGAACAGAGTGTGAGTTGTGCAGTTGTTTTGTGAGATTTTGGTGAGTTGCAGAGTAGAAGGGTAGAGTCGTTGAGTGTAGTTGTGTGTTGATATTTTGGTGAGTTGTAGATTAGAAGGGTAGGGTCATTGAGTGCATTATAAGGTTTGAGGCGTGAAGAATGCTGAGCGATCTTGACACAATTGAGATTTCTAGCGAACAAGAGTCCCCTATTCGGCCCACGACTATCAAAGAAGAACCCATGAGAATTACGGTAGGCTCATCGTCCATCCCTAAGAGAAAGAACAGGCTCAGAAGCCCAGTTCCATGCCGCCTCATAAAAGGCATACCTGCACTTCGACGAGAGTGCAACAAGAAGGGACTGCACAAACTGGGCCATAGAGCACAGGAGCTATAGAGTCTATGGTGCCTAGGGGCATCTTTGTTCATGATATATTGGGATATGTCACTCCTATGCATCCGGGAGAAAAGTCGAGGCATCCTATGAAGAATCAGAAGTATCCACCAAAATTGCCACTGTTGCTGGAAGGGATGACTTGCTCAGTCGATATCATCCCTGTCCTAATGAGATTGAAGTTCAAGGACCATGATTTTTTGTTCCTTAAAGATGTCTGGGATGAGCCCTATCAGTCAGTTTTGACGGTACTTGGTGCCTCGATTCAGCGGATTCCTTAGCCATGGGTGACCAGGTTGGACAACTATGGATTGTTGGGGCTCATCAATATGCCTCATTTTGGGCGACTGAATGAATCCTATGCGTGTGTTAAAGAAATTTTGGCTTGTTCTCATGGTGGGAAGATCTGGTTGAATACACCCATTCCTATCATAGTAGACTTAATTGCGAGCATTACGGGATTACCAAAGCCTGGGGAAGATCCAACGCAGTATATCTGCGGGAGGGATACCGACAATAAGCTTTCCCTGGTCCAACCAACGACCTCGCCGGAGCAGGTTGTAGAACGAAATACTTCCACTGAAGAGATAATGGCCCAATTTGAAACCATGGAGCAAGAGGCAAAGTCAATCATGTAGGAGACGACACAGTTTTGGAAAAACTTTGTCTAGGATGAATAGCTTGACTAGTTGACAACATAGGTGTAAGAAGCTTAAGGCCAGTTGACGACACTGAAGACGTCGTTGCGGGAAATGCTACTGATGGTGCATATCACGTGTACTGAGGAATTGAAGGACCTAAAACAAAGAGCTGCTCACACCCAAGAGTGTGAAAAAAATCACTGTGCCTAGTTAGATGAGTTCCAAGAAGTTGGTGGGCAGCTCGCTGTCAAAGTAGTTGCAATGCTGCAGGCGGTGCAATAGAGTCGGTAGATGGTCGATGGCAAGGATAGAGAAGAGAACCCCGTGCAGCAAGTTTTGCTTAACTATCAAAGCACTGGAAAAAGAGTCCATCTGTAGGTTCGAGAGATCTCATAGCAGTTTGAAGACTTCAAGGACAAGACGTCGATGTATACCCTGTCAACCTAACGTGGCTCGAGGGCGAGCCACAAGACTATGTTGGGGGCCTATTGGTAGGGGTTTTGGTAAGTGATTTGCGCAGCATCGTGGTAGCTGCGCAAGCTCATGCGACACCGTGCAAGCCCAGATCAGCATGATGGGCGAAAGGATAACCGTTTTTAAATATTTAATATATTATTTGACTAAGTTTTGTCGCCATAGGTCATTAGTGGTTAGAATTTAGTTAGAAATGGACCTTCGATGTAAAGGCGCAAGCCTATATATAGAACTTGTTTTGCAATTGAAGGGGAGACCTAGATAGCAATAGACAGGAGAGAGTCATCTGTTTTATCTACGATCTATTTGAGTTGTGGGGTGTAATTGGTCTCCTGTTGTGGAGAAGAATTAACTGTTTTGGATCTATTGCGCAAGATGAATATGACATGACGGTTGTTGCATAAATATTGTCTTTGTCTTACTGTTTTCTCTGCTGCGATATCAATGAGAAGTGTGTCGAATATGTTATGATGATGCTGTGATATATTCTATTATCTTTCGGTTATGATTTACTGATGATGCTGTGATCTATTCTATTTCTATTATGATTTTTTGATGTTGCTGCTATCTGTTCCTATTCGATCGCATTTATGTTAATGGATGGTTTAAGTTGTTTTATACTGCTGTGCTGAACTACTAAGACAAATGAATGATGCGATTTGTTAGATCTATAGCGATGAAGATAGATTATGATCACTGTCTTAGTTTTGTAATATGATGCTGCTACACCCGTCAGATGCCATATATTCCCTTCTTATTGTCGGAAACTTGTTTCCAACAACTCTCCCTTGAACATCTTAGGTGAGACTTCGTCCGCTCTGCGGATGTTGCTGGGAAGGGTAAGACCTGTCTGGGCCAGTTCTCAGGGAGACTGCGCTGGTTGGGTGTTGACAAAGTGAGAACCCCTATCGATGAGGCTTTGTTGGTGGGTTTCACCAACATGTTGGTTTTTGATTCACTACCTTGGGAACCGTGCTTGACTTGGTCAACTGGGTTGACCAGGTCAAAGTACTCAAAATCAAGGTGAGATACTGTATCTGTATGATCTTGTAGGCATCCAAGGTAAGAAATGCTCCAACAATGTCTATCAAAACCAAGCTTAAAACAATTATTCAAAATCATGGTGACAAATAATAATTAATAGTAAGATATACCTGCGCTTCTGAAGAATATTGGAACTTTTTTGGAAGTTTGCTTGTCCATGCCATACTAAAAAAGGGTAAACAATATGCAATTGCTGGGTGAGAATGAAAAACAAGTCTGTGGCAAAGGGTAATGACTTTGGACTGACTTTGACTTTGCGATTTATCTGAATAATAACAAGTACACATAATGAAAGTGACATATGCATGGTATACTGAATAATAGGGAATGGTGGTGTCTCATAGGTGGATGAGCTGATCTAAAAAGTGTCCATTTAACCTTAACAATCATGTCTACAAATCACATCCAAGCTAAAGATCTAGCTCCGTGAGGATATTTTCTAGGACCGTTGCGTTGATTACACAAGAAACTGTAGTGAAGAGATCCTAGGGGACACTTAGAATACAGTTGTACCTTATTCCATCTCACATCAAAACCTGTAGGTTTCGTGAGGAATTAATCATTACATTTCATTTAGATGGCCAACAATCTTTATATTTAGCATTTGTCTATCCATTGCTTCATTTGGGCCTTTAACAAGTTCACTTCATAGCATTTTTTATTTGTATCTAAAGAAACAGTTTGCAATTTCATTTGCAGGCTAGCATTTCATAATATATAACATATAGCTCATAATGCATGTAATGATGGCAGACATATTGCTTCAAGTTTTAGCTGATAAATTCTCGGGAAACTACGGGGAATATCCACAATCAGGACCAAACATCAGGGGAAACCAACTAGATAGGTCAAGGCTTCAAAACCCAACTCACCTAAGCTCAGGAACCAACTCCAGTGGGTTCTCCTAGCCCATAAGGATCAAGGCTTCAACAAGTTTTGTTGCATAACTTAGAGCCAAGACACAAAACAACATAGGATCCATCATGCATAAATGTTAAAATGGGGAAAATATATTCAATCTCACAAGTCTCAAAAAATCTAAGTCTCAGGATAAGTTTCATAATGGATGAAACTAGATGGACTAGGAATAGTGATACATTGAACCAACCTAGCACTAAGGTTTACTATTTGTACAAGCATGGCATGAGCAACATTATTCACATCAAGTCACTTGATTAGTCATAACACAATTTAAAGCAACAATAGATATAAGCATAGGTCACCATAATCATCCTAACATGATGATCATAGGTTTTTGACATACATCGTAGAGAAAAATCAAACCAAGGAAGTGTATACCTAATCTCACCATGTATACCTGTCTCCAACTAATAATCCCCCTCTATAACTGTGTGTACCAACTCTGATATGCTACTATGCTACAATGAACTAGATCATCACCAAAAGAATCTCAATAGACCCATGAATCTTAGTCATGGTAAGGAAAATATGATGGACAAGGCTTTGGAATTGCTGAAGTTGTAAAGATCCATGCTAATACCCCATGTTAAAAAATAGTTCGGAATAGAATAAAAGACAAGTTTGCATGGTGCATCATGAAAGCCGAGCTACAAAATATATATGTGATAACATATGGATCCAAATAGGACAATTTCTCTAATGAAGAGAGTGCTTGAGAACCTCAGAAATCTCTGGTTCGCAGCACCATCAACAACAAGAATCCAACAGTTAAATCTTTTTTGCTTCCTGTTCAGGTACTACCTATTATCTGCGCACATGGAAGCAAGAAATACCAGAGAAACATGTATCAAACAAATATATGCGTAAAAATAAACTGACAGGAAATAAATGCTGGAAAGTAAAGTGCTGAAAAGTAAATTCTAATCTAATCATTTTAAATGCAGAAAAAGAACTAAACACAAACAAGACTAAAAAATTAGAAGACTCATGCATCAATTAGACAGAAAGACAGGCTCAACTACTGCTCAGAGAGCTTATTCAATCCTACCTACTCTAACTGATAGTGAAACAATGATATGCTGAGTCATGACATGGACATAATCCCTTAAATAACTTGATTTACAAGAAATGAGAAACTGCGACCATCTCTAGTAGATAAAAAATACATATTTCCTTCAAATCATTCTATTGTTAGTGGTACCATCCAAAGGTTTCCTAATTGTCTTAAGATATGATTAAATGCACGATTCTCAACAATCACCTTATCACCATAGGAATATCTACACCGATTGATGGATGAAGAAATAATTGGAATATATCGAATAGATATTATGGAGGAATCAAAGTTTCCTCTGTCATGAGGAACATGCATTGTCCTACTTCTTTCAGGTATAGCATTAAAACGTGGAGGAACCCCGTCTATGGGAAGGGTAATTCTTCCCACCAATATCTCTCTTATTTCCCTTATTGGATGGCTAGGTTGAATTTCCACCTCCTCTGGGTGTGTTGATAGAACTTATTTAATAGTTCCCCCCACAATACAAAAATCTCTAAAGACTTCATCAATATTAGATTTAATGGGAGATATGGTGTCAGAATGATCAACTTGCTTACTAGATCATTCTCCATGGGGCATAGGCAATTTTCCTTTTCTGCAGACTTTAGATAAGTTTTTTTCTACTACCTTTTCCAGGAATGTCTGAGGTGCAATATGAATGTGATATGCATTAGATTGTTCATTTAGAGGATTCTTAGGAGGTAATAGAAAACATGGAAAATCAGAAACTGACGGGTAGTGAAAATTACTTAGGTTTGCTCCTTGTTCTGGAAGCTCATGTCGATTAATTGATTCATATTGATCACTAGAAGGAGTTTAGTTTTCATTTTCAACTACAGAGGGAGAAATGTTAGCTTGAAAAGTAAGCAATTTATTCAGGGAAAATCCCCCCCCTAAAAGCGTCATTAATTAGAACATCCTCCTCCCAACTTTGATTAACCAGATTTGTCATTTCCTGTGTTAGGCTATCTCTCAAATCCTGCCTAATCTCTTGGATAGGGTGATAAATCCTCTTGGTCAGAGTACTAGGAATATCAACCGTTACAGCCATGGTCTCACTATGAAATGTTGGTTCAAGAGCTTCAATGGATAAATGATTAGGGGGATCAAAATAATGGCCAATATTACTATCCATAATTTTCCCTATCAAATGTTGATGAATAAGCTCTTGTATAAACATAACATCATATTCATACTCAGAATTAGAACTACCTACTCCCATTAATAAAACAAGTGTAGAATCATCTTACTTTCTTCCCATGTTTATTCTTTCAACACCCAGGGTACCTTTCCCATAAGTATTCTTTAGCCCGTATTTGTAGGTTTCAAGATATCCATCAATAAAGGGGTCCCTACAAATTCTTATCAGATTTCTGTCAGAATTAGGTATGCATGCGTAAGATAAATCCATCCTCAAGTATCCACCTAACCCAGCAGTCCATTTTCTAGATAGAAACATGCCATACACAGGAGGAATATCAATAAAGACTACGTCCATCATGGTATTCAAATCAGGGAAAGCAAACAAGTCAGCCTTCAAATTTTTGATTAGACCATATGCTTGGACATTCCTGGAATCAATTCCACAAACATTTCCATATGGACGATTGACTTCTAATCCCATCTCTTTCATAATGCTCAGAGGCATGACTTTCATTGCGGCTCTAGAGTCTAACATTAAGTTATGGAGTAAGAGGTTGTTGATTTCTAATGTAAGGTAGAAGGGAGGGTGTCCTCCGCTCTTTCTCTCATAAACAACCGTGTGAATTTGAATAGGAGGATCTACCTCTACCTCTCGACCTCTAATACTATGTATGTGGCAATATTCATAAACAATATTAGGAACATTTGCTACTGAGATATTATCAAACAATTGTTGAACTTGATCTTTAACTAATGGCAATTCTACTAGTTCACTTAGAGACACATTTTTCATGACCTTATTCAATTCTTGTTCTATGTCTATCCCTAAGGCATAGTTGCAAATATCTTGTTGTTCTGATTCTTCCTATTCTAAGCTTATATGCTTATCCAAGAAAGGTGTTATGTTTTTCTCTTTATTTTTGCGTTGGTAAACTTGAGTGGTGGGTTGTGATGTTGTGCACACCAATTCGTCTTCTTCTTCCCAATTTTCATCTTCTAGCAAGATTCTACCAAATTCCTCTTCATCCGTGAAGTATTCAACTAGGTTCATTCCTTGATCTTCAGGGTCAAATAATTCAGTCTCTTCTTTAGGTCCCTCACAGATGTTCACATTCCTGCCCACTTCTGGCTCATTTCTTCTAGGGTTTCACCTATTCTCATCTATGGGCCCTCTTTGGTTATTCCAATAAGGTCTTGGGATGTAATCATTTTTGTTCATATCAGGATCCCTAGTTCTTTTTATGTCCTTTGTGAATAGTGTGAGGCTTTTCATCATTTCAAACATTTCCTCAAGGGTTGGTTTCTCCTTAGTCATAGGTTCTTTGGTCTTCCTGGGCTTTGGATCACTACGGGAATAAGAAGGAGTGTAAACATATACGAAGTTCTTCTTTCCAATAGAGACTATGTTACATTCATCTTTCTTGGCCCAGGTTTGAGCGGTCTTGAGGTCATTAGGGTTATTTTCCTTAAGATTCAGACCAAACCATACTTCAAAAGCATTTAAGTAAAGTATCAGGATAGCTTGAGCTGCCGGTATTATATCTTGGGGAACGTTTGAGACAAGTTTTTCAAATCTTACATTGAACTCGTGGATAGTCTCATTTTCCTTCTTTTTAACCTCAAACAATTGATTTAGTAAGAACCCATTATGTGGCTTAGATGGCCAATATTCTATAAGTTTTTTGGTAAAGGTATCATATTCATCTACCAATCCTGGAGGAAATCTATCAAACCAACCCCGAGCATCTCCTTCTAATGATGCTTTGAGGGAAACCATATAGACATCTTCAACTTCATCCCTGTACGCATCCATGTAGTTCCATACTAATTCAATGTGTTCTTCAATCGGGACCACCAAGGATCCATTAAATATTGGAAATTTATCAAATTACTTCTCAAGAATATCATGAGGAGCACCTTGAATCAACGAGAAATCAAAAGGAGAAGGCATGGCTCAGATTCCGAAATGCTTAGGTCCCGCAGGAGGAATGGTGTTGGAAATTAGAGGACTTACTCTAGAAGGACTACTCGGAGGGGTGAGAGAATTCAAAATGGAGGTTAGAGAATTGGGTTGAATAAAAAGGGACTTGGTTGAAATGATTCTGGAGGGTTATTTAAGATTTGCCGAGGTGAATTAACCACCCTCCAATAAAAATTCAAAGACCGATATTTAAGATTTTAATTATGATTACGAATGTATGTTAATGAACTTTCAGGATTACTTTGAATATGAAGGTTATACTCATGGGGAGGTCCCTCAGGGGATTCACCAGTGAATGAATTTCCATGTTCACCAAAAATAAAATGTCGTGGGAGAGATATAGAAAATACAGTGGTTGTGTTGAGTTAAGTAATTAAAATGCAACCACTGAATTGAAGACCGCATGTGATATGAATGAATAATAATGTAACTGCATTCAGAAACATTGTAGGTACGTATAATGAACCAAGGTAATCCCCTACCTCCCTGGAAATGATGCCAATTTTTTTATCATGGATCTTGTAGTTTCCCTGACATAGATATCCAATACAGGATGATAGAGGGGACAGATAACCAAAGTCGTGACCTAAAAAAACCCTAACCCCCAAAAGGTGGATGGTTGTCATGCCGGTTAGGGATTCCTTCACTTTATGCCACTAGAGATGCCTAAGTGATAGAGGAGGAGACCCGATCTTATCCTGAAAGGACATATTTGAGACAAATCACTAGATCAAACTCCCAACGGAGAATACGTAAGGTGAGTGCCCGAAACCCTAGATTTAAGGATAAGCCACAAATTAAGGATACTCGAGTAGGGTGGTTATTATAGAATGGAAATGTTACTCAAGTGATCATATCAAGTGGCTTTTAAATATTTGAATCAAATCTAGGATTTAGTGTGCTGGTTCAAATGATCAAACACAGACCTTGGGGGGGTTTAATAAGATGATTGAGAAATCCCCAGGACGTAGTTGATTTTGACAATTACGGCTTCCTGCAACTAACTTGGATGAAATATTTGATAGTGGAAAATACCCAAGTGAAACTGGATAGAAAACAAAGAGAAACTCGTTGATTGCTTAAGGAAGGGCGCTTTCTCCCAGACTGAAACCAGTACTTGGAGAGGGGCAGAAGAGTCCAAGATTGAAATTTTTTAGGGAGAGGGTTTTTTTTGGTATTCCACACAAAACGCAGATCGCCAAATTTTCCAATTCTCAGTGCAAATTGGTCTGGTGATTTTTCCTACTTCTAAATGAGGGTTTTTTAATGAAAGCAGTGATGGGCAGTGCATGAGAAAATTAAACAGAGAAAAAACTACATGGGAAATGTACCTGAATCATTGTTGATGACCTCTTGGATGATGAATAATTCCTTCTTAGGATAAAATAAGAATTCCGAGCATGCTTTTGATGAAGTGTTGCTTCTGCCAGTGACCCTAGCACCCTTGTTGTACCTGTCACACCAAGGAAAAACAATCTGTATGGAAAATATACAGGAAATTAAAGATAAAGAAAGTACAAAGAAAAGAAATGATAAAGAAGTTGAAGCTCCCTGATAACCAAAACCAAGTTGCGGACAAAGGGTGAGTCTCCCCACCAATATGCCTCTCTCAGAATCACCTCCTTCAACCTGCAAGTAAAGCATGAAGAAGGAATGATACAAAAAACTATGGCGGGTTTATATTAGTGCATAAGAAAAGAAGTTCCAGTCATAAAATCATTCAGTCATCAAGCAAGAAACAAGTGTGTATTCCTAGACAAAATCTTTTTATTCAAAATTTCGGTGCCAGAGCTCATGAATACAATGGGGGGGGAGGTCACCTCCCTTAAATAGTTTGAGAGAGACTGTTGTAGCCGCAACCGTTCTCCCCAAATTTCTTAAAATTTTGGTCCCCTCCTCATGATTTAGCGTTGTTCTTAAATCGTAGGATCCTGGAACTTATTGGTCGGGTTTTAATTTCGAATGATTGTGCAGACTGGTTTTCAGCAGGTTTCAAGGGTTGCCTGTGTTTGATTTTTGTGATTGATCGCAGATGTGAGTTGGTTTACTAGCCGGTGATAAATCGGATCTTTTGTTCTTTGAGTTCGCGGTTTCGGAAGTAAAATTGGTTTTAAACCGTTGCTGATTTTCTAACAGTTTTTAAACACTTAATATTTTTTCGGGCGTCATACTATGCTTGAACGGCGACAGTTGTCCTTTGTCATCCACCGTTGCGGCTCCCAAAGCGACTTAGCGCCTGAAGTGCAAAGCGCTCCGACTGCCGATGTGTATTAGTCTTTTAATCGCGTACCCGTAGCTTTTTATCTTTCGCCGTTGCGGATGGGAAAGTCATTTGGCTTCCGATATAATGTCTTTCGACTTCTGCTTAAGCTTTTCCTGCCCGCATTTTGCGTGTCTTTAGCCTTTTCTCTTCCACTGTTGCGTCTACACAAGGATTTTGGCTTCCGATGTCAAATCCTTCCGACTTCTGATTAAATCCTCTCCCGCCGTGTTTCACATGGCTTTAGCCCTTGTCTTTTCTGCCGTTGCGTCTAGGAAATCCTTTTCGCGTCCGATGTCAAATCCTTCCGACTTCTGATTTAGAACTTTCCCGCTCGAGGCTTAGTCAAAACTCTTCCATTATTAAAAATCTCAGATTAAGGGATGCACTTGGCCATTTTCTTGTGGATTAGACATTTCAGACATTTGAAGTTAACGTTTTAAATGCCATTTCAATGAATGATGCACAGTAATTGATTGCAGGAAGAACTCAAGGGACTGTTGGGGCGACCGCGGTGTGAAGGCATAGCCTGACAGTTTCGTAAAAATAAAACCGAATCTGACAGGGTCACAAGGGAGACAAGCAAAGGCAAAGACAAAATCGAAAGGAGACAAAAGCCTAGATCTGAAAGGTCCAGTAGTTACTCGGCCAATCATGAGCATGCGTAGAAAAGATAGAAGAATATGAAGCGTTGGGGAACTAAAAGGTCATACATTTGGGGGGCAGCCCAAGCATTCTGCTGTTGTAGTTTAAATATTGGAAAGTAGAACTAAGAGAAAGGGCTTTTTCCCTGGCAAACTTGTAAACCTTTTGCTTGTAAGAGGAACTACTTCGTTTTACAAACCAGAAAGTGAAAATTTTACGTGTTGGAGAAAGTGCTATGTGGAATGGATCAATGCATTTAAATGAGCAATGTTGAATGTGAACTATTTCATTTTCAGCTGTGTCTCATTAGCTGTAAGAGTGTTCTAATTTCTTGAACCTATGTTCTTGTCTGAAGATTCTTCAGTATTTTTATGGCGTTCTTCCACTATGAGTAATGGGATGTTTTAATTGTTGATGAGCTATCTTGTCATGTATACTTTTACTTCTGTTTATATGTTTGGTTATAAGAACAACTATCTGTGATTTGCCATAACACCTGAACAGTATTGCATTACTCATGCATTAATCCAGCTCTCTAGAGATAGTTTAGTTAGTTTTATTTTATTACTATTTGTATGATTTAGATGCTTATGAGTTCTAAGATGAGAGGTAAGAACCTGTGCATCACATTGTGAATGCTCTTTGCATCTTTATCACTCTGCATTATTAATTAGGCATGTGCATTTCATAATTTAAGTCAAAATACAAAAAACTCGGTGGACCGGGCCGTAACTAGTAAAACCCTTTGTTTTGTTACTTGATCTACGGTAGCCGGACCGCAAGCCGGATGGATTCCCTACACCAAACAGTCACGGGCTAGTTGGGAATGTTGACTAGGGAGAATCCCTTATTTTTGTTGCCTGTGAATTCCCAGGCATCAACAATTTTGGCGCTAGAAGGAGGGCCGCCAGTGCATGGCTGGCCGAGGAAACCCGTTTTCCCGAGATTATTCCACCTGTAATAGTTCTGAAAGCAGTGGAATTCATAATCCAATTCCAGAAGAAAGGAATAGAGAACATCTATATTCTGTTGTGGCAACGAGGTTGTTAATGACTTGAGAAGACACACCAGGGCATATGTAAAGAAGATTGGAGGATTGCCAATTATCCCTGAATTTCCCAGAAGAGAATATAAAAAGAAAGATCGTCCTGTAGTAGAAGAATCAGTGTTGGTTGGAGACTGGGAAGAACTTGTAGAAATAGCCTTACAGGAAGTTGTGCTACCTTTGAATCAAGAAGGCCCAGATACCCCTCACAGTTCTCCTGCTCATACTCCAGTTGGATCACCTCCTCACTCTCCACCTAGACTCATGGCAGGCGTAAATGCAAATCAACCACCTAACCCACCAAATCCACCACCCGCATGGAGGGCCAGATCACCATTAAATCTAACACCTCCGCTGCATGATTTACCTCAATCCTTTGACAAGATGTTGCCCAAGTTCGACCCAAATGAGAAAATACTAGTAGATGATCACCTATAAAGTTTTTACTTGGAAATTGAAGGATTAAGGGCCAAGGAGTATGAAGATGTAGTCTGCAGACTGTTCCCGCATACCCTTAAAGGAGCTGCAACATCATGGTACTTTGGGTTTCCTACTAATTCTATCTGTGATTGGGATACCTTCGAAAGAATTTTCAGAAGTAAGTATGCAACTCAGAAAACTCATGCAGCCCTCATGAAAGGGCTATGCGCCTTAAAGAAAGAAACAAAGGAAAAGGTGCACAAATTCACACAAAGGTTTGCAGCCTATCTCAAGAATTTTTCTGAAACAGATAAACCTTCAGACAAAGTTCTGATTGAATATTATACTTCAGCTTTAGGCCCTGATTTGGCCATGTTTGCCAAAGGTAGGGCCAAGCCTACTTTGACGGAAACCTATGAAGAGGCAGAAGGAGTGGAAGCTGAAAGAGAGAGTATTGAAGATTATCTAGAACAGTCAGGAGAGAAAGGTGCAGGAAGGAAAGCCTTATTGTTTACTAAGCCTAAGGAAGAGAAATCGCCAGATGATGAAAATATGGCAAAAATGATGCAGAAGCTTTCCAACAAAATCATAGATTTGGAGAAAGAGAAGGAAGCACAAAAGTTTTATAAGCCATATTATAAGAAAAGAGAGGATAACAATAAGTCTCAACCTCCTCCTCACAATACTGCATCTATGAATTTAACAGAGGTAGGCATGGACAATTTATGCACTTTCCACCAACAACCACACTCTGAAAAGAATTGTCCTCAATGGATAAATTCGATGACGTTGGTCATGAATCAACTGTTGGATTCTAGATTAACAGAAGATGGAGATGAAGAGAGAAAAGAGAATACTACGTCAACAAAGGAACAAGAAGAGGAAACCATGGTTTTGTGGGATTCTGTTTTGTTATTTGATGCGGAAGAGGAAAAGAATCAGGGCTACAAGGACGTTATGGAAACCAACGTGGCAACAAGGAGCCAAGGGCCAATAGTAAACCAAACAGTCTCATTCTACCAAAGATCAAAAGGCTGCAAAGAAATGTAAAGAAATTTCAAAATAAATCCTTAGCCGATAAGATTACAGAATTCACTATTACCAGCCAAGATCCTAGGCAAAAAGATACGCTGGCCAAGCCCAATGAATAAAAGGAGATTGCTGATAAACCACACCTCATTGAGCCATAGATGGATTATGATATCATGGAGGACATAAAGAAAATAAAGGCAAACATTTCCCTGTTTGAAATGTGTAAAGTACCACAGCAAAAGGAAAGAGTATTGAAAGCACTTGAAGCTTCGGATGAGGGGCTGCTCACTGACAATCAGCCTTAGGAAGAAGAAGAAATTGGCGAAACCAGCGTTGGAGGTAAGTCTAAAAGAAAACATCCACCTTTCCTCCTCACGTTTGAAATTTTCAATCATAATGTACATAATTGCTTGGTAGACTTAGGGGCATCGGTTAATGTCATGCCAATATCAGTCTGTAAAAGGATAAATGGGCAGCCCAAGCCATCTACTTGGAGAGTTGTTCAGTTGGACAGGACAGATGTAAAGGTAATGGGCGAGATGGAAGATGTCCTAGTCCGTCTGGCATCCAATGATAAAGTATGCCAGGTCATTAAGATCGTGGTGGCTGATATACCAGACGCGTACGGTCTTGTTCTGAGCAGAGATTGGTCGGCCAAACTAAATGGATATTTTGCCTCGGATTGGTCGCATCTGTGGCTGCCATACAAAGGAAGTCCAGACCAGATAAAGATATTAAGAGAGCCTCACATGAAATACAATGTCACTCGACTGGAGGATAAGAATGAACCAGTGGATTATGTATTGGGAAATTATTTTATCGAATTGGAACCAGGAAATTACCAAGCAGAAGAAGCCAGCAACACATCAGACACTCAGCCTGATCTCCTTCGATTCTCACAGGCTGATGAGATTGACTCTAAAATAGTAGACTTAGCAGTAGGAATAGATTCACATTCAGTAGTTAGTGATTTTTGGACTTTGTTTTTTGATGCCTCTAAGACATTAGAGGGGTCAGGGGCTGGCTGTATCCTGATCGACCCCTAGAAGAATAAACATTTTCTTTCATGTAGATTAGAGTTTGAGTGTACTAATAATACAGCTGAGTACGAAGCGCTGGTGCAGGGTTTGAGGAAAGCGATTGAATTAAAGGTAACTAATCGAAAAGTTTTTGGGGATTCTGAAATTATTGTGAAACAAATCCGGAATCAAATACATTGTGTTTCCCCTCACTTGAAAGCTTACCAAAATGAGGTATGGGACCTGCTTAAATGTTTTAATGCATTCAATATTATTTCAATTCCAAGACTTAAAAATGCAGCAGCTGACTTGTTGGCCACATCATCCGCTAGGCTCGTACCCACTAATAATCGATGCTCTGTCGAAGTTCTTTTCAGGTCCTCAGTACCGGATATGATCACCAACCTGCGAGTATTCGACGATGATCAGCAAATAATAGAATGCTTAACAAATGACAAGGTGTTCAAAGGGGCGATTATAGATGATGAAGAACATCAAGCTGAGATGAGATATGACAATTTCATCCCTAAAGGAGTCAGAACGTTGGAAAGAATGTTCGATTTAAATGAAAAGTTCAGAAGACCAGCCAACGTGAAGACTCACAGCTCATCTCTACAGTTCGAGCTGATAAATTTAGGGACTGAGGAGAGTCCTAAATTTGTAAACCTTGGCAAATGTTGTTCAGCAGCGGAAAGAGATAAGTTCGTCACTCTGTTTAGACAATATAAAAATGTTTTTTCCTGGACATACATAGATCTGAAAACACATGACACCAGCATCATTAAGCATGTTTTCAACATCAAAACTGGTGTCAAGCCATATCAACAACCTTTAAGAAAAATGCATCCAAAATTGGAACCGCTGATTCAGAGTGAAGTGAAGAAATTATTGGATGCTAGAATCATTTTTAAGGTTAGACACTCTAAGTGGGTATCAAATCTGGTACCAGTGAGGAAAAAATCTGGAGAGATCAGACTCTGCGTGGATTTCAGGAACTTAAACCATGCTTCAGACAAATATAACTATCCTATTCCACCCATGGAGCAATTGCTACAAATGGTCTCAGGTTCTGAACTGTTTTCGTTATTAGACGGTTTCTCTGGCTACAATCAAGTATTAGTAGCCGAAGAAGACAGATTGAAGACCACTTTCAGGACCAAATGGGGAACCTTTTCCTACAGGAGAATGCCCTTTGGGCTTATAAATGTTGGAGCAACGTTTCAGAGGGATATGGACATAGATTTTCGTGGATTTATTGGTCGTGGTGCTATAGTGTACCTTGACGATATTACAATATTCTCGAAGAAAAGAGAAGAGCATGCGTTTCACTTAAAGTAAATTTTTGAACGCTGTCGGAAATATGGCATCTCACTCAATCCTAAGAAGTGTGTGTTCACTGTCATGGAGGGCAAGTTGCTGGGTCACATAGTTTCAAAGAAAGGAATCTCTATAGATCCAGAAAGAATTAAGGCTATTGAACAAATCCCCTTGCCCCATAATAAAAAGGGGATGCAATCATTTATGGGAACGATAAACTTCGTGCGAAGATTTGTACCTAATTTTGCTCAGATTGTCAAGCCGTTGCAGCAGATGGTAAAGAAAAATGCACTATTCAAGTGGACTGAAATTGAGAAGAGCGCATTCAACAAAATCAAAACTGCTGTTGCACACGCACCATCCCTGAAAAGCCCAGATTTTGACAAAGATTTTATCTTGTATACCTTTGCATCCGATGATTCACTAGCAGCTGTGCTCACCCAAAAGGAAGATGGGGGGGATGAATTCCCAATATCCTTTATGAGTACTGGTCTACAGGGGGCCGAATTGAATTACCCAGTTGTTGATAAATAAGCTTACGCTGTATTCAAAGCAGTAAAGCAATTCAGGCCTTATATTTTAAAATATATAACCAAGGTGATCGTCCCCTACCCAGCTGTACGGTCTCTTCTTGTACAGAAGGAGTTAGGAGAAGGAAGAGGAAACTGGGTAACAGCTCTTCAAGAGTACGACCTTGAATTCAAGCCAGCGTCTATAGTTAAAGGACAAGGGTTGTGCAAACAAATGACTGAAAATGAAAAAATTGAGAACACGCCTGGGAAGATGAAGCCGAATTACATGTAATGGAGGTATGTCCCTTGTTTACAGCTCCCGAGTCTTGGTATAGAGACCTTGTGCATTACCTATAGGTAGGGATATTTCCAGAACATTGGAGTTCCAAGCAAAGAAGAGCGCTGCATCTTAAATCAGCCTCCTATCAACTTGTTGAAGTACTATTATTCAGAAAGAATTATGACGGGGTTCTTCTCAGATGCTTAGAAAAGGAAGACGCGAAGAAAGTAATGTCAGAATTGCATGACGGTCCTGCTAGGGGACATTATTCAGGAGATACTACAACCCACAAAATCCTCAGGGTAGGTTACTATTGGCCTACGATCTTCAAAGATGCACACGCACATGTCAGAAAGTGTGATATTTGCTAAAGGTGTAGTGGGAGACAACCTAAAGCAGTAGCACCCCTAAATCCTGTGATGATCACAGAACCATTCGAGCAATGGGGGTTGGATATCATTGGAGAAATAAAACCAAATTACTCCCTACAACACAAGTACATTCTGACCGTGACCAATTATTTCACTCGCTGGGTCGAAGCAATTCCACTACGCAAGATAAATCAAGATGAGGTCATCAGTTTCCTGCAGGATCACATCATGACCAGGTTTGGAGTTCCAGTTTCATTAGTTTTTGATAATGCTACGTACTTTTCATCAATTAAATTAACTGCTTTTGCTCATGATAAAGGGATAAAATTGCATTATTCTGCTAATTATTATCCACAAGGAAATGGCCTCGCTGAATCCACTAATTAAAATCTGATTAGGATTTTAAAGAAGACTGTGATAGAAAACCAGAGGAGCTGGCACTCAACGCTGTCAAATTTCCTTTGGGCCGATAGAGTCACCCCAAGTCTACGATAGGAGTGTCACCGTATACCCTTGTGTATGGTAAAGAAGCCATTCTTCCCCCCAACATCATGCTACCCTCTTCCATAATAGCTCAAGAATCCAGAGGGTCGGAGAATGAAGTTTTGCAGATGAGGATATGCAATCTTCTGAAAGCAGAAGAGGCTAGATCTAAAGCCAGGGAACACTTTAAGCAACAGCAGGAGTTAGTAAAGAGATGGTTCGACAAACATAAAGATGGAACAAAAGACTTTGAAACAGGAGACTTAGTCCTCAAATGGGATCACCCCCATGATGAGAAAGGAAAGCACACTAAATTCCAGCGGTTGTGGGTAGGCCCTTTCCAGATTGCAGCAAAGCTTGGCCCTTCCACTTATAAGTTGAAAGATCTACAGGGGTGGGAAGAGAATTTACCAGTGAATGGTTTGGTTCTCAAGCCTTATTTTTCCTGAGTTTCGTTAAGTTCTTCTATCTTGTATATAAATAATCTGTTTGGCTGTCTTTTGAGTCATGTTTTTTCAGTTTGCTTAGTTTGATTTTTCTTGATTTCAATAAAGGGAACGATCCCACGGTTGCATGGAGAACATCAAAATGTTTGGGAATGATCAACATTTTTGGGTCTCAGACTGTGTGTTGCTAAAAGAACTTCTTCCAGTTTAGCAGTTTTCTCGAATAAGCTCTGTGTGCATTGAAGTCCTGCTTAACCCCTGTGAAATAAACCAGATTTGAAGAGTCTAGAATACTATGTTGAGGCTCCATCCACGTCACACTTAAAATGTTCTAAGGAGTGACAACAGAGGACCCATGGAAAGGACCAAGGTGAATAGTATATTAAATATAAATGATCCCATGCCAATAAACGAATGCCAAAAGGAAAATAAGAGTCAAAAACTCCTATGCAAGCATCATACATCAAAGCAGATGCTGAATCATAAGTACTAAATTGTTGAAAGATCCTCTCCATCCGTGAGCTGAAACATGAAGTACACCACTCACACAAAAGGACACTATGGGATAGAGGATCCTGAATTAAAATTCAGTAAGAAAGGCATGCAGGAGGACTCATATGAAAAGGGACAAAATCCCAAAAGCACAAACAAGTGCTAAAGTGGCATGGGAATGAGGAACAAACGAATATTTCTGTTTACCATATGCTACAAACCTGTGGAGTCCAAACTATCTACTACCTGAAGACAAAAGTAATAATGAAACTCACCCTCTGGCCTCAACAGAGTTATCTGGACTTGAAAATCTTGGTTTCCACTCTCCCAAATTGGACTATCATGAATGATTAAAGGTACACACGCCTGTCATTAAAGAAATCCAGATAGCTGGAAGAATTTAATAGATGCATTTGTTGTTAAACAGTCTGTCACTCAAAGAATAATCACCCAGAGATCTAGGTTCACCAGGTAATCGCCAATTGTTGCAGCCGCAACCGTTCTCCCCAAATTTCTTAAAATTTTGGGCCCCTCCTCATGATTTAGCGTTGTTCTTAAATCGTAGGATCCTGGAACTTATTGGTTGGGTTTTAATTTTGAATGATTGTGCAGACTGGTTTTCAGCCGGTTTCAAGGGTTTCCTGTGTTTGATTTTTGTGATTGATTGCAGATGTGAGTTGGTTTACTAGCCAGTGATAAATTGGATCTTTTGTTCTTTGAGTCCGCGGTTTCGGAAGTAAAATTGGTTTTAAACCGTTGCTGATTTTCTAGCAGGTTTTAAACACTTTATATTTTTTTGGGCATCATACTATGTTTGATCGGTGACTGTTGTCCTTTTCTCGTCCGCTGTTGCGGCTCCCAAAGCGACTTAGCGCCCGAAGTGCAAAGCGCTCCGACTGGCGATGTGTATTAGTCTTTTAATCACGTACCTGTAGCTTTTTCTCTTCCACTGTTGCGGATGGGAAAGTCATTTGGCTTCTGATATAATGTCTTCTGACTTCCGCTTAAGCTTTTCCTGCCTGCATTTTGCATGTCTTTAGCCTTTTCTCTTCCGCCGTTGCGGCTACGCAAGGCTTTTGGCTTCCGATGTCAAATCCTTCCAACTTCCGATTAAAGCCTCTCCCGCCGTGTTTCGCATGGCTTTAGCCCTTGTATTTTCCGCCGTTGCGTCTAGGAAATCCTTTTCGCGTCTGATGTCAAATCCTTATGACTTCCGGTTTAGAACTTTCCCGCTCGAGGCTTAGTCAAAACTCTTTCGTTATTAAAAATATCAGATTAAGGGATGCACCTGGCCATTTTCTTGTGGATTAGACATTTCAGACATTTGAAGTTAACATTTTAAATTCCATTTCAACGAATGATGCACAGTAATTGATTGCATGCAGAACTCAAGGGACTGTTGGGGTGACCGCGGCGTGAAGGCGTAGCCTGACAGTTTCGTAAAAATCAAATTGAATCCGGCAGGGTCGCAAGGGAGACAAGCAAAGGCAAAGACAAAATCAAAAGGTGACAAAAGCCCAGATCTGAAAGGTCCGGCAGTTACTCGGCCAATCATGAGAATGCGCATAAAAGATAGAAGAATATGAAGCATTGGGGAACTGAAAGGTCGTACGTTTGGGGGGCAGCCCAAGCATTCTGCTGTTGTAGTTTAAATATTGGAAAGTAGAACTAAGAGAAAGGGCTTTTTTCCTGGAAAACTTGTAAACCTTTTGCTTGTAAGAGGAACTACTTCGTTTTACAAACCAGAAAGTGAAAATTTTACCTGTTGGAGAAAGTGCTATGTGGAATGGATCAATGCGTTTAAATGAGCAATGTTGAATGTGAACTATTTCATTTTCAGCTGTATCTCATTAGCTGTAAGAGTGTTCTACTTTCTTGAACCTATGTTCTTGTCTGAAGATTCTTCAGTATTTTTATGGTGTTCTTCCACTATGAGTAATGGGATGTTTTAATTGTTGATGAGCTATCTTGTCATGTATACTTTTACTTCTGTTTATATGTTTGGTTATAAGAACAACTATCTGTGATTTTCCATAACACCTGAACAGTATTGCATTACTCATGAATTAATCCAGCTCTCTAGAGATAGTTTAGTTAGTTTTATTTTATTACTATTTGTATGATTTAGATGCTTGTGAGTTCTAAGACGAGAGGTAAGAACCTGTGCATCACATTGTGAATGCTCTTTGCATCTTTATCACTCTGCATTGTTAATTAGGCACGTGCATTTCATAATTTAAGTCAAAATACAAAAAACTCGGTGGACCGAGCCATAACCGGTAAAACCCTTTGTTTTGTTACTTGACCTATGGTAGCTGGACCGCAAGCCGGATAGATTCCCTACACCAAACAGTCACGGGCTAGTTGGGAACGTTGATTGGGGAGAATCCCTTACTGTTGTTGCCTGCGAATTCCCAGGCATCAACAGAGACATAAACCCTAACTCAATTTTACATCCAATGGTTGAGATAAAAAAATAACAAACGATGGATATCCAAGTTAATACATGATATAACAAATTACAAATTCATAATACATGATATAAGAATGAAATACATTAATATCCAAGTTGAGGGGGCGCCCCTTGAGGGGATTTCCTCACTAGATGAGCCAATATAAAATAATCTGGACATTTACTGACTGAAAAATGTTGGAGGACTATCCGAGATGCTAAAACACATCATCTGCCAAAATTCCATGCCATTTCCTTGACCCATGAGGCCAAATTGATTTTTTCAGTGATTTCTCTAGTTCATTTTTGCTGGTACAATCTCTGGAAAATGATAAATCCACCATAACTCTGTCCAGGGTGAAAACTGGGAAAATTGTTTGCTCTGGATGATTTGGAGACATAGAAGAATGGTATAAGTGACTACTCATACCCCCTAGAACACTGCTCTTCTCTAGGAGAACCAAACATACTGCCATATGGAATAAAATTTGATCATATGGCCAATAATTAAGTGATAATAATCACTTATCAGGAGAACTTGGGCCAAAATCTCAAAAATGAAACCGCAGTATGGGTCTTGGGCATGTTTGGAAGAAATATAGACCATGTTTTTTTGAGTCACTACCTTTGGAACCATTCTTGACTTGGTCAACTGGGTTGACCAGTTCAAAGCACCCAAAATAAAGGTGAGTTACTATATCAATATGATCCTGTAGGAATCCTGGGTAAGGAATACTCCAATAATGTATATCAAAACCAAGCTTAAAAAAATTATTCCAAACCACGATGACAAATAATAATTAATAGTAAGATATACCTGTGCTTCTGAAGAATCTTGGAACTTTTTGGAAGTCTGCTTGTCCATGTCATACTTACAAAGGGTAAACAATGTGCTATTTTTGGGTGAGGATGGACAATAAGGATGAGGCAAAGGGTAATGACTTTGGACTGACTTTGACTTTTTGATTTATCCAAATAATAACGAGTGCACAGAACTAAAGTGACATATGCATGGTAGACTGAATAATAGGGAATGGTGGTGTCTCATAAGTGGATGAGCTAATATGAAAAGTGTCCATTCAACCTTAACAATCATGTCTACAACTCACATCCAAGCTAAATATCAAGCTCCATGAGGATATTTTCTAGGACCCTTGCATTGATTACATAAGAAACTATAGTGAAGACATCCTAGGGGACACTTAGAATTAGTTGTCCATTACTCACTCTCACATCAAAACCCATAGGCCCCATGAGGAATTAATAATTACATTTCAATCAGATGGCCAATAGTATTTAGATTTAGCATTTTTTTATTCACTACTTTATTTGGGCCTTTAACAAGTTCACTTCATATCCTTTTGATTTGTGTCTAAAGACACAGTTTGCAATTTCATTTGCAGGATAGAATTTCATAATATATAGAATATAGCTCATAATCCATGTAACGATGGTAGACATATTGCTTCAAGTTTTAGTTGGAAACTTCTCGGGAAACTAGGGGGAATATCCATAGTCAGGACCAAACATTGGGGGAAACCGAGCAGAGAGGTCAAGGATTCAAAACCCAACTCGCTTAAGCTCAGTAACCAACACTAGCGGGTTATCTTAGCCTAGAAGGATCAAGGCCTTGACAGGTTTTTTTGCACAACTCATAGTTACGACACAAAACAACATGGGATCCATCATGCATAGAGGTCAAAATGGGGAGAATATCTTCAATCTCACAAGTCTTAAAGAATCTAAGTCATAGGATAAGTTTCACAATGGATGAAACTGGATGGGTGGGGACAAGTGACACATGGGACCAACCTAGCACTAAGGTTTACTATTTGTACAAGCATGGCATGAGCAATCATCTTCACATCAAGTCCCTTTTTTAGTCATAACACAAGTTAGAGCAACAATAGATATAAGTATAGGTCACCACAATCATCCTAACATGATAAGCATAGGTGCCTGACATAGATCATAGAGAAAAATCAAACCAAGGAAGTGTATACCTAATCTCACCACGTATACTTGTCTCCAACTGATAAGTCCCCTCTATAACTGTGTGTACCAACTCTGATCTGTTTCTCTGCTACAATAAACTAGATCATTACTAAAAGCATCGCAATGGACCCATGGATATAAGTCCTAGAAAGGAAAATATGATGAACAAGGCTCTGGAAAAGCTGACTCTTGTAAATATCTATGCTAATACCCCATGTGAAAAAATAACTCATAATAGAATAAAAGACAAGTCTACATGCTACATCATGGAAGCCCAGCTGCAAAATGTATATGTGATAACTAGGAGAAGTGATGGTTTGATTGGCGGTTTCCTTGTAATGATTAGAAATATTCCTCCATGTGATGGAAATCACCACCACCTTTCCATTTATTGCAAGATTGTGTGACTGAACGACTTAGTGACAGAGTAAACGTATATCATCTTTGAGCCAAAGTTTATCATTTCATTACATATGACTTATCGCACTGAATTGTTTGTCTGTAACTGTAAGAGCCGAAGCTATTTTTCAGAGAATATGGTCATTTCTGTCTCTAGTACAAGCACTATCCAAGAATCAGGTCTTCAGATTCCATCACCTATACCCATAATGGAAGACATTGTAGAAGTTGTTTCATAGTCGCCCAGGATCGCATAAGTAACTACACAATCACCAGTTATTCCAAGAGTTGTTTTATGACAAGGCCCGCCCAACCCATCAAGAAAGAAGCGCTCTGGTTGCGGAACCAAGTGCACGAAGGAAACGACACCTTTACCAGATGATGAAGCAACAGGGTCGGTACCCATGTTTCCAGATTATGTCTCGCCGAGGCTAGTAGCTACATCAAAGGTATCTATTGGTGAAAATGCCAGGTATCCATTAGTCATGCCAGCAATACCTAAAGGAGTTTGAGTAATGCAAAATATCATCCCCAATTTGCAGAAAATGGAATTTGTTGACTACGACCTTCGAAAGTTCCTAGAGCTTGCAATGAATAGATATAGGACTGACGTTTGGGAAACTGAGGATGGACCTATTCACATAATTCCAATGGAATGGGTGAGAGGATTGGCAAAATCCGGATTGTTGTCTTTGATGCACATGCCACATTTTGGCCTCACAACAGAAGTTAATGCATGTGTAAAGCGGTTACTGGTATGTTTTCGTGGTGGATGTCTATGGCTCTGTAGGAAAATTTCAGTGGATGTTGAGTTGGTAGCGTCAATTACAAGGTTTTTCCTTGTAGGATTTTTCTCATTGCCATTCTTGTTGGGCTAGGAAATGTACACAAGGAAAAACTAGAAGCACAAGTGCAAGAGAAAAAGCAGGCGCACGACGGAGAAAGGTAGGTAAAGGAAGAAGCACACACGCATAGCAGAGGAAGTTGCGACGAGGATCGTTGCGATGAGTTAAGGCATATCTGAGTCAGTGGAAGAGGCATGTAGAAGATTTAAGGTTGAACAGGTGTAGGTTAAGGAAGACTACAGAAGGACGAGTCGAAGAAAGACTAAAGGATAGTTTTACGGCTAGTTATGACCTGTACAAGCATGCTGAAGGATGTTTCCGTGGATAGTTATGGTTGTGGTTAATATAATGCAGGCATTTTGCGGCTAGTATGGCCTGTCTTAAATGTAATATAAGATATTTTGTAGCTGCTTGAGTCTATAATAACTGAGCTGTACTTAGTCAAACCTGCATGCTCATGTAAACACTATAAGTAGGAGGAACCCGCTTTGTGTAAGGTTTAGCTTATTTAAGAGTCAGTAAGAGTAGAAGTATTATAAAATACTTAGAGAGAAGTCTGCTAGTGGAAGGATGTTGAGCCATGGATCTGCAGCTGAGTGTACAGACCATTTGTAGGATTTGATCTGTAGTTGAGTGCGCAGATAGTAGAGTAGAAGAGTCGATCTAGGGTGTGTGTGGATCAGTAGGAGTAGATAGAAGAATAAACCAGAGAGCATGAGAGAAAGAAGAGTTGAGCTAAAAGACATATCTTAAGAAGATTCTGTAAGTCGCAAACTGCAAGGTGCTACCTATATTTCTCATGCTATATGAAGATCAACTTGGTCATTTTTCCCAGATGGGTTTCCAGGTTATTTCCTGTGTGATGAATGTTGAATGGTAAATGTGAATGGTTGAATGTTTAACTGTCAATGTTGAATGTTTGATTATCTCCCATTATTTATAGTTATGGTGTGAATGGATGTCACAATATTGATGAATGTAGTAATTGAATGAATAACTAAATAATTGTCTAGAACTATGTATTTCTCCTGTTAAAATACTGTTAAGCTATAATACTGCTGCACAGTTGTCATTTACATTCAAGGAATCAATTGTGTCGCATAGTTGCACCAGCTGTTAAGTTTGCAAGGATAAAGTAGTGTCGCATGCTGAATGTATCACACTGTTGTGCCGCTTTTCAGTAGTGAAAGACTCCATCCCTCCATCTCTGTCAGCCACCTTGGCCACGCATCAAGGGACTCTACTCCCTCGCTAACTACCAAAACATGGTTCTGCTAGTTACACATTAAGATATCTCTGGTGAGACTGCGCCTTCCTCGAAGCTGTTTCTGACTGAGCTTTCTTTGTCAGGCCAATGTATTTGGGTGTTTTGTTGGTTTTGTGTTGTTTTTGAACTTGGGTCACGTAAGTAGGGAAAGGAGGCCAACAAATGGTTCCGTTTCCGGGACCCGTAATCATTTGAGTCAAGGGAGATGTTGTGGCATTCAAAAAAGGAGGAAATAGAGGATTAGTTGGAGTCTAAGATGCTAACCTTTGCACAAGAAGAGAGTGCAGGATCACGGTTGAGCATAGAAGACTGGTTAGATCGATACATATACTCTTCTATTCACGATATATTTTTTTCAGAGTTTCCTATTGTGCTACATGAGTGGTTGTCAATATTGGCAATTCGATAGAAAAATTCTAGAGAAGAGAAGCGGTCAAGTGGAGTGATCAGTTGGTTTGCGAGATAACCAATGTGAGTAACCTGATCTCTAGAGATGTTGATTTTTGGGTCGATAGTATTTTGCAAGGGTATATTACTAAGTTCGCAGTTGAGATAATAACCTCATATAGTGAGGCTGAAAGAAATTTTTCCAAGGACATCAATGAACATACTTGTTGTCTATAAGTACATGGATAAAATGCTTGTCTATGAGAAGGGTATCTTGTAGTTGAGCGATTGAGTTGCATATACAAGAAGAGGGTATATGTCATGGATTATCTACAGAGAAAATTGGAAATGGTGAGCTGATATGTTCCCAGGAAGTAGAGAACCTGAACTAGAAGCTGGATTCCTAAGGAGTGGAAGGATATTCAGGTATGGAAAAAGGAGAGAGACAAGTCCTAGTCTATTCGGGTAAAGTGACTATGAATTTGAGTCGCAGCTAGAGGAAGGGTCTTGCGATGAAGAGGAAGAGTATCAATTGATATTTGAAGCATAAGAGTCTGAAGAATCTACAGAGACACCGAGATTAGGATGCAACTACAGCACACCAGGAGTATTGCCAGAGGTAAGGTCTATAGCCTCATCTCCTGAAAGAGTTGTTAATACTGATAGTGCTAGTACTATTACTAGCACGCAAGAAGGTACATCTCCATTAACTTATTTATCAGACAACCCTGACGCCAACTCAATGGTCGGGCATGATATTAGATTACCCACATTAAATGGGAATGGAGCAGAGGATCCAGAGCAGCATTGGTTCCTTTGTGAAGCTATTTGGATGGTTTTCCTAGTTCATAACGTGGACCTAAAGAAAGAACAAATGATCATGAATCTAAGGGGTCGTGCATTGGACTGGTTTATGAAGTTCTGCATAGTACCACCAGGAACCCCACAGTAGACCCTTGAAAAAATCCGAATCACGATGATTTGTGAGTTCATAAAACCTAAATCTGAGTCGCGGTGTATCACCGAGATTAAGGAGATAAAACAATCATTGGTAGAGGCCGTATGGGACTTTGACCAACGGTTTAAAACTGTGATGGCCAAAGTAAGTTCCCAAATTTCTAATGTGCAGCATAAATAGTGGTTTATTGTTGCACTATTACCACACACCCGAGGCCCATTAATGCAACAAAAGATCAAATCACAGACATAAGCGCTAGAATTAGAAATGAAGCTAGAAGCCTCATCAATCGGAGATGGTGCTGCAGGAATGGTGCATATTTAGTCGCAGCTGGATAACCTGACGATACACCTTCAAGATATCAAGAAAGGAAAGGAATCCCAAGAATATTTATGGTGTATGAAATGCAGAATGGATGGACACACCAAGGATAATTGTCTGACCTACATGAACTATATCTCATCGGGTGCGCCAAACCCATTGAGTGCCCACAGACTACCTTGGTGCCGCATATGCCATACTAGAGGCCATTGTGACGAAGAGTGATTATACTTGCAAAATATTGTAAGTACTCCAACAAACCTTTTTTGTAAATTTTGTAAGTCATTAGGGCATGAAGAGAAGAATTGCAGAGCATACCAACTCTTGAAGGAAAAGACAGTAGACACCTACTTGATGAAGAACGACGGGAAGGTTCAGGCTGAACAAGAACAAGCACACTACTAGCCTGTGCCTTTTCCATTGAATCAGTATCAACCACAATATGCACCACAAAATGAATATCAACCGTAGTACCATTAGAATCAGGACCCACCACTGAAACCACATCCTTAGGGAAGGGGTGGTGGAAAATTCAGAGGAAGAGGAGGAGGAGGGTTTGGGAGAGGAAGAGGTAAGGTTACATGCTATAACTGTGGACACCTGGTCCATTATGCTAGATATTTCCAAGAGCATGCAAAGACATGTTCGTACTGCAAAGCGTAGGACCACAATGTGGAACAATGTCCTCAGATGATTGTAAAGTGGCAAGCTCAGAAAATCGTAGGTCTTAACCCTGTGCAAAATCCAAATCCAAATCCAAATCCTAAATTAAATGTTCAGATGATTGTTGTTGAGCCAAGAGAGTCGAGCGTTGTTGTCATAACATGAGGAGGTGCTGTGACCAGAGCTGAACAATATATATTGCAAGAACAACCGCATCCATAGGTGTGACCTGCGGTGTAGAAGAAGGTACCATTCGACGTTCATCAAGAAGAAGCAAGTATTTTTGGACATGCGACCATAGTTCGCGGATCAAGAACAACCATCAACATCAGCTAAAGTCATGGAGATTCTTGAACGCTTCCAATAGCTATTCCAGAAGCAGATTCTGAAAAATGTTAGTAAGCTCAAGTCATTTTTGTCAAGTTTCTTAGTGCTAATTCAAGATAAAGATGCTATCACAGAACTACAAGGACTGATAGAAGAAACCATAGAAGAGTCACAACCTGCAATAAAGTTTATCCATGTTAAGAAGAAATTCAAAACCGACTGTGAGTTAAGAATGACTGCGCAGATATGGGATTATGACATGGATTACATCATTCTAGATCTAGGGTCGAATGTCAATATTCAAATGCGATAGACTTGGGAGAGCATGGGAAATCCTGTTGGGTGTTATATCGTCTATATTAATTCACCTAATAATTAATTATCGACTGGGGTTGGTAGGATTTGATTTGACACAAAATATATGCGAAGGTAGAGGGATTCCTATGGTGTCATGGAAATATTTTAACAAACAAAAGATCGAAAGATATTTAAAAATGAAAAACCAAGTAAAACTCCTAAGAATTCCACTATTAAGGTAATTGAACCAAAATAGAATAATAAACTAAATAATTGATAATTTATTTTATAAGCAAATAACTTTAAACTGAAAAAGATACTATCAACAATTAACTTTTCAAACGGGAAACTGGGATGCAAGGAAGGCCTAATTCATAAATAAGTAGAAAAATTAATAAAGAAAATAAGTAGAAACTTAATAAAGAAAACTTAATAAAAGAAACAAGTAGAAAACTTAATAAAGAAAAATAAAATAAACAAGTAGAAAACTTAATAGGAATGGATTTAGATTCTATCCTACAAGTCTCTTTCGGTAATCACACAATGAAAAAGGAACAGTCTACAACGTACTAGTATATTTTCTTGAGGATAACACATCTAATAATAAATTTTACATGAAAACAGATAAATCAAATAGGCATGAGCACAAAACAACACAACAGTAAAAGGAATCAGAAACAAGCTTAAGAAACAAAACATAACATAGCTCAAAACATGTTCAAGGTGAAAAGAGGTAGGGATAAGGATAAAAATTTAATAAATAACTTAAAACAATCCAATTTTAACTTTAATGTTAAATAGAACTATCATCTAACTATTACAGTCAAAGCATACTTCAAATACTAAAGAAACAAAACTTAAAACAATTTCAAAACACATTAAAAACACTAAAAATGAAATGATGGGCTGAATGATAGACTGAACTACAGGTCTGAAAGGGGTGACTGAATGACAGTTCAAACAGGCTGTCCGAATGATAGTCTGCATGATTAAAATAACAGAAAATAACCTAAATGATCTAATCTTCAACTGAATTTATGCATATGTAAATACAATACGGAAATGCAGTAAATAAACCTACTTATTAATCAAATTTGACAATGAAATAAACTTAAACTAATTCATAAACATAAAGCAATCATTAGGAAACAAACTGAAATTTAAATAAACTTATACGGAAAGGAAATAAACAAAATTAATTCTACTTTAACTTGATGAAAAGAAATCTATTCTATCTACTTGCAAATAAACTGAACATTAAAGATGGAAATAAAATGACTGAAAGCACATTGAAAGCAAACTATACGCACAACTAGCTATTTAATCTTTAGAAATAAAATGCATTACAGGAAGCAAATGAAATAAACATTTACAGTAATTCAATAACAGAAACAAACTAGAAATTAAACTAACTACAAAAAGAAGAAAGGTAATGAAACTACAAGAAAAGAAACCTCTGGTTGATGAGGGGCCCTCTCAGCAATCAGGGGTGATGCCTGGCTAACACTTACTCGAACGCAATCATAAACAGCAGAACATACAACTTCTATTAAAATATGGAACAAAAGTACAGAGTTCTTCTCTTCAAAAATGACTATCTAACTAATGAAATGATCAACTCTTTAGCTCTGCGCATGGAGGCGTTTATATACAATGTTTATAGGGATGAACAAGTTGACCCTTTAGTGGTCGACTTCTCTCTAAATTTATTCAACCATTACTGCAATCGATTGATCAAATGCCAACACACAACACTATTCCTTCTTTAGCGCGGACATATTTCTTTAGCATGCGTGATGTGGAATATAACTCCTTCTTTAGAGCGGCTAGTGGAGTGGTGTTGGACAGAGGAGAGCACACGGAGGCGAGTCTTCTAGAACGAGAATCATTCCATCATTCAAATGTGTGGATTGGTGGTGGGGTGTCAAACGAAGGAGGCTACAAGCGATCCTTCTAGACCGAGCAACATGCTTTCACCCAAACATGTGGACATTAAATAGTTTGCAAAACCATTTCATGCTTTAACACTCGGAATCTGTCTTCAACAATGCGCAGTCTGGTTAGCGATCTGGATGGTAAGTTGAACAGTGAGCTCAATATGCTCTACACATATCTAGCTGAACGCATTGTCTGTTTGTTAATTTTTCCAAAAGACTATATAACCTGCAAACAAATATATAAATAAATTAATATATAAAATGTGCTTCAAACAATGTCAATTTTAATCAATAAAATCGTAAAATGATAATAATAAAAGGATTTTACATAAACCTTAAATACATTCATACCTGGGGTTGAATAGTGATTTGCATGACATAAAATATGCAAAAAGATAACAAACCATATGTTTAAATAAGTAATTTAAATGTAAAAAATGATAAAAAATCAGGGATCAACATTCCCGCAAACCAGAGAAATTCCAAGTCCCACTGAGCAAAAAGAAAAATAACTTAGGAAGAAGTCGGAGCTACGCTAGCAGCTTCCTTCGACTTGGAAGATGAAGGAGGTTCTTTAAACTTCAATATTTTGGCCTGTGATTTAAAAATAGCATGTCTTTCATGTTGTACGAAAATTAAATGGCTTTGTTTGAGTTTTTCAACATTCTTGATTTGATAGCTCTCAGGTTCAAAATAATTCGTCATTGTTCAACAGTTATGATATAGAATCTTTTTGTAGAGAGTGTAAGAAGAAAATGGTTGAAACAACTCTGAATAAATAATGGAATTAAAAAACAATGTAATAGCAAGAAGTTTGTCTTGTTTAAGAGATCACACTATCATAGCGAACCTTGAAACGTATGCCATTATCGAGCATACACACTAATGGGTGAATTCATAAGTTTTGAATTTAGTTCAACCATTTTCAAAGTGAAACTTTGGACAGGTTGAAAGTATGACATGAAGGAATAAAAATAACCTTGATGAAAAAGAAGATAATTCATTTGATAGTTTACATGCATGATTGGGTAAGAGGATAGGGTTGCCAACAATGAAATGATGACTAAAACTTTTAAAGGTCAAAGCATCCACATGGAGGTGAAAACTATTTGCCAAAAACAAAATTTGGTTAGCAAATTTTAATCATAAGTGGTGTAATATCACAATGTTTTATTCAGATCATTATTTGGTATTTCATTTGGACCTTCATTCGATCCTTTATATAGTCCTCCATATTGATTTTTCTGTGAAGATATGCTTCATGCTATAACCAAGTTCCATTGCTTACATTATCCCGAAAACACTTATCATTTGTTAGACATAAATAGATCTGTCATAAATAATGAAAAATAAAAACAGTCTAATTTTTGTAATCCTCCCCCAAACCAAAGATATGGCATGTCCTCAAGCCATACAAGAGAGTAGAATTGATTGTTCCAAACAAAATTAAAGAGTTCTATCATGTTGTTTATTATTTTGTAAAAGAAAAAGAAAAACTAACTAGTAAATGGAAATGATTTAGATATGTATATTCATGAAAAATATAACAGTGCTTAGAAAGACCATTTAAATGAGAATAATATAACCAAAAGAATGCCATAGGAAAATCTAGTCATCCATGCCTCATTTTAAAGATATCATGTCATCACAAAATATTTTAAGTTTACCTTGGAGCATGTGAGATTTACAGCTATGGGTCCCATTTCTAGGATAATGACATCCTAGGTATTTGTTGAATTAGATGGCCAGGGACAAGCCCATCGTACAACCATTATCAAATGACATTATAAACAATTGGATGTGATATGTTTATTCATATATTCTAAAAAAACAAATATCTTTATATTATCATTGTTTTACGAACTATGTGCATAGTGGTGCATTAACCATATCTCTTTTACCTGATATCACCTTGCTGCCAGTAGGCCTGTTCAGTACCTTGGTGGGTTTACCTTGGTACCATGCAAGCATAGTCCCGTTTCCAGCAAGCCTGTTTAGTACCTTGACGGGTTTACTTTCATTTATCGAGCTTCGGTGTTTTAAGTTTTTACTTAGCATTGACCCACTGCCAGCAGGCTTGTTCAGTACCTCGGTGGGTTTGCCTTGTATAATGATATTAAATATATGGAAGCCGATTGTTACTAGAGCGTGTTAAGTCCTGCTAAACACATAATTCAATTTTGTTAAAAAACTTATAAGTGATTTCATAATGGCCTTAACCATAGATCATGTCAAAAGAGAATAAATTAAAGTTGTTCTTTGACCTTATTGTTCTTCTTCTTCATAAAATATAAGTAATGTTTCCCATAGACAAAAATTCCACTTACTCTCGAGTTATCACCGAAATACTTGAGAGACAAGTTTTAATAATAAGTATAGGATGAACTATTAATCCATAGGTTTAAGAAGAGAATGTGAAAAATGTTAGATTTTTAACATTAAGCTAGCATTATTAGGATCTTTAACTGAGAGAATAACAAGCACAGCAATCAAACACAAGAAACAATGAACACAATGTTTTTCCTCAGGGAAACAATAAATGGATAAAACCCCACAAGTTCCTCAAAGATAGAATCAACACCAAAAGTGAAACCCCAAAATAGTAAGATGATCTCCCGACAGCAGCAACCTCTTTCTTCCTAGACCAGTGTCTTCTTCTTCCTTAGCTATGTGCTACAACTGAGTGTGAGTGAGTGTGTGATAAATAGAGAGGCTCACTCTATTTATACTAATTCCCAACTTGACTAAACCCAACTAGGGCCGACTTCACTAGGTGAGTCTAATAACCCTAGTGCCCCAAAACTACGGGGACTTTAACCCTTGAACAATAGGAGGGTTACCCACAATGACTTGAAATGACTTGTTTACATTATAGATCCTCCCGATTGGAACATCAAGGCATGACATGACTCAATTACATTACAAACACATCCCAGAATAAACATCGGGGTACAAGACATAAGATACATAGGTGAATACATTTCGAAGTTACAAATACATCAACACTCCCTCTTAACTAGGAAGGTATTATTTCAACACAATTTTCAGCACTAGTCTTCTTCTCTGTATCGACTGGATCATCTCGGAATTGTCATCTTCAAGTTGTATTTATCTTCAAGTTGTATTCATATTCAAGTTGTCTTCATCTTCAAGTCTTCTTCATCTTTAGGTCATCATCATCTTCAAGTCTGGATCATTGCTTGATCTGGATCATCATCATCATCGGTGCTATCTCTCAATTCTTCTCATCACAGGAAGTTATACAGAGCCAGCCCTTTTTCATGTCCGTTGTAGGCCTACCCTTCATGTAGGTCTTCATCAACGCTTATATCTGACCCTAAGTCAGAATGGCCCACCCAACTCTTACATCTGACCTCATCTTGTTAGAAAGGCATGCCCAACACTCACATTTGACCTCATCTTGTCAGAAAGGCCCAGCACTCACATCTAACCATGTGTAAACACATTGCACTAGAATGACTCAGCACTTATATTCGACCATGTGTGAACACACCACATTAGAAAGGCTCTACACTTACATCTGACCATGTTCGAAAACACTGCATCGAAAGGGCTCGACACTTATAGTCGACCATGCTCAAAATCACCGCATCGAAAAGGATCAACACTTACATTCGACCATGCTCGAAATCACCGCATCGAAAGGGCTCTAAAATTACATCCAACCATGCTCAGAAGCACCACATCAAAAGGGCTCTCAGTCCCAGACTGAGGATTCCTGGTAATTGACCAGGTGCCTCCATTCTCCTAGAGAATGGAATTAGCCCTTATATCTAATCAAATGGGAATACCTCCCTCAATCATATTAGAATGGCCATGCACTCACATTTGATCATGTAAGACTACATCCTGCAGTCATATCAAGATGACCCTTAGTCCCAGACTGACTTTTCCTAGTAACTGACTAGGTGTCTCCATTCCAAGAATGGCATTTAGCCCTTACATTTGATCATGTAGGGACCAATCCTACAGTCACATCAGAATGGCTTAGCACTCATATCTAACATGTAAGGAACCAAATCCTCTCACCATGATAGAATGGCTCAACCCTTACATTTGACCATGTAAGGAACCTAATCCTCTCACCATGTCAGAATGGCTCTCAGTCTCATCATTTCCCCTTGGAGCGAACCTTGATATGGAGAACACCAAGCTTCTCCCTGAAGTACTCAAACTTCATTCTAGCCAATGGCTTCACCAATACATCAGCCATATGTTCCTCCATCGCAACATACTAGAGATTCACTGCTCCTCTCTGCACCATATCCCTGATATAGTGATACTTGATCTTGATATGCTTCGACTTGTCATGGAACACATGGTTCTTTGACAACTTCACACAACTCTAGTTGTCACAATATATACAAGTAGCATCCATTTGGAGATCAAATAAATCAGACAGTAGCTTCCTTAGCCATACTGCCTCACAACTAGCTGAACAAGCTGCAACATACTCTGCTTCAGCTGTATTCAGTGCCACATAGGATTGCTTCCTACTAAACCAAGAGATCACACCTAATCCCATACTGAAGTAGCATCCTGAAGTGCTCTTCCTATCGATGGCACTGCCTACCCAATCTGAATCAACATAAACCTCTAGGTTAATCTTCTGATTTACCTCGTACTTGAGCCCATAGTCAACTATACCCTTCAGGTACTTAAGAATATGCTTTGTAGCAATCAAGTGAACATGTCTCGGATCTATCAAGAACTGGCTCAAGGTGTTCACAGCAAAGAAAATATCTGGTCTCGTGTTCTTCAGGTACATCAAGGACCCAATCATCTGACGATACATCATAGCATCAACCACTTCTGATGAAGCATCACTCAATATCTTTAAGTTCTATTCCATAGGTGTGGTTATGGCCTTGCAGTCCATCATCCCGAATCTCTTCAGAATCTCTACTGCATACTTCCCTTATCCAAGGAAGATTCCATCCGCATTCTGCCACACCTCCATGCCTAAGAAATAGTGCATCATACCCAAGTCCTTCATTTCAAACTCTGAAACAAGTTTCCTCTTCGTATTAGCAATCAACCCATCCATACCTGTTACAAACAGATCATCCACATACAACAGGAGTATCACTGGGTTGCCATCTTCAATCTTGTAGCAAAGGTTGGAATCTGCTTTACTCTTGGTAAAGCTCAAAATGGATAGGAAACCATCAATTCTACCGTACCATGTCCTGGGTGCCTGTTTCGAACCGTACAGGGATTTATTCAATCTACATACATGAGACTCTTTGTCATGTGTCTCAAAATCGAGTGGCTATTCCACATACACTTACTCTTCCACTACACCATTCAAGAAACCAGTCTTGACATCCATCTGGTGTATCTTCCATTTCATCACTCTAGCCAGAGCAAGTACTGATCTGATGGAAGTGTATCTAGCTACATGTGCAAAGGTTTCTTCATAATCTATTCCTTCTTTCTGGGAGAAACCACGAGCCATGAATCTTGCTTTATGTTTCTTGGTGCTACCATTTGCAACATGCTTGATCTTGTAGATCCATTTGGAAGTTACAATGGAATTCCCTTCTGGTCTTGGGACAACATCCCAAACATCATTTTTCATGATCGATTGATACTCTTCAATCATAGCATCCTTCCACTCTTTCCATTCTGCCGCTTCTTCATAGTTGGAAGGTTCTTTATCAATAATGTCACATAGTAAGGCTACATAACTAGAGCAAGATCTAGTTCTCTTTCTTCCTCTAGGTGTTTCTTCTAAAGCTCCATATCTTTCTACACCTTGGATAATTTCACGTACCCAAGAAGGTTTCCTCTTATGAGGATTCATCTCCAGAGGTGGATCTACAGGTTCTTGAGGTTCTTCTAATTCTCGATCTTTTTCTTGAATTTCTTCGTTCATGATTGTGTCATGAATTCTAGGTTCTCTTGTTTCTTCAGGTTCTTCAGTCGGTTTCTTCCTGGTTTTGATGTAGGATGAATCTTTGCCAAATGCTACATCTCTGCTGATGTCAATCTTCTTGAACCCTGGGAAGTATATTTTGTAAGCCTTCGAGCTTTCAGAGTATCCCACAAATATACCCTTCTTTTCTGAAGGATCTAACTTCGTCCTCTTTTCTTTTGGAATGTGTATGTACACAGGACAACCAAATATTTTGAGATGGCTGACATCTGGTTTCTTGCCGGAGAAGACTTCTTAAGGAGTCTTGTTCTCGAGTACTCTGTGTGGAGTACAGTTCTATACATACACTGCTGTTTTGGCGGCTTCTGCCCAAGGATGCATAGGAAGATCTTGATCATGAAGCATTGCTCTTGCAGCTTCCATGATATTTCTATTCTTCCTTTATACAATCCCATTTTGTTGTGGATTATAAGGAGTGGACAATTCCCTCTTAATCCTTGAGTCTTTACATAGCTCTTTGAGTTCATTCGAAGTGAATTCTCTGCCATTATCTGATCGAAAGGTCTTGATCTTCTTTTCAGTGTGGTTCTCGATCAAGGATTTGAATTCCTTGAACTTACTGAATACTTCATCTTTGTTATTCATAAAGTATATTCATGCCTTTCTAGAAAAATAATCAATAAAATAAACATAGTATGCATACCCGCTTAGTGAACTGGATGACATTGGACTGCATACATTGCAGTGGATGATTTCCAATATTCCTTTTGCCTTGCTTTCGCTACTTGGAAATTTCTTCTTTGTGTTCTTCCCTTTCGCACATCCTTTGCATACACCTTCATGTTTTGTTTGCATTTTTTGGAGACCTTCAACAGCTTTGCTTGCTAGAGGTAGTGCTCTGTAATGCACATCTGCAAGCCTTCTATGATAAAGCTCATTTGGTTCTACTGAGTCATGAACCAAATATTGTTCTGGATGTCCCTTCAATTTGTATAAGCCTCCTTCTTGTTCCCCAATCACTACTGCATCATCAATGGTCTTTCCTTTTGGCCACATGATGACTTGACCATCTATAAATGAAACCCTCATTCATTTTGCATCTAATGTAGATATGGAGAGGAGATTCTTCTTTAGTCTTGGTACAAACAATACTTCCTTCATTGTCATAGACTTTCCAGAGTCTAGCTTATAGGAGGATTCCCCACTACCTTTTATTGGATACTAGTATTCATCTCCAAGTTTCACCTTGTGAGGTGATTCATGTTCTTATGAATTCACAAAGAATCCTGTCATGTGCTTGGAAGCACCACTGTCTATAAGCCAATCATTGCTTCCATGTGTGATAGTTCCCATGAGAGCAGAAATCCAAACATATTCTTCATCACTTGAAGAATCATCACTGAATTCTCTGTTTCTCTTTGTGGAAGGTTCATCATCCTCTATAGCACAAGCATGATGTCTTCTCTTGTTTCCCTTCTTCTTGTGAGAGATACTTTTATTTTTAGGACAGTCTCTAGCAAAATGTCCTCTTTCATCACATTTATAGCAAATGTACTTATACAAATCTTTAGGCTTTCTAGAGTTATTTATTTGATGAGAGTCCTTACTTCTGTGGTGGCTATATATGGATTTATTGGATTGTACTGTGAGAGCTTGATATTCACTTCCCATATTTTCTTCTCGAGCTACTATCCGTGCTTCTTCTTGAGAGCATTCTTCCCATAGTTTGCTGAACTTGACTAACTTCTTTCTGGCATAGATCCCTTGAATAAAGGAGTCCCATGATCTAGGGAGACCATTCAAGGTGGTCATCACAATCTCTGCATTTTCTACTTCTTCATCTACTACTTCCAGTTGTTCCTTGATCTGAGAGACCCTTGTAAAGTAAGACTGGATGGTTTCTGCATTCTGTATCTTTACATTCTTTAGATGGTTTCTCAGAGTCATCTTTCATTTTATGTTATTCCCTTCAAACAATTTGGTTAGGGCATCAAAAATAGCTTTAAATGTCTTGAGGGAGGACACCTGTGGTATGAGGTGATCCTTGATTGAATCAGCAATAATCCTCTTTTCCATAACCAACTTCTTCTTATCTAAGGCCTTAGCCTCATCTCCCTCTAGAACTGGAACCTCCTCATGGATTTAGGAGTCCAACTCATTTTCTTCCAGGACCAGGGAGATCCTATACTTCCAGGCTGGGAAGTTATCAGCTCCCTCAAGCTTTTCATCAAGCTTGGTATGATGAGACATCTTAACTGAGAACCTCAAATGGAAATACAAAAGATTTAGATCTTACCAGTTCAAGATGTCAGATTTGGATTTGGAGCTGAAATCCTGCAGTGCTGGTTCAGGAGAAGATTAGGGTTTTGATTTTCTAGAGTTCTGTCCAACCAAATGATTTGATCTTGATCCCTAACTTCAATTTTGGGGAGGATATCAATCCAGGCCTGGGCTCACTGAAAAATTTCACTTCTATGGAAAGCCCTAATTTTCGGCAGTAGTTTTGGATCCAAAATTGAAAAACCTCAGAATTGGAATCTGCTTCGACAGAAAGATGCGCCCTAAGGAGGAGAGTTAATCCAACCTTCTTTTGCTGAAAATATGTGGAGGAAGATCCACAAAGTAGGAAGCCCTAGTTCTCGCAGCTGCACAGTGTCTTCTTCTTAGGTTAGCTCTGATACCATGTTAGATTTTTAACATTAAGCTAGCATTATTAGGATCTTTAACTAAGAGAATAACAAGCACAACAATCAAACACAAGAAACAATGAACACAGTGTTTTTCCTCAGGGAAACCATAAATGGAGGAAACCCTGTGTTAACACTCAGAATGTACCCAGGTTGTGAAAGGGAGATCCCAAGGTAACAACAAAAACCACTTTAGAATATATTTCTGACCTAATACAATCAGAGAGGGATCTCTCACTATTTACAAAGTTTTTATACTCAATACATTCAATCAGATACAATCAGAAGGTCATATTTTTGATGGGACAAATAGGACAAGTTTGTTTTAAAAGACTTGGTAGGATGGTCATGGAGGAGACCATTGGGCAATGGAGTCAATAATCAGAACTGAAATAGATTGCAGGAGGTAGGGTTTTGAAATTTTATGAACAGAGGCAAGGTAGGAACCATTTCCTCAGTCTTGAGGTATTAGCAGGTTGATTAGTAGACAAAGGGAGACATTCCATCAAACATAGCACCTAACTAGGGTGAATTCTGCAAGACTTTAGAAGAAAATATTTTGAAAATGCTTGAACAATGGACCTAGAGAATGTAGGATGAATTATAGCCCATAAAAACTAATGCTCAAGCATGAAATAAAATACAAAATGGATTGGGAAACATGTTAAACAATCACATAAATAAATTACTTAGTGAAGAAAAAGATGGCACAAGAATCTCTGACATGAAAACGATTTTACATTCCTCCTCTGGAAATTTCATTCATTTACTGAAAACTTGAAGCCATTACAATGTAGAGCCTCTCCGCTCTTGAAAATACCCTCTTAAAAATATCAATTACATTTTTATTTATATATGAATAACCTCTACCTAACTTTGAATTCAAAACCTAACTAATTCAAAACCTAACTAAACTCTAAAAATAGAAACAATTACAACAATGTTTCTCTTGCATATCTCTAATGGTGAAAGATGTGTGAAATCTGGGAGAGGATAATTGGACATGTGACCAACAAAACCCATGTCTTCATTTATCCAAAATCATCTCAATATCCTCGAAATATTCCTTTAAAGCTGATGACTCAAATAATAAAATTGCAGATTTTTGGAAAAATGACTTGTGAAGATATTTTAAATTATCCCAAAATGTGATTACTGTGTAAAAAATGAAGGATGTTTTTTATTATAGGCCTGTTATAAATAAAAACCTCTCTCATTTTTGTCAAATTAAATTCCATTTGTCCAAAACAATTCTTTTAATTTGATGGCTGAAATAGTCCTTTGGAAAACATGAAAAATGGCCTGTACAACTGACTTTGTTGCTGCTAAAACATAGCACCTTTGTGAAAAATTAAATAGGTTCTTGTGGATAGATATGTTTTTAAGAAAAGCCTCTCTCACTTTCTCAAAATTAATCTTCATTTGATGTAAACAATTATTTTAATTTGATGACTAGAATAGTCATTTTGACATCTGAACATTTTCCCTCTGAAGATGACTTTGTTGCTCCCAATATGTAGTACCTGAGTAAACACTGAGAGCGGTTATTGTATATCACAATGTTATGATGAAAAACCTCTTTCAGTTTTTGAAAATTCTTTTTTTTTTGCTGGAAACAGGTCATTGAATAAAATGACTAAAACAGTCATTTTCAGAAAAAATATGCTATGTAAATATGACAGACTGTCTCCTTCCTTTCGCACGCAGCACACAAATGAAATAATTTTTCAAAACCAAGTCACCTTTAACTTTACATAATGGTCTATTCCGGATCCTTCACTGAGTTGCTTTTCTTAAACCATTTTTCTCCGCGGAATTCACCAAAAGTTACCACGTGGAAAGTGGTTTAAATTCCGCTACCACATTTCCAATTTAACCATCTCAAAACTTTACTCTCCGGAAACACTAATACCTGTTGATGAGTTTTCACTTTTTACACTAGCCATTGGATTAATAAGAGGCCGCTTTTTGACTTTGGAAAAAATATCCAAAACTATATAAGTTTGAATATAAATAAAATAATAGGTTTATAAAACCCATTTTATAAATTTCATTCAAAAGTTAATAAAACTTTTTGCCCCACTTGTGAAAAATTTATTTCTCTTTTTACCTAAAATTCCTTTAACTTCTCTTCTTTGCCAACTTGGAAATAGCTTAATGAGAAAACTTTGGAAACCAACTCAATCACCCATGAAAAATTAAAATTTTGAAGGCAATAAGACCAATTCCAACAAAAATAAATTTAGTGCTAACACCCCGCAACTTCCTCAGAGATAGAATAAGCACCAAAAGTAAAACCCCAAAACAGTAAGATGATCTCTCGACAGCAGCAACCTCTTTCTTCCTAGCCCCAGTGTCTTCTTCTTCCTCAGCTATGCACTACAATTGAGTGTGAGTGAGTGTGTGATAAATAGAGAGGCTCACTCTCTATTTATACTAATTCCCGACTTGACTAAACCCAAATAGGGCCGACTTCACTAGGTGAGTCTAATAACCCTAGTACCCCGGAACTACAGGGACTTTAACCCTTGAACAAAAGGAGGGTTACCCACAATGAATTGACATGACTTGTTTACATTAAAGATCCTCCCGATCGGAACATCGAGGCATGACATGACTCAATTACATTACAAACACATCCTTGAATAAAAATTGGGGTACAAGACATAAGATACATAGGTGAATACATTCCGAAGTTAGAAATACATCAACAAAAAATATAATAACGAAAGTAGGTCTGTTAAGCAACTGTTCAAAAGATCATATCAGAAATATACATGTTTGAATCAAAATACCAAAAACCATATGAATCATAGAAGAGCTGGTTAAGAATGATATACAAAGGATTGTATTTTTTTGAATTTTCACTATAAGCTGCAAATTTCAAAAGCACCCCAAGAAAGGTTAAGATACCTGATGAGTGTTTTAACATACTTCCCTTTTCCAAGTAATACTCCATGAGTTGCTTATAGAGATAAAGTACTTGCAATCAAACTGTAAAACCACCTGTTAGATGATTCAATTTATTTATGAAAACATATATAACATTATAAATGAAAAGAAAAAGAGGCCCTTGTAAACAATATGTTAGAAATGACTCTTATTTATTCAAAGAAACAAACACATATTTACATATATACAAGTGATAATAACCCAAAATAATTTTTTAAGGCTAGGAGGAGAAGGAATAACTTCCCCTTAAATTAATTCCATTTCCCTTTGCTGCAAAAAATTCTGTATGAAATCCCGTTTAGATGTTGGTTGGTGATAAAGTCTATGTATGTGTCCATTTACTATAAAGGAAATTTGTGAGCCATCAATTGTCTTAATTTATACTGACCCATTGTCAAAAGCTGTAACTACTTCATATGGGCCCATCCAATGGGTAGTTAACTTTCCTTTGAAAATTTTAAACCATGAGTCGAATAGTAGTGCCCAATCTCTAGTATTAAATTGCTTTTGCTTAATAAATTTATCATCCCATGTATTTCGTTGATTCTGTATTAGCATGGTTCTTTGGAGTGCATCTTGTCTAATCTTATCTAACTCATTAATCTGTAATATTCGTTGTTTCTATGCTTCATCCAAATCCATGCCTAATTGTGCCACCATACGAAAGGTTTTAACTTGAAATTCCATAGGTAAAAGGACTTGTTTTCCATACACTAACTCATAAGGGGTATGTCCCGTAGTGTTTCTCCATGTTATCCTATAGGCCCATAAAGCCTCCGGGAGTCTATCTGCCCAATCCTTATGATGTAAGTGAATGGTTTTGGTTAAAATGGATTCTAATACTTTATTAGTTGATTCTACCTGACCATTAGCCTAAGGGTGATAAGGTGAATATTTACAATGTCAGATGCCATGTTTCGTAGTAAGTTCTCTCATTGATATGGAAGTGAATTGAGTACCTTGGTCTGTGACAATTTCTCTAGGTACACCAAACCAGGTGAATATTTCTTCATATATAAATTCTACCATTGATTTCTCTGTAGCCCTAAACAAATCCTTAGCTTCTACCCATTTGGTGACATAGTCTGTGCAAACCAGGATATACTTCTTTTTATGAGACATGGGAGAAATTGGTCCTACAAAATCAAGAGCCCATTTCTGAAAGGGTTCAATCATGACTTGGGGTTGTAGGGGCATCTGATCAGATGACGTAGGTCTACCGATTCTTTGGAAACTATTGCATCCTTTGACATATTTGGAAACATCCTTAAAAATGCTTGGCCAATAATAACCAGAATGTAATACTTTGTATGCCATCCTCTTATTAGAAAAATGTCCTCCACATGGTCCATCATGGCATGCATGGAGGATGGCTGTCATTTCATCCTCCTGCATGCATTGTCAAATAATAAGATGGACCAGTGTGGAAGAGATCATTATCAACCCAAGAATAATTGGAACTATGAACTATAATACGACGCTTCTCATGTGGGTACAAATGGTTTGGTATTTTTCCAGTTGCTAAATAATTGGCAATATATGTGAACCAAGGGGTTTGAACAGATACAACAAATATATGTTCATTAGGAAAAGTATCATCAACATGTTTAGTACCGTCTTCATGTTGAATACGAGAAAGGAAATCTGCTACTAGATTTTCTTTATCAAGTCGGTCAATGAAGGTGATGTTAAATTATTGCAATAGAAGAAGCCACTGGGTCACTCTACCATTGGTAATTGGTTTATTCATTAGAAATGTTAGAATATAATCCGTCAGGATTATTGTAAATAAATAATTAAATAGGAATTTGAATAGTTGCCCGGGAAGGTGAAAAGGCTGGTTCTCAACCGCCTCATTGTAATCTATAAATCAATGTTTCAGTCGTGAATAGAATATTGAATTGGGAGTTATTACCAACAAGTGGTATCAGAGCAGGGCTGTCTGCCATAACTCCTGCCTGCTGCATGTTATTCTGGCTTTCTGCAATTCTGCGCCCTCCTGCCTGCCAGTCTGCCCCTGCGCGCATTCATTATGTGCGTTTTCTGCTCATAATTTTTTATGTATACCTAACCCTAAGAGACTGCGATCTGCGCTAGTCCATATTGTTGGAGAATGTGCTGAAGTTTGAAACTATGTTTAACTGATATCTCACCACTGCGTTATGAGGAGTCTGTATATTGTTGTATATGCCAATTACTGTTTATTAGGGTTTTCTTTCTCGCCCCCTTGTCTTAGAACCAGAGTTTGGAGCTTCGGCGATCTCTGGGCTCTGGATGTTGCTGCAGCAGCATAGAAGCAGTATTATTATTATAATATTACTGCGTTGAGAGACTGCATATTGATGCGCCTTATCAATTGCATATTGATGCGTTGAAAGACCACATAAAGTGACTGCCATCGTGAAGGGTGTGCCTGCCGTGTCGAAGCTTAAAATATTACCAGCGTGTAGGTTGTGTAACTGTGTAACTATATGGTATCCACCCATTTTACACCTGCGTGGAGGTATCCATCCCGGGTCTGTCGAAGGATGACGTTAAGATTCAAGTGGAAGAGGGAAAGCGAGTATTGGAGATAAGCGATGGACTGTCAGCTAAGACAGAATTGCATAATAAAGAAACGAACGTGTATTTGGAAAGACTGCGTGTTGAAGTTGAAGCTGCGATTTGTGTGAGAGATGATATCTTATATATACTCAGCCAGAGCCTGCGTGAAGGTATATTTGCAGTTGAATAATTGATATATGTTGAAGAATGATAATATATATTGCGTGGAGAAGGCTGTAAGAAGTATTGCTGATGTATGATCCTGAGATTGTTTTTGTATGAGCTATGATCACTGAGACTGCGTTGATCATTTGAGACTGTGTTGATTCATTCCTGTGACTGCCTGCGTGGATATTTGTAATACACCTGCAATCCTCAGTCAGCTGCGTGAAGATCCACGCCTTCAAAATACAGCGTGGAGTTCCTGTAGACCATCCTGCGTTGAAGACTGGTGTGTCTGCCGGGAGTAGCCTGTGCGTTGAAGACTGAAGATTGTGCTGACTGCGTGTAGCCTGAGCGTGAAGCATGTGCGTTGAAGACTGAAGATTGTGATGACTGCGTGTAGCCTGAGCGTGAAGCCTGTGCGTTGAAGACTAAAGTGTGACTGCGTGTTGAAGAGAATACTGTCGTGAATGATTATGCTTGCTGCGCTGAAGACCATCCTGCATTGAAGACTGGTGTGTTTGACAAATGCTTTTGAAACTGCAAATACCTTATCCAGAAACCATGGTTGAAGTCTTAAATCTTCAGAGGCTTCCAATACAATATGATTTTGGAGCTTTGTTGAACTACAAACAAAATTTTGACAAGTGATGTCCCTTGGCACGCCTGGTGGGACAGACTCCAACAGCTGCCACCATGATCATGTAAAACTCCAACACTAAGAGATGCGTTTTTACTGCAAATGAAGCTGTGAAAACTTCATGTAAAGCTAACCGTAAGGTTGAAGCGTGGATCTCTCTCTCATGTGAAGAGACCACTGTGAACGACAGATGGGAAAGACCAGTAAGGTTTTCTTTTT
>LPNX010094229.1:162596-218509 GCA_001517045.1 Pseudotsuga menziesii | reverse complement strand
GGCGTTAAACACTCAAGTATGAAGTGTTGGTTTAAAGCCAAAGTTCGTCATGTGCCCAAGAAGCTATACATGCTTTGATGAATGGTCATAAAGGCCAAACAAAGGCAATTTTGAGTTGCAAGTGTCTCTGGGAGGAGACTTGAGGCAAGGTAAACCGGCCATGGATGCGGTTGTACCAGGACATTGTAATTACTCTCTAGTCAGCAATAAAAGAAAACAAAATTGGTGGACGTAGCCTCGTGGACGAGGTGAACCACGTAAATTGATGTCTTGTCTTTGTTTACTGTAGTTGTGGCTTTATGATGCTTATGTATGCTAAATTTCTGAACAATGTTTATTTTGGGGTGCATGGGTTATGAAATTTCCTTTTGGGCAAACATATAAGTTTGCAATGACGTATAAGATTTTTCTCTGATCTCATGGCTGGTAGGGTGTTTCTAATTATGTGTCTTTCATTAACATGATGTGTTGTGGATAGTGTAACAGGAATAATTTCTAATTCCCTCCTCACCAAATTTCACGGAGGTATATGGGGTTCGTTACAATAATAGTTTTGATTCTTTTTCTAATTGAAGTCTTGATAACTAAGAGTCGATTTAAGGGGAAATTAAGAACTGAGATCAAATGTACAAGATACTTATGCAATAATAAAACCATCCCTGTTAACCTACTATTATATGATTGCAGAGCAAGCCATTTACCACGGCACTTTGAAGATGACATGTTTGGTATTTTATTAAATGATTGCTTTACATGCACATGGTTTGACACAGGAGATATGAAATCTCTTGGAAAGTTTGCCTAGCCGGGTCGACCTCTTTATAGCTATAAAGAAAACAAAAAGAAAAAAAAAAACCCTTACCCTTTTTCCGCACTCATTTGCATCAAGGACTAAGAGGGACATTACATATGGTATCAGAGCAAAGATTAAAACACTCGAACCTGATGGACTCATCGACATGCAGGTATGTTGTCAACTATGTGATGTGATTATGTGATATTATAATGCTCTCTATAAAGGGAAAAGTCGTTGAACTTTGTGCACGACTTTCAGAGTATTATGTGTAATGCATGAAGTTAGTTGTGTACAGGAAAGGTTATTTTTCTAATTTGACGAATGAGAATATAAAGACAGTATCAGGCTTATCTAGGGAAAGATATGTTTAGGTGTTTTACACACGTATTGATGAAGTGAAGTGCAAGTTAAGATTGTGTTTTGTGCATAATACTAACGCATGAGAAAGATATTGGAAATGAGTAAAGCCTTGATATGATGCACATACATGTAATCTTTTTATGAGGGTAAAATGGTACTTATTTTGGGTAAGAATGTGTGTACAGATAATGCAGGTGTTCATGGTTGCAAGAAGCAGCATCACTTGAGGACGAGAGGCAAGGATGAAGTCCTTGGTAGAAATCATATCACTTCGAGTCGGTATGACTCCCTAATCAGTATGAAAAAGTTACAAGACGATAATATTTGATTAGTATATTGAAATTTGGAAAAACCATAGCTTCAATAATTTGTTATGCTAGGAATACAAAATTTTGGAAAAATTATAGTGATGATCTATATCTGCATCAAGTTATGAAAGTCGCGCAGGTCTAGAGGGCTTATTACTTTGATGATAAGCTATGGGGAATGTCAAGCTACCACACGGATAGGGTATTGAGCAAGTAGGTGCAAAACATCAAGTACGCCTAGAGACATGGAAGTTGTGTTTGAGGAGGAGCTTCCTAGGCTCCGGAAGAAAGAATATGCCAGTTAGATATTATGATATTTTTATATGACGTTTCATGTATGTTATGGTAACTCACAGAGCATTGGGATTTTTGCAGGTGGTGAAATTGTGGAAGCCCTAAGTTGGACCACAACTGAATAATCGAACGTAGGTTAATTCAGATTTCCTATGAAATTTGGCTAGAGTATAGCCAAAGTGAAATGGTAAAAGTATCATGTGCTTAAAAAGATAATGCTTCTTGTTATATTGCACTAAATATAGAGACTTGTATTGGATGAACAAGAACATTGTCAGACCTAAAATAATGAGGTTAAGGAATGCTGATTGTCGAAATTCAAGGTCTTATGAACCAAGGATTCAACTCTGGATTATCTGGTTTATACTGACGTTGCAGGTTTCACCATGATGATGACGAGTGCTACATCCAGCATGCACTATGATATATAAAAAATATGCCTGCATAAACAAATTGCGCTCGACTTGCGCAGAAATGTGTAAGGATTAATTCCTAGATAATTTACAAGGTTATATCACTCATAAGTGATGATTAAGCCGCTGCAACTAATGGTTAGATAAAAAAAATAAATTATGTGATTTATTGACAGATGTTTTGACTAACTGTATAGCTGAATCACAAGTCGGGACGATGACGGTAAAAGTCATGAGAAGCACCTAGGGGTGTGCATTATGATTGGTAAAGTGGAAATCTATACTAAAGAAAAAATTTGCATGTTGCGGGAGCACCATCGTGTTAGGCAAGTGATTGCCGCATGAGCACATCGGTGTTAGACATGTACGCCGCAGGAGCACAATGGTGTTAGGCAAGCGATTTCCGCGTGAGCACGTTGGTGTTAGGCGCATGGTGTGGCAAGCAAAGACCTAGGCAAAAATGGACATCTGAAAGACAGGACGCTGTCTGATGTCGCTGAGATGAAAACTTTTGACTGGTGGTCAAAAGGGAGAGTAACCTCAGGAATAAATGTAAGTCCACCCAAAATATAACTCCAGGGAGAGTTCAAAGGATAGCAATAAATAAAGTTGTGATAGCAGCTTCCAAGTCACTAAATGGTGACATGTCTTAATACGTAAATGTGAAAGTATGATGAAACTAAATTATGCGGAATTTTTGGTGATACATTGATATTAATAGGATGCAGATTTAAAGTAGTGTTCAAATTGGGAACATAATGGACTCCTCATTCTTATATATGTTAAAGTATGTAATATCTGACGATAGTCTTCGTAGGTCTGATGAAAGAGAGGTTGAGAAAAAAAATTCGGCTCTGCTCACGAGAATGTGAAAATAAGCCAAGGGGGCCAGCAAGGTTAGTAATGACAAACAAGTAACACCGAGGACGGTGTTCATTCTAGGGGGAAAGGATGTAAGATCCCCCTCCAACCCTGAAGACCTAAGAGTGACTATGACTCGTAAAAGTAGAAAATAAATCATGATTGCGTTCGTGTGGAATAGAAAACCCTCACTTCAATAAGATAACCCCCACCACAGGTTCATCAAAGGTACTTCAGACATATAACACTATATATATATTAATGGGAAATGCCATGTGTTTATTAGAGGCATTATATATATATATATATATATATATATTGGAGGCATGTAGAACATTACATATATAATGATGAAAAACATTTTATATATGTGAGTTATAGCACATACATGTAATCTTGGAGCATTACATGGTGAAGTAACCCCCCTTACTCATATGTACTATATGTTAATCAAAGACCTGTCATGCATATAATATTATATATATGTACATATTAGGGAAAGCTATGTATGTGTGTATGGGAAACATATAGATATATATTAGAGGCATATAATGACGGAGAACATTATATATATTTGAGTTATATCGTATATATGTAGAATATACATGTAATCATGGAGCATTACGTGGTGAAATAACCCCATAGATATATGATTTATATGTGGACCATTACATATGTAATAAGGGAAAAACATTATTTATATTGTTTGGAGATAGATGGCTAGAGCATCCAATTATAATAATGAAGAACATATATATTTTCATATATGTATATTACGTATAATGGTACTTATGATCTTACAGCATTGCAAGTGAAGGATGCAGACTTACTTCCATAACACGCCCTGAAATTCTTTTCAATAAAGCACTTCCAGATACATTTGTTAGGAAGTATTGCTGATTCTTATTTGAATTCTGTGTGAGGTGCAAGGATCCTGAAACAATTGAGGCGCTGGACATCTATGCTGATATCAAAAGAATTATAAGAAAAATTAAAATTTAGTCATATGAGAATTGCAGGTATTCTTCTTCCACCGTGATTGAAGACTGCAATGATTATTACTTGAAAATCCATTGAATTCATACCGGTACAATGCAAATGTAATATCTTGCACAGCCATTTAAATTCACAAATATCTTGCAGAGCTGATATAGTCACAACCTGATCGTGGCTTACATACATGAACTTTATGTGAAGCCATACTCGTATAATATTGGAGAATTGAGACTAGATCGATTTATATATATATAAACTTGCTCAGCACCAAAGCCCAATTGCGTAGGAAGCCGAACAATGCAGAGTTGCTCTCTGGTTCCGACTTTTATGAGAGCCGAAGAGAATTAAACCAAAGGCAATGGTGCATGTGACTGAACCTAAAAAAATAAATAAATGCATTAATAGACATGAAAAGCTATTCACTTTATTAAGAATTTTATCATGAAATATGATATATTATGATTTTGTTTTCCAAATCTCATTTAAATATTTGGGGAAATATTTTTATTTTCAAGCTAGTCTTTGCTGGACAAAGGCATTCTACCCAAGTTTAGATTTGAATTCGAGAGGACAACTCAGAAGAAATTGAGCAATGGGAATATATATTTATATATATAAAAGTGCATTTATGGCATTTGGAAAGGGATACCATATTTATGGAGTATTATACCCTATGTAACAGTCCAGGTTCTCGGCCTGTCACCTGATTTCTAGTTGATGATTTTGGGAGGTGTTATCATTTTCCTCCTTAAATATTCACTACTGACAATCATAAATGGTGGAGACGTTAAACATGAATGCCCTATTTTGGAGGCCTCGATGGCCCACCTTAACTGAACACCCATTATGGCTGCATTCTAGGAATCCGCAAACATTAATGGTGGAAACCTGCTAGGGAAAGAATAAATCTAGCTGTGGCTGTGTCAGGAGTTCTTGTTTTCTTAGGGTTGATCGTTTTTCAAAAATGCTTTGCAAAGGATACCATTCCTAGGTTTTGGACTCTGCTTATTCAGTTCTAATCGTGGGTTGATGGCCACTATTGGAAAGGAATTTCAGGCTATATGCCAAGGATTGTCAACCGTGCCATTTTGCATGGGATTCTCTCGTGTACTTGCCTTGAGCTGTGCGACTTGTCTGCATTGCTTGCTTATTTTGTTTACATGTATATATGACTGCCTGGCCAGAGAATGTGCCGCCTTCCTGTTGTATCGCCCTTGAGATAACTGCGCTTCCTTCCAGCTTGTTTTACCCAATGATGGTTGCGCCTCCTTCACATTGATTATCCATTGATAACTGTGTTGCCGATGGATGGGTAATGCTACGGTATGAAGGATGGGTGAGCCGTTTACATGAGACTCGTGCTCCGTTTTTAAATGTCTGGGAAAGATATGGCTTAGCTTGGAATGTTTTCCACCGTCATTAAGGATAGACTCCAATAGCTCTGCAAAATGCTTGCGATCCTTGTTTGTTGTGTCTTAAGTATGCATCAAGGAGAGATAACAATCGCTGGCCAGATCCATCCTATTTTTCACTGTCTGCGTTTTCTTTTGGATGGACAGGAAAACCACTTTGCCGCTGTATGTATTTCCCTTGTTTCGGTTGGATGAATACATAAAGGTGCTACTCGAGACCCCTTCTACATGAAGGCTCTCTGCATTTTGCGGCTAAACCAGTTCTGTTAAAAACCAGAACCCTACCTCTGTGTATTGTCTGTTTGTTGTTGGCCGATTTTTAGTAATATTATGATATCGACTCCCTAGTTAAACCTGGGAAGTAATCGCTAGTAAGGGGTAGCGATGGCAAGGAACGCTGGTAAGTTTTTGATCTGGAGATGAATCGCCATTAGGGTTTGCGATTTCATTATTGGTTACGGGTCTGAGAATTGCTGGTTTTGATTTCTGTCTTCGATTGTTGATAGGGAAACGTATGAATCCCTTGATGGGATCCAGGGTTTAGATCCTAAGAAAATTATTTTGACTGATGGTAAGCTACATTGCCTTAAAAACTGAATGCTGTTTGGGAAAAATGATTGAGCCGGTAGAGAAATATGGGGAAACGTTGCTGGGATCCATGGTTGGGAATTCTTAACATTTTGGTAAAGAGGCGTGATAAATTTATTTTCTTTTCTCATAGATTGAAAACAGTTACTGAAAAGTGTTTNGTTGCTGGGATCCATGGTTGGGAATTCTTAACATTTTGGTAAAGAGGCGTGATAAATTTATTTTCTTTTCTCATAGATTGAAAACAGTTACTGAAAAGTTTTTTGGGATTGTATGTGCCTGGTGGAAAAATTTAGTAAAGTCCACTTGGTGAGAATATAAGATCCAGGATTTTGCATCTTAAATTATTGTCCTAAAATTTTAAATACTTATGGATCCAATGTCTGTAGTGGGCGATGTGTAGACACAGTGATAGCAGTTTTCCTANGTCCACTTGGTGAGAATATAAGATCCAGGATTTTGCATCTTAAATTATTGTCCTAAAATTTTAAATACTTATGGATCCAATGTCTGTAGTGGGCGATGTGTAGACACAGCGATAGCAGTTTTTCTAAGAATGCACTTTGAGTCTACTTATTATAATGTAGAATTACATTTCAATCCCCAGTAGCTTATATCGATATGGGAAATCCCTTGAGTTGGTACTCACCTGGGTGATAGGCTTTTGTTTAGGCTGAAATTTTGTCTGAGTAATATATATGTGTATGTGTGAATATATAAATTCATGTGCCTACTCAGGTTTAGGAAATGTGAGACTAATTTTGCAGGATTCATTGCTGTGTGCCTTACTATATGGTTACTTATTAACAGGAATGAATGTTTGAAAGTTAATGGCTATAATGACCACAAATATTGTACCTTGTATGGCAAAGAGATCATTGTAATACTGCTACTAGTATGGTTTGTATGTACCTTGTTAGGCGTTAAACACTCAAGTATGAAGTGTTGGTTTAAAGCCAAAGTTCGTCATGTGCCCAAGAAGCTATACATGCTTTGATGAATGGTCATAAAGGCCAAAACAAAGGCAATTTTGAGTTGCAAGTGTCTCTCTGGGAGGAGACTTGAGGCAAGGTAAACCGGCCATGGATGCGGTTGTACCAGGACATTGTAATTACTCTCTAGTCAGCAATAAAAGAAAACAAAATTGGTGGACGTAGCCTCGTGGACGAGGTGAACCACGTAAATTGATGTCTTGTCTTTGTTTACTGTAGTTGTGGCTTTATGATGCTTATGTATGCTAAATTTCTGAACAATGTTTATTTTGGGGTGCATGGGTTATGAAATTTCCTTTTGGGCAAACATATAAGTTTGCAATGACGTATAAGATTTTTCTATGATCTCATGGCTGGTAGGGTGTTTCTAATTATGTGTCTTTCATTAACATGATGTGTTGTGGATAGTGTAACAGGAATAATTTCTAATTCCCTCCTCACCAAATTTCACGGAGGTATATGGGGTTCGTTACAATAATAGTTTTGATTCTTTTTCTGATTGAAGTATTGATAACTAAGAGTCGAGTTAAGGGGAAATTAAGAACTGAGATCGAATGTACAAGATACTTATGCAATAATAAAACCGTCCCTGTTAACCTACTATTCTATGATTGCAGAGCAAGCCATTTACCACGGCACTTTGAAGATGACATGTTTGGTATTTTATTAAATGATTGATTTACATGCACATGGTTTGACACAGGAGATATGAAATCTCTTGGAAAGTTTGCCTAGCCGGTTCGACCTCTTTATAGCTATAAAGAAAACAAAAAGAAAAAAAAAAAACCCTTACCCTTTTTCCGCACTCATTGGCATCAAGGACTAAGAGGGACATTACATATGCTCATTTCTAAGCCTTTATAAAATTCACATTAATTCTTGGTGTTTTTGCAAATATGATAAAATTAAAATAAAGTGTTAATTATACTTAATTTTCTAGGTAAACATTTAAAAGATCAAAGAACTTTATTTATTATATTTATACAAAATAATTAAAAGAATTATTTATCTTGTATAAATAATAAAAAATAAATAAAGTCTATTAATTATAAATATACTTATTTGATCTTTACTTATTCAACACTTTTAATAATATAGCAAAAATAATAAGATAGGCTTAGTAAAATATTTTTCAAACTCTTAAATTGAATGCATGGTTTTATCTTTCAATATCCATCGTTAAATGAATCAGAATTGCCAAGTTGAATAATTGAATCAAAATTACCCATTTATAAGGTGTCATCAATACCATAATCAGCCTGCCAATTTCAAAACAAAACCACATAATCGAATGATAAATGATTGGATAAGAAATCACTACTAGGTTATGACCAATTATTAACACTTATCCACTCAAAATAATAATTTCAAAATAGTGATTTTGTCAACTAATCCATAGTCCGCAACGGTTTCTTTAAAAACATTGAATTTCATGTTTCAATAGCTTCTGGAATGTTACCATTTCAATAGCTGTCAATTCTTTAGTTTTGCCATATGAAATTCAAACATTTCATCAAAAATAAAATACAATTTTATTTGATGAAATAATGTTTTTTAAAAGATGTTGGGTAGGGGCACAACAGGTGGATATTTCAACTTGATCAGGAACCTTGAAAACAAAAAAGGTGGTATACAGAACCTAAACCCTACAAGTGCTCAATTCAATGAATTAATTGATGATCTTAATTTAGTATATGTAAGAACTTCTAAAAGTATATTCATGTGCAACAACAAACAAGCTGGAGACAGAGGGATATCCTGTCGGCTTGATCTCTTTTTAATTTTCGAGTCCATCATGATGGAAGGAGGGGAGTTAAGAGCAGTGGTACTTCTAGCTCCAGGCTCGGATCATTGGCCAATCAGCCTGGAATGGGAAAATGTGGGGGTAAACCCACGCAGACCATTCAGAATTGAAAAGTTTTGTCTCCTTTAGACATATTTCCATGATAAACTCTGGGAATGGTGGGAAGAATCCCCACCCATCATGGGTACCCAAGTGTACCAATTCCAATAGAAACTCAAACTATTAAAAGTTAACATTAAAAAATGGAATAACGAGTCCTTTGGTAACATATTCCAAGAAAAACAAGCTGTAGAGTGTAACATGCAACTGAACCAAGCTCAGGGGATGAGCATGGGATTCTTAGAGGAGTTACAGATCCAAGAAAAAATCTTGTTGTAGGAATTTATCCAATGAGAACAGCAGGAGGAAGTCTATTGGAACTAGAGAGCCAGATTCAAATGGCTTCAAGAGGGAGAACGCAATACAAGCTTCTTTCAAAAAGCGACCATTCAATACCACCAAGGGAATAGATGGGACATATTGAAAATGGAGGATGGCAATATAGCCAAAACACAAGAAGAACTAGAAACCACTTTGAACTCTTATTTTGCTAATTTGATGAAGGAGCCAGAAGCTGACAGATAAGAAGCTCGGAGGGAGGTGTTTAGATGTATTCCTAAGCTTATCACTGATGAGCACAATCACATGCTAGGAAAATCCATTGAGATGGCAGAAGTCAAGGTGGCTATCAAGAAAATGTCAAAGGATAAAGCACCGAGCCTGGATGGGTTCACTATGACCTTTTTCCATGCTTGTTGGGACTGGTTAAATGAGGAAATATGGTCCTTGGTGGAAGATTCTAGGAGGACCAAGAAAATTCTTAGATCTCTTAACTCAACTTTCTTAATGCTCATCCCAAAATAAAATGGAACAGAGGACCCAGGGAAACTAAGACAGATTTCTCTATGTAATGTCATCTATAAAATCATCTCTAAGGTTATGGCCAATTGTCTACACCCACTACTTCCCCTCATCATCTCCCTGAAACAGGCTGGGTTTGTGGTAGGAAGGAAAATCGGGATGGAATTATCTTGGTCCATGAAGCGATTCACTTGCTCAAAACCTTGCAGACTCTAGGTATGCTCCTAAAACTGGATTTATCAAAATCCTATGATAAACTGAATTGGAATTTTTTGGCAAGAATTCTCAGAGATTTTATATTTTTGGAGGATTGGACCAACTAGGTCATGAACATGGTTTCATCGGCCTTCTTCTTGATCTTGGTCAATGGTTCCCCTTCAACGCCCTTCAATGCTTCCAGAGGAATAAGGTAGGGGAACCCCCTCTCTCCCTTAATTTTCATCATCGCGACCGAAGGACTAGGAAGATTTCTTAAAAGTAGAGTATTTGAGAACAAGATGCGAGGATTATACCTCACTGCAGGGATGGATCCCAAAACTCATCAACAGTTTGTGGATGATAATATGATCATGGATCCTTCCTCAGTCTAGGAGGCCAGGGGCATTAACGATAGTTTGAACACCTTCATGGAAGTTAGTGCCTTAGGGATCGACAAGGAAAAGTCTCAGAACTACTTCTTCAACACCTCAAAAATTACCAAAAAGAACATTCTCAAAATACGAGAGTTTTCGAAAGGTAAAATCCCATCGAAATATTTGGGAGCACCGCTAGCTGAATCAACTATTAGAAAAATATCATGGAAGGAATTGCTGGATAAAATCAAACAGAAGATCAACCTATGTAACTTTAGAGATCTTAACTTTCTGAGTAGAATCATCCTAGTGAAATCGGTTCTCCAAGCTATGCCATTATATATCTTCTCGGTGTTGGCTGCCCTGAAATCGATTATCAAAAAAATTAGAAACATTCAACAGAATTTCCTATGAGGGGGATCGAAACGACATAGGAAATGGCCATTAGTGGACTAGAAAACCATATGTACTCCTAAGGCAGTGGGGGGCATGGGGATCTAGGATCCTCTAGATAGTAACAAGGTGATGAGTGCCAAAATTTGGTGGAGATGGATCAATTACAAAGAGGAACTGTGCACCAAAATTTGGCACCTAAAATATACCCCTCTTTGGACCAAGAAGTCCATGGTTCATTATGGAGAAAACCTTCCAGGATTTAGCATATGGAAAGTGACACAGGAAAAAAGGGGGTTGGTCTAGAAGCACAGTTTCTGGGAAGTTCAGGATGGCAGAACTGCGAGATTTTCTAGCGATGCATGGAGCCAAGAACCGGTTCTAATAAGCAGAGAGGAATCCCCTATTCTCAATTCCTTTCTTCATAACCATTCTCTGAGCACGGTGGCATAATTCTAGGATCCTAGAGACAATGACCGGATATTTAGGTCTTGGAAAGACAAGAATTGGTGGTAATCTATAGCCCCAGGGGAAAATGTGGATGATTTGATTGAAGAGCTCAATTCGAGAAAAATCACCACGAATGATAGTCCGGACAAACTCAAATGGGGGTACTCCAACACAGGAAATTTTAATCCAAACGAGACCCTAGCCCTTATGACAAAGAGTCATAATCGGGAACCAGAATCCAAATGGGGGAAAATTTAGGGAGGAGGCTGGTGGCCAAAGGTGGTGGATTTTTGTTGGGTCGTTCTCAAATGATGCATTCTAACTTGGGATAACATATATACCATGGGAATCAATGGGACCTCAAGATGTTGCATGTGCGAAGAAAAAAACGAATCTATCAACCATCTTCTGAATGAATGTCCAATGGTGGAATCCATATGGGAAAAAGGAGTGGGAATTTTTTTTTTAAATAACTGACACAGAGGAAGACCAGATGCCACTATAGTAGAATGTCCTATGAAGGTATTCAAAAACAAATTTGTTAATAGACTGTGGGAGCTTCTCCCAGGTTTTACGATGTGGGAACTATGGAAAACCCGTAACAGTCGAATCTTTGAAAACAAAACCATGAAAACAGGGGAAATATGGACCCTCATAGAAGCCCACCTGAAAGAAACAATTACTCTAATTCAATGGACACATGAATACTTTATACCAGAAGTGAATGAAAGAAATATTCTGTATTAAATGGGGATTTTTGAATTACCTGTCAACAATGCGTGAACCAAGACGGTACCAAATTATTTTAACAGCGCGAAAACATGGATACAACCACTAGAAGGATCCTTTAAGCTAAATTTTGATGGAGAGGCCAAAGGTAACTCTGGTCTAGCGGGATTTAGAGGCTCCTTAAGGAACTCAGATGGAATTATTGTCAACATGCTCTGAGGATCAATTGGTAATAGCACTAATAATATGGAGGAGCTATAGGGCCTAATAAACGGTATTTCCTGGTCCTTACAATCAAGAAAAACTCTGCCGGTGGTGGAAGGAGACTCATAGGTAATTATTAACATTGCTCACCGACTCCAACACGGTGCGTCCACATCCCAACTCAAACGGATTCTAGCAGGACCTTCAGCCATCCTATTCTCTCATGTAAGAAGATTTGGTAACAAGGTGGCAGATGCATTGGAAAACGAAGGAGTGAAGAGCCATAGCTCTTTCCATGAAGAAGTGCTCGACAATAATAGAAACATGCTGATATGGGAGCGTTGCAGAAATTTGGTGCAAGAGGACATGGAAGTGTTTCTGCTGCAACTGTTTCCCTCAATTTTCTTAAATTTTGGTCCCCTCCTCATGATTTAGTGTTGTCTTTAATCGTTTGGATCCTTAAACCTCGTGCTTTAATTTTGGATAGTTTTTTGAAGATTACTTTTCGTAGTGGTTTTCAGAAATTGCTCGTGTTTGGGATGGTTGTAGATTGCAGATTTTAGAGCTTGTTTCGCTAAGTTGAAAATGGATCAGGCCTTTTTTTCCTTTGCAAAACGTCGTTTCATAGGCGAACAGTTTTAACCGTTGCTGAATTTCAGAGCCTTTAAGCACTTAGCGTTTTTTATTTTGATCGGAGTTTTTTTCATTTAATTGGAGGCTGTAACCTTTCTTGCTTCCGCCATTGCGGCTCCCAAACCAGCTATCTACCCAAAGTCTAAAGCACTCCACTCTCCGATGCTAGTCGCATGTCCATAGTCTTTTCTCTCCCGCCGTTGCGACTGTGAAAAGATTTCATCTTCCAATGTCGACATCCTTCCGACTTCTGATTGAGAACTTTCCTGCCCGCATATTAAGTCTTATCTTTCCTGACTCCAATATGATTAAGTGGTTTCGCAGTGCCCGTCACTTTTAAGACCCGCTTATGCGGTGGTGAAAGAATCTACCCTTCCGGTGTGAGTTTTTTTTTTAGCCGCCGATGAGTTTTCCGTTTTCTGTCGTGGATGATGTCTGTCGAGCCTGTAGGCGGGCGAGGTAGTGGTGTCGGTGTTTGTTAAAATTCTCAGATCAAGTGGTGCACCCGGCCATTTCTTGTGGATTAGTCGTTTAGTTGGTTTAATTTGGCGTTTTGTTTTAGAATGCAATCCCGGTGAATGATGCACATTGATTAACTGCAGGAAGATCCAAAATACTTTCATATTGTCGCGGCGTGAAGGTACAGATAGAAGGCAGGATCTTAAGGGGCACGGGAAAAGTAAAAGACAAATTTAAAAGCAACAAAGGCACAGCTCTGAAAGGTCTGTCAGTTACTCAGCTGATCATGAGCATGCGCAAAAAAGATGAAAATAGGGATATGAAACGTTCAAAGAACCGAAAAGTCACACATTTGGGAGGAACCCAAGTGGTCTACTATTTTGTTTAAATATTTGAAAGTGAGAAGCTACAAGGGATTTTTCCCTAGAAAAACTTGTAACTTAATGTTTGTAAGAGGAACTATTTCGTTTTACAACCAGAGACTGCAAATTTTGCCTATTGGAGGAAGTGCTATGTGGAATGTATCAATGTGATTAAATGAGAGATGTTGAATGTGAACTATTTCGTTTTCAGCTATGTCTCATTAGCTGTAAGAATGCTCTAATTTCCTGAACCTATGTTCTTGTCTGAATGTTTTTTAGTGCCTTGATGATGTTTTTTCCACTATGAGTAATGGGAATTTTGACTGTTGATGAGCTATCTTATCATACACACTTTTATTCATGTTTATATGTTTGGTTATAAGAATAGCTATCTGTGATTCACCATAACACATGAACAGGGTGCATTACTCATGAATTAATACCCAACTCTCTAGAGATAGTTTAGTTAGTATTTATTTCTCGCATGATTTGGATGCTTGTGAGTTCTAAGACGAGAGGTAAGAACCTACGCATCACATTCTGACTACTCTCTGCATCTTTATCACCCTGCATTGTTAATTAGGTACATGCATATCATACTTTAAGTCAAAAATACAAAAACATACGGTGGACCAGGCCGCAACCGGTAAACCCTTTTGTTACTTGACCTACGGTAGCCAGACCGCAAACCGGATAGATTCCCTACACCAAACAGTCACGGGCTAGTTGGGAACGTTGAATGGGGAGAATCCTTTGCTGTTGTTGCCTATGAATTTATAGGCCTCAACAGTTTCTGGCACTAGAAGGAGGGCTGCCAGTGCATGGCTGGCCGAGGAAAACTCGTTTTCCTGAGATTATTCCACCGGTATCAGTTCTGAAAGTAGTGGGCTTCATAATCCAATTCCAGAAGAAAGGAGTAGAGAACACTTGTTTTCTGTTGACAATGAGGTTGTTAATAACCTAATAAGACACACCAGGGCATATGTGAAGAAGATTGGAGGATTTCCGATCATCCCTAGATTTCCCAAAAGAGAATATAAAAGAAAAGATCGTCGTATATTGGAAGACTCAGTGCTGGTTGGGGATTGGGAAGAACTTGTGGAAACAGCCTTATAGGAAGTTGTACTACCTTTGAATCAAGAAGGCCCAGATACTCCTCACAGTTCTCTTGCTCACAGTCCTGTTTTCTCACCTCCTCACTCTCCACCTAGACTCATGGCAGGCATTAATGCCAATCCACCACCAAACCCACCCAATCCACCACCTTCCTGGAGAGCCAGATCACCTTTAAATGTAACACCTCCATTACATGATTTACCTCAAGCCTTTGAGAAGATGCTGCCCAAATTCGACCCAAGTGAGAAGATACTAGTAGATGACGACCTGCAAAGTTTTTACTTGGACATAGAAGGGTTAAGGGCGAGGGAGCATGAGGATGTAGTTTGCAGACTTTTTCCGCACACCCTTAAAGGAGCCGCAGCATCATGGTATTTTGGGTTTCCTGCAAACTCTATCCCTAATTGGGATACCTTCGAGAGAATTTTCAGAAGTAAGTATGCAACTCAAAAGGCTCATGCAGCCCTCATGAAAGGGCTATGCACCTTGAAGAAAGAGAGAAAGGAGAAGGTGCACAGCTTTACTCAAATATTTGCAGCATACCTCAAGAATTTTTCTGAAGCTGACAAACCTTCGGACAAGGTCCTAATTGAATATTATACTTTGGCTTTAGGCCCTAAGTTGGCCATGTTTGCCAAAATAAGGGCCAAGCCTACTTTGGCAGAAACCTATGAAGAGGCAGAAATAGTGGAGGCTGAAAGAGAAAGTATCGAAGATTATCCCGAACAGCCAGGAGAGAAAGGTGTGGGAAGGAAAGCCTTATTGTTTACTAAGCCTAAGGAAGAGAAATCACCAGATTTTGAGAGTATGGCAAAAATGATGTAGAAGCTTTCTAACAAAATCATAGACTTGGAGAAAGAGAAGGAAACTCAAAAGTTCTATAAACCGTATTACAAGAAAAGAGAGGATAACAATCACTCCCAACCTCCTCCACACAATTCTGCATCTATGAATTTAACAGAGGTAGGCATGGACAATTTTTGCACTTTCCATCAGCAACCACACTCTGAAAAGAATTGTCCTCAATGGATAAAGTTGGTGACATTGGTCATGAATCAACTGTTGGATTCTAGATTAATAGAAGATGGAGAGGAAGAAAGAAAAGAGAGTACCAATTCAACGAAGGAGCAAGAAGAGGAAGCCATGGTTCTGTGGAATTCTGTTTCGTTATTTGATGCTGAAAAGGAAAAGAATCAGGGCTGGAAGGACGTCATGGAAGCCAACGTTACAACAAGGAGCCAAGGGTTGGTTAAAGAAGACAGTCTCATACTCCCAAAAATCAAAAGGCTGCAGAAAAATGTTAAGAAATTTCAAAATAATTCTGCAGCTGATAAAATTCCCGAATTCGCCATTACCAGCCAAGATCCTAGGCAGAATGATATGCTGGCCAAGCCCAATGAGTAAAATATGAATGATGATAAACCACATCCCATTGAACCGCAGATGGATTATGACATTGTTGAAGACATAGAGAAGATAAAGGCAAATGTTTCGCTATTTGAAATGTGTAAAGTGCCGCAGCAAAAAGAAATATTATTGAAAGCGCTTGAAGCATCAGATGAGAGGTTGCCCGCTGACAATCGGCCTGAAGAGGAAGAAGAAATCGGAGAAACCAATAGTGGAGGTAAGTATAAAAGAAAACATCCACCTTTCCTCCTCACTTTCGAAATTTTTAATCACAATGTACATAATTGCCTGGTAGACTCAGGGGCGTCGGTTAACGTCATGCCAATATCAGTTTGTAAAAAGATAAATGGGAAACCTAAGCCATCCACGTGGAGGGTTGTTCAGTTGGACAGGACAGATGTAAAGGTAATTGGTGAGATGGAGGATGTCCTAGTCCACCTGGCGTCAAATAATAAAGTGTGCCAAGTTATTAATATTGTGGTGGCCGATATACTAGATGCTTACAGTCTTGTTCTGAGCAGATATTGGTCGACCAAACTAAATGGCTATTTTGCCTCAGATTGGTCGCATCTGTGGCCGCCATATAAAGGAAGCCCGAACCAAATTAAAATTTTGTGGGAGCCTCACATTAAATACAACGTCACTCAACTGGAGGAGAAGAATGAACCAGTGGATTCCGTGTTGGGAAATTATTTTATTGAGTTGGAACTGGGAAATTACCAAGCAGAAGAACCCGACAACACATCAGACACCCAGCCTAATCTCCTTCGATTTTCACAGGCTGATGAAATCGACTGTAAAATAGTAGACTTAGCAGTAGGAATAGATTCTCATGCAGTAGGTAGCAATTTCTGGACTTTGTTTTTTGATGGCTCTAAGACGTTAGAAGGGTCAGGGGTTGGCTGTGTCTTGATCGAACCCAAAAATAATAAACATTTTCTCTCATGTAGATTAGAGTTTGAGTGTACAAATAACACGGCCAAGTATGAAGCGCTGGTGCAGGGTTTAAGGAAAGCAATCGAGTTAAAGGTAAGTAATCTAAAAGTTTTTGGAGATTCTAAAATAATTGTTAAATAGATCCGGAATCAAATACATTGTGTTTCCCTTCACCTAAAAGCTTATCAAAATGAGGTATGGGATCTGCTCAAATGTTTTAACGCATTTAATATTGTTTCAATCCCAAGACTTAAAAATGTAGCAGCTGACTTGTTGGCCACATCAGCCACTAGGCTCGTACCTACTAATAATCGATGCTCTATTGAATTGATTTTCAAGCCCTCGGTACCTGATATGATCACCAACGTATGAGTATTCGATGACGATCAGCAGATTATAGAGTGCTTAACAAATGACGAGTTATTTAAAGGAGCAATTATAGACGATGAAGAACATCAAGCCGAGTTGAAGTATGATAATTTCATCCCTAAAGCAGTCAGAACATTAGAAAGAATGTTTGATTTAAATGAAAAGTTCAGAAGACCAGCCAATGTGAAGACTCACAGCTCATCTCTAAAGTTCGAGCTGATAAATTTAGGGACTGAGACAAATCCTAAATTTGTGAATCCTAGCAAATGATGTTCACTAGCAGAAAGAGATAAGTTCGTCAGTCTATTTAAACAATATAAAGATGTTTTTGCCTGGACATACGAATATTTGAAAACATATGACACCAGCATCATCAAGCATGTTATCCCCATCAAAGCTGGCATCAAACCGTATCAGCAACCTTTAAGAAAAATGCACCAAAAATTGGAACCACTGATTCAGAGTGAAGTTAAAAAATTATTGGATGCTAGATGTAATGTCCCCGGTTTTGACCCCATTTGCATGATGTATATAATGTAATTAATCATGGTGAGGAGCTAAAGGAAAAATCCCCACCATCGATTTGTGTGTGTATGATTCGGCAATAGGTATAGTTGCCAATGGTATATCATGTTGTTTGGCACATTATAGTTGGCATCATGTAAACACGCACATCAATTAAAATAAACCACAACCAGCTACAATAGTGCAACGTTGAATGAAAAGGGCATGGTTCCAAAGGATAAGGGGTGGGGGATGTCAAACCTTGGTCTATGGGGGAAAAACCCATGTGTTGCCACCTTGTTTTGTTTGGCACCTTCCCTTGTCTCATCCAACCTTTTCAATGTCATGATTTGGTTAGTTGGGGCAGTTATTGCATGAGGAAATGTGGGCATGGGGAAGCACCGGTTTTGGCAGGATGCTGTCAGTTTGGATGGTACGCATGCCCAGTGGAGAACCTTAGTTTCTCTTATGCCTGGTCTGTTCATCCTCAGGATGGTCGGTTCGTCTTCCACATAGGGATGAAAAGTCTGTTCATCCTCGCATGCATTGGACGGTCTGTTCGTTCTTCGAATGGCTTGTTGATCCTCACGTAGGATTTGGTCGGCTCATGTCCTGTGCAGAGAAGGTTCGGCTTCCTCCCGTGCACCGTTGTCCTATTCATCCACGTGTAGAGGTTGCCTCAGCTCACCCTCATGCGTAGAGACTTGTCCACTCTCACGCAGGGACTCACAAGTAAGTCGGCTTGGTCTTCACCTTCACGGTGGTGGTCTGTGCAAGATTTCCCGAGGCTTCGTTGTCCAGAACAAGTTGTCGTGTTCCTCACGTTCCTGGTAATGTATGTTGATACATTCTTTGGGATTGTTGTTTTTCCCCATGTCATGAGCTGAACTGCTGTGTATGTTTTGTGTTGTTGTTGTGAGTCTGAATTCTGCTTCCACTTCGGGCTTTGGATGTGTCACTTTCCTCAATGTGTCCATTGAGGAATTGCGTGTTTCCTTGTGGGCTCGCGGATGCTGGTGGGTTGTTGACTCCCACACCTGTTGGCCCCTCCTTTGTTTTGTGGACTATGTGTTGTTGCCTAGCCATTCCACTGGGGAATGATGTGTGTTGTTGGCTGAGTTTCCTTTGTTTGGAATTGTGGATTGCTGCTATCATTCATTGTGTGGTTTTGGCTGCTGGTGTACCCTAGTTTTGGGTTGTAGCTGAGTTGTTTGGGCCATGTTAGGGCCAAGAATAACTCCGTGTTGCCTTGTGGGCTTGAGTTGTGTTCATCTTTTGTTTGGGATTATCCCTGGTTGTCTTACCTTCTTCACAGGGCTGTGAAGGGATTGTTTTGCTGTGGGTATGCAGTGGTTGGTCTTTGGACTGTGCTGGCTTGGCCGATTGTGGAAGGCCTGTCAAACCCAACTGTGTTTGGTTTGCTGATTGCATCCCCCTGATTATGTGTAAACCTGCAATTGACCATTAGTCCTTGGGGAATCATGCCCAGCTCGGGGGTCGCAGTGTGCTGAGAGATTGATGAGCACGCTGGCCTATGGTTGGGTGGAACGTTGCGGTGACGTAGCTGGTTGCGAGTGAATTCTTCAGCAAGAGATAAGTTTCCTTGACTAATCCATCTCTACAATTATATCTATTGTATAATGAATTAGGGTGAACATGCTGAATGCTAGTTTATGAATATGTTTGCTTCCGCTGAATGATTGAGGAATTATGCATCTTGTATGATGTTTTATGCACTTTGTTATGCATGTTGTTTAAGCTTTGGATTTCAGTATTGATGACTGTTTATTGTTCATGGGGCCATTTTCCCGGCTACATGTGGTGTTCGTCGCTTCCTCTTCACCAGTCCGAGGGACGGGGACGTGACAGAATGGTATCAGAGCTCAAGGTTGCAACAATGGGCCTCTATGGGCCAAGAAGGTGCAGTGACAGACGCGGAACCTCTTCTTTCCCAGCAGAAATTAGATTGGAAACTTCAAAGAAAATTGCCTAAGTGTTGGACAGGCGGAAGGTTTAGCGGTTTCCGGTCCGCCGTTGCGGCTGCTGAAGGGACTAAACCGCCAATGCAACAATGGATCCAATTGCCAATGAAAGGAATTTTGAAAATTTTGTTTAAGTGTTCCCCATCGGAACAATCAGCAAAGTTGACTTCCACCGTTGCGGAAGAGTTGGTGAAGTGGGCTTCCGCTATAGTGGAAGAGTTAGAGGTTTCCCGTCCTCCGTTGCGGAAGTCCAAACTGTTAATTCTTCTGACAGGAAAGTCCTCCAATCACCGACACATCAAAAAGGTTAAGGATTGAAATTAGTTCACCAATCGAAAGAGTTGACGAAGTAAACTTCCACCATTGTAGAAGCCAAAGGCGTTAAGTTTCCGATGTGGAAAGGCCACCGATGATGGGAGTTGAAATTCTTCTAAGGAAGAAATCATTGACTGGCGGAAGGAGTTAGTGATTCGCAAGCCGTAGTTTCGGAAGGGAAAGTGGTTTCCCATCCTCCGTTGCAGAAGTCCAAACCGTTAAGTCTTCTGGTGGGGAAGAAAATCGCAGGAGTTTCCCAAGTGATTTGACGTCAGTCGGAAGAAGAAGTGATTGAGCGTCCGCCGTTGCGGAAGAGAAAGCACAAATCCTTCCGAAGGGCAAAGACCGTTGACACCGAAGCTAAAATTTCTTTGAGAAAAGAGCGGCCAACCGGAAGGAAAAATGGTTTGTGCACCGTCGTTGCGGAAGCCAAAGCCATTAGGCTTCCGATGGAAAAGTATTCTGATGCCGATCAGGTTGGGCCACCGATCAGAAGATGAATGGAGTCGGTGGGCCGTCGTTGCGGCTGTGGAAAGGACTAAGTCGCTGACAAAAAGACTGCCACCGGAAGAAGACATCATTTCATGTTTCGCCGTTGCAGATGGAGAAACGACTAGATGTCCGGTGGGTAAGTTCTCCGACTGCCGACGCCGCTAGAAAATTAAGTTCAAAAATTTCTCTAAGTGTAAAAGATCGTCGGAAGAGAAAGTGTTCCGAGAGCCGCCGTTTCGGAAGAGAAAGTGTTACCTGTGCAGCCATTGCGGAAGCGGAAGACACTAAGTCTTCTGATAAGAAAGACTACCGACACTGATTGGAAGGAGATTGGGCCACCGATCAGAAGGAAAGTGGAAACGTTGTGACATCATTGCGGTTGCGGATGAAGTTGTTTCACCGATGGAAATGATATGCTGAGTTCCATTGGCCGATTTTGGGTGGTTATAGAACCATGCCAATCTTCCATAGTTTCAGTACATTCATTCACAGATAGTGTCCATGCAGCTCACTTTGCTGTCAAATATCTTGTGGCCCTTGGTGTTTTTTGAGGCCTTTGTGGCCGTTGCCCAGAGAAATGGAAAGGTCACGCCTCTACCCGATTTCAACCCATGTATTGGGCTTTCTATGGGCTTCCTATTTTTGTAATACAATATATCTAGGGGAGATTTGGAGACGTGCTATTTTATGGATAAGGTGAGGCTACTGAAGGGCTTGATCATCTTCCCCAGTTTAAAGGGAAAAGTTACATTCAATGGGCAAGAGTATGAATCAAAGGGATCTCACAAGAAACAAAAAGGGATGCCGAAATTGCAGCTCCCAATGAGGCTCTGAGATCTTTAGAAGAATGTGAAAATTCTACATTGCAGTAGAAAAACCAACGATGACAGGGACCCAGCTGAATACGTTACAGATGCTAATGCATGTGACCAGCGACCCTATGGAGAAAGGGATGAAGCAACCAGTCCATAACAAAAGTTGGAGAACAAATGCTGCAACCTCCTGCAAGGAACAACCAAATTGGTCATGTCAAGGGTGTAAGTAAGACCCATGCAGGATAGTCATGATCAATTGGCTGCCAGAAATGCTCTATGGGAGAACAAGGTGGTATGGATGATACGCTTGTGAAGTAAGGAGTATATAACCATTTCATTTAATTGCATGAATGCTGTGACTATACCTTGCAATATTAGCATGATGATGATTGCATGAAGTAAATGAGTTTTGGTAATGTTGATGTGACTAACAAGCTAGAAGTATTTGAATTTTATAAATCCTGAAAATGCTTCAGTAATGGTTGTAGCAATGAAAAGGCTATATGCATCCAGACTTACCAAGTGTTTGGTTGATTGAAGCTCATGTTTCAGGTAGATTATTTCGAGCATGGTAGTGAGAGGTAATCCCCTGACCACTACCAGAATATACCATACTATATGCATAATAGGTTGTTAAAATTTGAATTGTGAATTTCGGATTCGAGAAATTGCTGACAACCACTAGCCACTGATGGCTTCCATAAGCTTGTGTTTGGATGTCTGAAGCTTATGTTTCAAGTAGATTATTTCTAGCATGGTAGTGAGAGGTAATCCCCTGACCAATGCCAGAATCTACCATTTATGAGAAGAAGTCTCATGATTATAAAAGTAGTTGGTATGGGTTGTTAAATCTGAATTGTGGATTTCGAATTTAAGAGGTACTAACGACTACTAATCATGGATTGGCTTGTATAAGATTGTGTCAGGAGGGACGCATGGTAATTGGGTATTCATGTTATGATAGTAAGCATAAAATTGTAATGAGCATAGTAGTGCTGCTTACAAGAAACCCACAATTGAGCAAGTCAATTTTTGTAGTAGACAGAATTGTAAAGTCTTATTTGATTACTAATGTCATTTCTTGGTTATGGAATGATCAATTTGGATTGTATTATCAGGTAATTATTGACTATTTGGCTATTTGATGAATGTGCCAGGAGTACACACTGCAGGAAGACCATGTGTGATGCCCTACAGAATCCAAACTTCAGGGGAAGGTTTTCCCTTATCTTGGAAATGGGTTTCGGGTGAAACGCCATTAGAAATTTTGGAAATGTATCATCTGGACTGCATGTTTCATAATAACATGAGTGAGATGGTATAAGTTATGTCGGTAAGACATGTATGGATACGAACTTTGTTGGGAGCAAGGATAAGGGCTGGTTTGCTTGGCAAACCTGGTGATTGGAAACCACATAGACAGAGCTAGAGGGTTGGCTTTCTTCTCCACAACCCCAGGATAGCACTGGAAGGGAATGCAGGGCCTGAGGGACTATGTAGCAGAGAAAGGACTGATTCCTTGTGCTAGGTGTGTGTGGGTGTCTTAGAAGTCAGGCTAGTTCTGGTGTAGGTGTTCCTAGCTCTGCAATGAGCTCACCAGCTTAGCATTGAACCATTCCCGACTCCTTGATGACTTGACTGTGCCTGATACACATAAAAGGCATACTGCGATGGCAAATGGATAAGTGTTCTGTGACCCTTGCTATGTATATGCATGTTTAATTATGAAATTCCATGTGCAGAACATGTTTTAATTTTATTTCCATGTTGACCGATTTCTTGAGTATGAATAGGGCCTGCATAGCACACACCGGGAATGGGTGCACACTTTTCCTATGTGGATTCATGAAAGGGTTTTCAATATTGGTTACACCGAGGGAGTGGACGTGCTCCTAGTGTCTCAATACTTGATATGAAGTGTGATTATAGTTTTTAGAACAATAACGCTGATGAGTTGCTTGTATTGCTTGTGTTGCTTGTGTTGATAGGCTAAAGGTAAAGGTAAAGGTAAAATGGTAAATGGCTGTTGTGAGGGGTTGCAGAGTAAGGGTTATTGTTGATATAAGTGTATGATGGTATAAGTGTATGTTGGGCTGTAATATGCCTGAGGATCCATAGTAGATCCTAGACCTAGAAATGGTCGTGTTAAAGTTCCAAGCCCAGTTGACATGAGAATGTACTGGCTGGACATTGATTATTTGATGTTGTGGAGCAGCTGGCGTACTGACCTAACATCTAAGTCCATAGGTGATCCCAAGGCTTGCAGGGCGAAGCAAGATCCTATGGATGAACAAGGAAACACACAATACAGATAAGTATTGGATTATTTTGCTTATGAATATACTTGTGTATATGATCTAGTTATGATGTTTTATCTCTAGAACAAGATAAAACTGATGAGAATAAACTAAACATGTGGATCTATTCAATGTTTGGATGTAGGTATTCCATGAAAGCTCGGAATGAGCGGTAATGAAAAAGGTGCTAGTAAGACGGGGGAGTCCTAGCAATTGAGACAAGCGATGTGGAGAGACGCCATGGTTTAGAGGTCTGGAATAGACCAAAGACACTAAGTGTCATGACCAAGAAGGATTGGTCCAGCATTCACGGTGAAGTGAAAGAGGTTGAGAGCATGAAAAGCCACAGTGATGGTGTGGGTTCTAGGATGGAACAAAACAAAGAAGGGAAAAACTCTTACTGCTCTCTCTCTTGCCTTTTGATTATATATATATACATATATATGTTTATGCATTGTGAAAACAAAGGATTGTTGAATGCATGTATGATTGAAATGAAATGTGTGTATTTGCTTAAAGTAAATTTGTGAATGCTGGAATAGTTAATTCCCTGCCCATGAATGGACATGAATGAGCTCATGTGCCTGTTGGGAAGGCATGAAAGATATGAAAGACTCATTGATGAGACTTGGACTGTCATGCCAAATGGGGAAATTAATTGACTGATTTTAATGACTATATTATACTTGGTCTGATAGAATTTCAATGGTGCATTTCACAGGTGAGAAAAGTGAAACCAGGTGGTGCACATTGAATATGGCAGCAGATCAAAAGTTGTTGGACTTAGCTGGAAGTCTCCTTCAAATGATTGCCAAGACCCAAGAGAATCTTGGGGAGTTGCTCAAGATACAGAGAAGGTAGAATGAGATGAACCAGCAGATGTTGCAAGACTCTATTGGTTTGCGAAGGGAGGTGAAAAGCCTTCTGGGGGCAATCGGCAAAGGAAAGGAAGGTGGATCAGCAATGGGACATTCGTCCAAGCGACCCGATAAGAAACGGTCCAGGCATGAATACTCAAAAGAAATTGAGCAGGTAAAGATGAAGCAGCCAGTGAGATGCTGGAGATGCGGAGGACATCATTTACGATGGGATTTCCCAATGAGGGAGCATGATGAAGGCAATAGCCGCAAATTTCCTAGACTTTGGGATCAGCTGGAAGCTGAGAACGAGCAGGAGAAGTCCATGGAAGCCAAGGGGCTTGGTCTTGAACGTTCAAAGTAAATGATTGAATGTGGGACAAATCTGCAATTTTGAAATTTTGATGTGCAATTATATATGTATTGTATATATGTAATGGAACACGGAGGATGGTGTTATTCCAAGTGGGAGGGGAATGTAATTTCCCCGGTTTTTATCCCGTTTGCATCATGTATGTAATGTAATTAATTATGGTGAGGAGCTAAAGGAAAAATCCCCACCATCAATTTGTGTGTGTATGATTCAGCAATAGGTATAGTTGCCGATGGTATATCGTGCTGTTTGGCACATTATAGTTGGCATCATGTAAACATGCACATCAATTAAAATAAACCACAACCAGCTATGGCAATGCAACGTTGAATGAAAAGTGCATGGTTCCAAAGGATAAGGGGTGGGGGATGTCAAACCTTGGTCTATGGGGGAAAAACCCATGTGTTTCCACCTTGTTTTGTTTGCCACCTTCCCTTGTCTCATCCAACCTTTTCAATGTCTTGATTTGGTTAGTTGGGGCAGTTATTGCATGAGGAAACATGGGCATGGGGAAGCGCCGGTTTTGGCAGGCTGCTGTCAGTTTGGACGGTACGCATGCCCAATGGAGAACCTTCATTTCTCTTACACTTGGTCTTGTTGAGGCCTGGAAATTCGCAGGCGACAACAGTAAGGGATTCTCCCCAATCAACTTTCCCAACTAGCCCGTTGACTGTTTGGTATAGGGAATCCGTCCGGTTTTACGGTCCGGCTACCGTAGGTCAAAGTAACAACAAGGGTTTACCGGTTGTGGCCCGGTCCACCAAAATTTGTATTTTTGACTTAAATATGAAATGCAAGTATCTAACTAATCATGCAGGATGGTGAAGAATGCAAAGAGCATTCACAATGTGATGCGCAGGTTCTTACCTCTCATCTTAGGCTCGCCATGCATCTGAATCACACATGCAGGAATGAAATAAAATGACTACCTATCTATATGCCTACCTATTTACCTATCTATCTATCTATCTATCCTCGAGGAGCTAGTTTGTAATTAATATGTATGAGTAATGTAGATGTGCACACATAATAAAAGCAATTACAGATAGCTGACATTAACTTTTACACGTATGAACAATGAAAAATATTTCACAACCAGATAGCTAATTGTTTATGATCAGCATACATTACTCATGGTGGTTATTTCATAAAATAAATCAGAAATCATTAAACAAAGACATAGGTCATAAATTTAGAACGATCTCACTATTCACGGATACAATGCTAAAAAACAAAGTAGTTCATCTTTTGACTATCCATGGAAAAACATTTGAAATCCCACCGATCTTCTTTCAATAGGAAAACTGTAATTTTTATTGCAAAAGGAAGTAATTCTTCTTACAACAACCTTCCAGTCTTACTGGGAAAAAAATCCCTTTTTGCTTCTACGCTTCCTACTTTTATACAAAAGGTCAAAATGGTTGGGTTGCCCAAAGTGACCTTTGGGATTCCCAACCTTTTGCTTTCCCAACGCTTCATTTCTCAAAACTTTTACAAAAATATTAAATTAATAAAAAGTTGACCGGTCCTCTATGAGGAGGGTCCTGCTTGGTTTTCAAAGAATTTTTTCCACGCTGCTGCTTCAAAAGCGCATGGCTCTAGGAACTGGATGTTAATTTCAAACTTGTCAACTTGGTTCCTAATGGCCTCGATCCTTGCTGGGCTCAACTGAAGCTGGTCTTCTAGAATCTGTATACTAACAGCTGCATGGCCCACCTTGTTCTTCAGTACTATGGCATCAATGGATTGAATTTGCTGCATCCTGGCCTCTGCATCTTGATGCCTTTTCTGCAATATGTCCACCAAGGTCTCATGATCTGGGAACTCTTCAAACCTAAGCTTAGCCTCTGTCTGGTAGCGGTTGTATGCATTAAGGAACCTTTTAAAATATTCTGAGCATGCTACCTGTGTCCTTCAAACAGCCTTCTTAAAGTCTTCAGCAGTGCTGATGGAAAACTCTACTAGGCTGTGATCTCTCCTGAGGGTTTGATGATCTTTAGCTGGTAGTTCTCCTAGAATCTCGGCATCATCTTCTGGTCTTGCCATTATGGCGTTCAAGACCTCAAGAACATATTGGGACATGTCTCTGAAATAGGAGGAAGTTTCTATGATATCCTCTAACCTACTGTCCATCTGAAGAACTTTGCATCTTTCTTCTTCCAGAGCAGTCTGCAGCTGCATCATTTTAGCCTTTTGTGCTAGGATATATTCTTTAAATGGCTACAGATCGACTTGCTATTCCTTTGCTGTCTCCAGTTCAGAAGCCAGAGAAGCCAGCTGCTCTTTCAGTTCTTTGGTGTATTCAGTATTGGACTCATAGATGATATTCTGCTGTGCCTCTAGGTACTCCACCTTTGCCCTCAATTGTTCCTTCTCATTCATCAGATCTTGAACTTCCTGTTGCGCATTTTCTAGAGCCTCTTGTGCTGTTCCCTTGGCTTGTATCTCCACCTGAAGGACATGGATTTCACCCTTTGTGGATTCCATTTCCCTTAGCACGTGTTCATACTTCCTCTTAAGTCTGCTACCCTCTCCTCTTTCTTGTCTCAGTGTGTCTTTTAGCTGAGCAGTGGTCTTCTTAGCTGACTCTAATTCAATCATCACCTTGTTTATGTTATCAGCAGAGGCATCAATTAGGGCAGCCCCCCCTCTTATCATGAGCATAGGATCTTTGTCTGTCCCTAGCATGACTGCTGTATCTGTGACCATCTTCCCTAATAGATCTTTCGCCTCCACCTTCTTTTCCATCATCCTAATTATTCTTTTAGTGGCCTTGTCATAATATACGGTACTGAAATTAGGGACATCTTCCCCCTTCTTCTGGACGAAAGGCACTATTTGGAGCATAGGGGTTACAGGAGTGCTAGCAGTAGGTACTTGAAGGATTTGCACCTCAGGGTTTTCCTCTTCCTGACTCTGCCCTGTTGGTGTTTCATAGGCTGACTGTTGTGTTAATTTTATCTTTTCAGCCTCCTACCCTTTGAGCTCTTCATTTAGTTTTCTCTGTGCTTCTTCGGCTGCTTTCCTAGTTGCCTCTTCTATTTCTCTGGCTGCTTCTTTTGCTAGTTCAGCTGCTTCCTGGGAAGCTTTCCTTTTCTCTTCTTCTCCCTTCTACAACCACCCTGCAGCCTCATTTTCTAGCCTCTGAGCTTCCTCCCTTATCCTTTTGGCTCCTTCTTCAGCTTTGGCTTTTTCAGCTTTGGCCTGCTCTGCCCCTTTTTGACCTTTGGTGGGGTTCTTTGGTTTGAATCTTCTGCCGAGTGCCATCATGTTTGGGGAATTCCTGAAGACAGATTCTTCATTATCGAAATGATGGGTGTACTCGAAAAACACCTTGTGCTTCTTACAGTGCTCAGCTACTTTACCATGAGTGTCATTTCTCCGGGAAGGAATTTCCCCAAAATGGAACTTCCCTAGTTCCTCTATGAATTCGGCAGCTTGTTTCACATTGGTGAATTTACAGCTACCCAGCTTGAATGGTAAAGGGGGATATGCATTCTTCTTGTGCTGGAACAAGAAATTACCAATTTCGTCAATGAACACCTGCCTGACCGCCTCTTTATGGATTATATAATTCGTTGCATACTTTGGCAGCAGATAAGGTGTCTTTGACCCTCCATACATTCTAATATACATACCATTGTCTGTCAAGAAGTAATCTCCATGTTCCTCTATCACCTGCATAGCATCTTCCGACATACAATTACATTCCTTCCAGAAGATAAGCGTGTATAGCGGCATAATGAAATGCTCACAGACCTCTCTGTAATAACCGTGGTACTGATGAGCCCACAGCGGTTTGTAAGCTACATATACAGGCATTCTTTCCCTATCCCTTACACACTTGAGCCCGGGGAAAGGCTGGTTGCATAGTATGCAGTCTATCAAAATTGAACTCATATATAATTCAGATTTTTTACTGGCTTCTCCTCCTCCCAAGGCTGCAGCTACGCAAGAAGAGAGACTACTTGATACGAGGATGGCCCAGTTGAAGACTGTTCCTTCTGTCGCCACATCGAATATAAGGGGTATCCACTCAAATTTGAAAAGTCTGCCATTGGCTCTACCAAAGATCCTATTTAGCATCAGAGCTATAAATCTATAAGGAGCTCTTAAACTCGCTGTATCATAATCCTCAGTTGTTCTGTGTCGATAGAGCTTTCCTGGCAAGAGCATTCTCCTCAGGGTCTCCACCAAATCCATCCTGAGGTTATCCATCCAATCATTAGATAGAAAGACTTGAGGTTTTGGCAGGTGGTAAGCCAATGTCACATATCCAGGGCTAAATGCAGCATAGCCCTGACCTTCGACATTTCCTATAAGCATTGTGTTGTTGTTTGTATGGGGCAGAATCCATCTCATTACCTCAGAGCATGGGAACAGCTCTGGTCTGGTAGCCACCTTCATGATGGCGGATTTTTCTATGTTGGCATAAATGGGTTCTTCTTCGAGACCCATGTTAGGGACTTCCCTGCGGGAAATCAGTCTGTATATCTCACCCAATTTATACTCAGGCTCAACACCAGAGACACATTGGGTGTCCTCATATATATATTCTGTCTGTGTGACGACCTCTATTGCTGATTGTTCTTCGACCATAGGGGCCTTCTTTTTCTGCCTTTTGGACATTGTAAGTTCTTCCTGCCATGTATAACATTATGACATTAAGCAATTCGAATTTGTGAACATTGTGCAGTAGTTTATTCTTTCTCAAGTGTATCATGACTGTAATGAAATTAAGGCATAAGCCCTTCAGGATGAAGAATTGAACTAGCATGCAATACTGTGCAATGTGCTATTATCCTATGTTAATGTGCAAGCAAGAAAAGAAACCAACACATGTATGCACAACCCATCCATGTCCTGACTATCAGAACTACTAGCACGAAATAGACTCAGTCCACTACTACAATATAATGAGCAATGTCCTTCTGCTGTATGATACTAAAACTTGATCAATCATAATTTGGCTGGCATTAAATCTACATTATTTCACAGTATGCCATTTTTTCCACGATAACAACTCATAAAGCACAAGTATGAATCTTAAACGCAAGGTGCAAATGTATCTTTCCCAATATCAAACATTTCGATGACATGGCTTTATCAAGGGTAAAAACTGCAATAGCCTATGCTGCTCGCGGGAAGATAGTTACATCAGTGCGGCTATATACTGGGGGAATCAACATTACTTTTTGGTATACAATGCTCTCATCAGAACCACTGTACCCGCTACCTCCAAAATGCAAACACTACAGTGACACAGCCCTCATAGCCACCTAGGGTTTCAGAAAGCCAAAGACGATGGACTGCGCGGGATGGCGAGGGCAGAAGTTGGGGTTCGAAACCAGGTAAACAGGAAAAACACCAGCAGGGGGAAACATACGACCACCAGAAAACCACCATAAAGCTTCTTTGGGCCTCATCATCATAAGGGGGACGCTAGGTGCAGGCGGCGTAACGGCCGCCTGCACCGCGCCTTCATACACTGCGCGCGGGGCAAAAAAAACAGGCCAAGGTCAACAATGATCAAAATGCGAGTCTTAAAGAAAACGCCCCCCTTCCCAAAATGCAGCAGTTAACCTAACGGTAAATCTCAATACGTGGGTGCAAAACACCAGGCAGGAAAGGAAAACGACTACGGCAAAACAAAACGGCGGTGAACCCTTGTACGTATGTAAAACGGGGTTTTCCTAAAACATCTAACCGTAGCCTACAAATCCTGAAAGGCACAAAGCATGGCAAGAATGGCCTACCTAGTAATGCGTGAAGCTGACGGGGCGAGGACGGTTGAGCTTCCAATTGACACCTGGACGCAAACACCAGCATGATAGTCCACGGGGGTAGAGGAATCGATAGCGCAGAGGGGAAAATGACAGCTCGGGCCCAAAACAACAATAGAAAAATCCAAATCCCATCCCCATATATATAAAAGAGTCACACGTGTGACATGACGTATCGGGCAGGAAACGGATCTGAGTCGGGCGGCGAGAACCCCAGACCTTCCGCAATGGCGGATATTTACCATCCTCAACTCATCCGCAGCGCAGGAAAAAATAACGATGATCGGGCGCCGGCGGGGACCGAGATCAGGAGCCAACAACTCGGACTCCTCCGCAATGGTGGGCTCTCAACTTGGGAGCCCAACATCTTGAGACCCTTTGTAATGCTGGACTTTCAAAATACGACACCGTCTGCAATGGAGGAGGGAGCAATAGAAAAGCGCTCCGATACAAATCCGGAAGAAAACCAAAACACACGTCGGAGTGAAAAAGAAAGTCAGAACCCGAGATGGTCCGCAACGTCGGAGGGAAGAATCGAATATCCGCCCGCAACGGTGGTCGAGGGAATACTTATCCCTTCCAATGAAGAAAACCCAAGGTGCCCACAACAGTGAAGAATAAAAAATTATCCACAACAGTCAGAGAACCGGAAATCACCCGCAACGGCGGGAGACGAAATTGGATCAACTCCCGATTCAGCAAGGCTTTGAAGGTATCCAAAAAACAATGACGAGCTTGATTATAGATGGGATTATTTAATCATTAAAGGAGAAAAACAGCTCGATTGATAGCAATTCAAAGTGCTATAAAACATTCCAAAAATCCATAGACCAAAACCGAGAAGAAAAACCACCTAAATCAAAGTAGAGGAGGGTCCTAAAATTTTTAGAATTTTGGGAAAATTATTGCAGCTGCAACAATTGGTGACTATCTGGTGAACCCCAGATCTCTGAATTAACTCTCTTTCCCAGCTTAAGACTGTCTGAATAAAATCGAAATCTTCTAGATATCTGTATTCCTAAGCAAGCCAACTTATGTATTAAATTACTTAGAAGAAGCCCATCTTTTCGGGAAAAGGTAACATCAGCAGTATTTCAGGTCTGAATAACTCTTTTGAGGCCAAATGGATGAGGTTTATTTTACCTTCCCTTGGGCAACTACAGCTTAGACACCACAGGACTGTGACAGAGGGTAATAGTATTATCCATTTTCTCCTCATTCCCATGCCAATTTGCACTTTTGTGCCTTCTTGAACTTTAGTTCTTTTGATATGAGTCTTCCTGTAGGCCTTTCTTACTAAATTTTAATTCAAGATCCTCTATCCCATAGTGTCCTTTTGTGTGAATGATATATTTCATACTTCAATTCACGGACGGAGAGGATCTTGTGGCCATTTGGTACTTTATGCTTTGAGATTAATGCTTTTTCGAGCTTCGCTTTGAGATGTCTTGCTTCTTTTAGGAGTTTTGACTCTTAATATCTTTCAGCCTTTTCTTGTAATTTATGGCATGGGATCATTTATATATAAAAAACTGTTCCACTCTGCTTCCTTTCTGTGGGTCTTTTGCTGTCACTCCCTTGGGTATTCAAGATGTGAAATAGATGGAGCCTCGAAATAGTACTTCAAACCTTTTCCACTTCTGAGTTATTTACAGGGGTTAAGTGAGACTTCAATAAATGCATGCCAGTTAGGAATACAGTTACTAGAATATATTCTATGCTTTAAAGCACAGTCTTTCACTCAAGATTTTAGTTAACAAAGAACCCTGATGTTTCCATTGCAACCAAGAGCTTTCCTCTTTATTCAAAATCAAAAGGAAAACTAGGAAAGCTATAAAGAAAACAGCAGCAAAGCAAGTAATCAAAAGAAAGAAAACATCAAAGCACTAAAATAAGAAAACAACATAAGCAACAAAGCAATTTATTTATGCACAAAAGAAAACAAAAAATTTGCCCATTCCTGAAAAATTACAAAATTAAAAAAAAACTGAGGAATGAGCTGGATTTAGACATGGATTGCCTAACCATGGTCCAACTGTGTTGTTATTGAAATGGAACCCATATCTAAGATCCTGCGGTCATTTCTTTCAGCCCGAGGGAGTTGAAGGAGCTCAGGCTGAGTGCTCGTCATAGGACTAGCCCTTTTTGAGGTATGATGCTCTAGCTTAAGCTCAGTGAGATAGTTTCCCAGGATAGAATCAGCAGATTCATTTTCTTCCTCTAGCTTAGTGACATTGTGCTTCATATAGGGCTCTCTTAGAATCTTAATCAGGTTTGGGCTACCCTTCTGAGGTAACCACAAGTGAGACCAATCTGAAGCAAAGTACCCATTTAGTCTTGCTATCCAATCTCGGTTCAGGATCATTCCATAACCATCAGGTATGTATGCTACTACGATCTCAATGTAATGAAATGTCCTTTTATTTGCAGATAATTGAATCAGAACGTCCTCCATTTCCCCTACTACTTTGACACTAGTTTTGTCAAGTTGAGTGACATCCCAAATAGTAGGTTTTAGCTGCCTGTCAAGTTTTTTGCAAACTGCCAGAGGCATAACATTCATAGATGATCCAGAGTCCACCAAACAATTATGCACCTTATGATTTAAAATCTCAAGAGTCACAAGGAAAGGTGGAGCACTAGTTTTCCTTGTCTTGATCAACTCGATCTTTTCTTCCACAGGTTGGTTTTTTGTAGGTAACTCCTCTTTAAGTTTTCCAGCTTTTCTTTCCTCATCATCTTCCACTGGTTTGGCAAGTTTAATGAGTGGTTCTGTTTTCTATTTGCCAGGAATGTCTTTAGGTATGTCATTTTTAGCTTTCACATCAGCCTACCCCTTTACTTCCTCTTGCAATTCTTGAACCTTTGAGATTATTGCATTGTCCTTAATGGCCAGGTTTTCATCTTTTCTGGTTGTAGAAGTATATTGAGACTTGAGAATGTCTTCTTCCATGTTGAACATCGAAACTCCATTCCATAAGAACATAGTATCATCCTCTGGTTTTCTTGTGATCTGTTTCTCCCTTTCCTCCTCACCACTGTCCTTAATCAATTTAGGATCCAACAACTTGTTCATCACCAATGTCATTGAATGTAACCATTGAGGACACTTCTTCTCAGAATGAGGTTGTTGGTGAAAGGTACAGAAATTATCCCTTCCCACTTCTGTTATGTTTATTGATGCCGAATTGGGAGGTGGGACCTGCCATTGATCGTTATCCTCTTTTTTTGAATAGTGAGGCTTATAGGTTTTCTGAATGTCCCTCTCTTTTTCTAGCTCTACAATTCGATTGGACAATTTCTGAAGCACTTTCATCATCTCATGATAATCATGTGGTTGATCTTCTCTAGCTTTAGACAACAGTGAGATTCTTCTTATAGTGGTCTTCTCTTCAAGTGAGTGAGGATAGTCTTCTACACTCTCACTTTCAGCCTCTTGATAAGTCTCTACCAATGTAGGCTTGACTTTCATCTTCGAAAACATGGCCAGCTCAAGTCCTAAGGCTGAGGTATAATACTCAATTAAGACTTTATCTGAAGGTCTGTCCACAGCAGAATTTTTTTTTAAGTACAGTGAAAATATCTGAGTGAAACTATGTACCTTTTCATTCCTCTCTTTTCTTAACAAACCAAGCCCTTTCATCAACGAGGCATGTGTTCTCTGAGTTGTGTATTTACTTCTGAAAATTCTTTCAAATGTGTCCCAGTTAGGAATGGAGTTTGCGGATAGACCAAAATACCAAGACGTTGCTGCTCCTTTCAAAGTATGAGGGAACAATATGCAGACTACATCTTCATACTCCCCAGCCCTTAGCCCTTCTAATGCTAGGTAAAATCTTTGGAGGTGATCCTCTACAGCAATCCCTTCCTCAGGGTCAAACTTAGGCAAGAACTTGTCAAAGGCTTGAGGTAAATTATGCAAAGGAGGTGTTAAGTTCAGAGGGGACCGAGCTCTCCATGCCGGCAGAGGGTTGGGTTGATTACCAGCCATGAGCAAAGGTAAACTGATAAGCCACTGGGAAAAAACAATCATTCAAGGATAGCACCGGAAACTGCGAACACTTGGGTTAGGTTGAAAGCTTCAAACATCTGCTGGTAGGATGGTTTCGGGAAATTAAGTTCCACGACCAGCCCTTTACTGGCGGCCCTCCTTCTAGCGCCAAAACTGTTGAGGCCTGGAAATTCGCAGGCGACAACAGTAAGGGATTCTCCCCAATCAACGTTCCCAACTAGCCTGTTGACTATTTGATATAGGGAATCCATCCAGTTTTACGGTTCGGCTACCGTAGGTCAAAGTAACAACAAGGGTTTACCGGTTGTGGCCCGGTCCACCGGAATTTGTATTTTTGACTTAAATATGAAATGCAAGTATCTAACTAATCATGCAGGATGGTGAAGGATGCAAAGAGCATTCACAATGTGATGCGCAGGTTCTTACCTCTTGTCTTAGGCTTGCCATGCATCTGAATCACACATGAAGGAATGAAATAAAATGACTACCTATCTATATGCCTACCTATTTACCTATCTATCTATATATCTATCCCCAGGGAGCCAGTTTGTAATTAATATGTATGAGTAATGTAGATGTGCACACATAATAAAAGCAATTACAGACTCGCTAACATTAACTTTTACACGTATGAACAATGAAAAATATTTCACAACCAGATAGCTAATTGTTTATGATCAGCATACATTACTCATGGTGGTTATTTCATAAAATAAATCAGAAATCATTAAACAAAGACATAGGTCATAAAGTTAGAACGATCTCACGATTCATGGATACAATGCTGAAAAACAAAGTAGTTCATCTTTCGACTATCCATGGCAAAACATTTGAAATCCCACCAATCTTCTTTCAACAGGAAAACTGTAATTTTTATTGCAAAAGAAGTAGTTCATCTTACAACAACCTTCCAGTCTTACTGGGAAAAAAATCCCTTTTTGCTTCTACGCTTCCTACTTTTATACAAAAGGTCAAAATGGTTGGGCTACCCAAAGTGACCTTTGGGCTTCCCAACCTTTTGCTTTCCCAACGCTTCATTTCTCAAAACTTTTACAAAAATATTAAATTAATAAAAAGTTGACCGGTCCTCTATGAGGAGGGTCCTGCTTGGTTTTCAAAGAATTTTTTCCACGCTGGTACTTCAGCAGTGAGGCCTTCAAAAGTGCACGGCTCTAGGAAATGGATGTTAATTTCAAACTTGTCAACTTGGTTCCTGATGGCCTCGATCCTTGCTGGGCCCAACCGAAGCTGGTCTTCTAGAATCTGTATACTAACGGCTGCGTGGCCCACCTCGTTCTTCAGTACTATGGCATCAATGGATTGAATCTGCTGCATCCTGGCCTCTGCAGCTTGATGCCTTTTCTGCAATATGTCCACCAAGGTCTCATGATCCGGGAACTCTTCAAACCTAAGCTCAGCCTCTTTCTGGCAGTGGTTGTATGCATTAAGGAACCTTTTAAAATATTCTGAGCATGCTACCTGTGTCCTTCGGACAGCCTTCTTAAAGTCTTCAACAGTGCTGATGGAAAACTCTACTAGGCTAAGATCTCTCCTGAGGGTTTGATGATCTTTGGATAGTAGTTCTCCTGGAATCTCAGCATCATCTTCTGGTATTTCCATTCTGGTGTTCAAGACCTCAAGAACATCTTGGGACCTATCTATGAAATAGGAGGAAGTTTCTATGATCTCCTCTAACCTGCTGTCCATCTGAAGAACTTTGCATCTTTCTTCTTCCAGAGCAGTCTGCAGCTGCATCATTTTAGCCTTTTGCGCTAGGATATATTCTTTAAATGGCTACAGATCGACTTGTTGTTCCTTTGCTGTCTCAAGTTCAGCATTCAGAGAAGCCAGCTGCTCTTTCAGTTTTTTGGTGTATTCAGTATTGGACTCATATATGATATTCCGCTGCACCTCTAGGTCCTCCACCTTTGCCCTCAATTGTTCATTCTCATTCTTCAGATATTGAACTTCCTGTTGCACATTTTCTAGAGCCTCTTGTTCTATACCCTTGGCTTGTATCTCCACCTGAAGGACATGGATTTCACCCTTTGTGGATTCCATTTCCCTTAGCACGTGTTCATACTTCCTCTTAAGTCTGCTACCCTCTCCTCTTTCTTGTCTCAGTGTGTCTTTTAGCTGAGCAGTGGTCTTCTTAGCTGACTCTAATTCAATCATCACCTTGTTTATGTTATCAGCGGAGGCATCAATTAGTGCAGCCCCAGCTCTTATCGTGAGCATAGGATCTTTGTCTGTCCCTAGCATGACTGCTGTATTTGTGACCATCTTCCCAAATAGATCTTTTTCCTCCACCTTCTTTTCCGTCCTCCTCATTATTCTTTTAGTGGTCCTGTCATAATATACAGTACTGAAATTAGGGACATCTTCCCCCTTCTTCTGGACGAAAGGCACTATTTGGAGCATAGGGGTTATAGGAGTGCTAGCAGTAGGTACTTGAAGGATTTGCACCTCAGGGTTTTCCTTTTCCTGACTCTGCCCTATTGGTGTTTCAGAGGATGATTGTTGTGTTAATTTTATCTTTTCAGCCTCCTGCCCTTGGAGCTCTTCATTTAGTTTTCTCTATGCTTCTTCTGCCGCTTTCCTAGTTGCCTCTTCTTTTTCTCTGGCTGCTTCTTTTGCTAGTTTAGCTGCTTCATAGGTAGCTTTCCTTTTCTCTTCTTCTCCATTCTGCAGCCACTCTGCAGCCTCATTTTCCAGCCTCTGAGCTTCCTCCCTTATCCTTTTGGCTTCTTCTTCAGCTCTGGCTTGTTCAGCTTTGGCCTGTTCTGCCCCTTTTCCAACTTTGGTGGGGTTCTTTGGTTTGAATCTTCTGCTGAGTGCCGTCATGTTTGGGGCATTCGTAAAGACAGATTATTTACTATCGAAATGATGGGTGTACTCGAAAAACACCTTGTGCTTCTTACAGTGCTCAGCTACTTTACCATGAGTGTCATTTCTCCGGAAAGGCATTTCCCCAAAATGGAACTTCCCTAGTTCCTCTATGAATTCGGTAGCTTGTTTCACATTGGTGAATTTACAGCTACCCAGCTTGAATGGTAAAGGGGGATATGCAGTCTTCTTGTGCCGGAACAAGAAATTACCAAATTCTTCAATGAACACCTGCCTGACCGCCTCTTTATGGATTATATAATCCGTTGCATACTTTGGCAGCAGATAAGGTGTCTTCGACCATCCATACATTCTAAGATACATACCATTGTCTGTCAAGAAGTAATCTCCATGTTCCTCTATCACCTGCATAGCATCTTTCGACATGCAATTACATTCCTTCCGGAAGATAAGCGTGTATAGAGGCATAATGAAATGCTCACATACCTCTCTGTAATAACTGTGGTAATGATGAGCCCACAACGGTTTGTAAGCTGCATATACAGGCATTCTTTCCCTATCCCAGACACACTTGAGCCCGGGGAAAGGCTGGTTGCATAGTATGCAGTCTATCAAAATTGAACTCATATAGAATTCAGATTTTTCATGGGCTTCTCCTCCTCCCAAGGCTGCATCTACGCAAGAAGAGAGACTACTTGATACTAGGCTGGCCCAGTTGAATACTGTTCCTTCTATTGCCACATGGAATCTAAGGGGTATCCACTCAAATTTGAAAAGTCTGCCATTGGCTCTACAAAAGATCCTATTTAGCATCAGAGCTATAAATATGTAAGGAGCTCTTAAACTCACTGTATCATAATCCTTGGTTGTTCTGTGTCGATAGAGCTTTCCCGTCAAGAGCATTATCCTCAGGGTCTCCACCAAATCCATCCTGAGGTTATCCAGCCAATCATTAGATAGAAATACTTGAGGTTCTGGCAGGTGGTAAGCCAACGCCACATATCCAGGGCTAAATGCAGCATAGCCCTGACCTTCAACATTTCCTATAAGCATTTTGTTGTTGTTTGTATGGGGCAGAATCCATCTCATTACCTTAGAGCATGGGAACAGCTCTGGTCTGGTAGCCACCTTCATGATGGCAGATTTTTCTATGTTGGCATAAATGGGTTCTTCTTCGAGACCCATGTCAGGGACTTCCCTACGGGAAATCAGTCTGTATATCTCACCCCATTTATACTCAGGCTCAACACCAGAGACACATTGGGTGTCCTCATATATATATTATGTCTGTGTGACGACCTCTATTGCTGATTGTTCTTTGACCATAGGGGCCTTCTTTTTCTGCCTTTTGGACATTGTAAGTTCTTCCTTCCATGTATAACATTATGACATTAAGCAATTCGAATTTGTGAACATTGTGCAGCAGTTTATTCTTTCTCAAGTGTATCATGACTGTAATGAAATTAAGGCATAAGCCCTTCAGGATGAAGAATTGAACTAGCATGCAATACTGTGCAATGTGCTATTATCCTATATTAATGTGCAAGCAATAAAAGAAACCAACACATGTATGCACAACCCAGCCATGTCCTGACTATCAGAACTACCAGCACGAAATAGACTCAGTCCACTACTGCAATATAATGAGCAATGTCCTTCTGCTGTATGATACTAAAACTTGATCAATCATAATTTGGCTGGCATTAAATCTACATTATTTCACAGTATGCCATTTTTTCCACGATAACAACTCATAAAGCACAAGTATGAATCTTAAACGCAAGGTGCAAATGTATCTTTCCCAATATCAAACATTTCGACAACATGGCTTTATCAAGGGTAAAAACTGCAATAGCCTATGCTGCTCGCGGGAAGATAGTTACATCAGTGCGGCTATATACTGTGGGCATCAACATTACTTTTTGGTATACGACGCTCTCATCGGAACCACTGTACCTGCTACCTCCAAAATGCAAACACTACAACGACACAGCCCTCATAGCCACCTAGGGTTTTAGACAGCCAAAGACGATGTACTGCGCAGGATGGCGAGGGCAGAAGTTGGGGTTCGAAACCAGTAAACGGGAAAAACACCAGTGGGGGAAACATACGACCACTAGAAAACCACCGTAAAACTTCTTTGGGCCTCATCATCGTAAGGGGGACGCTAGGTGCAGGCGGCGTAACGGCCGCCTACACCGCGCCTTCATACACTGCGAGCGGGGCAAAAAAAACAGGCGGAGGTCAAAAATGATTAAAATGTGAGTCGCAAAGAAAACGCCCCCTTCCCAAAATGCAGCTGTTAACCTAACGGAAAATCTCAATACGCGCGTGCAAAATGCCGGGCGGGCAAGGAAAACGACTACGGCAAACCAAAACGCCAGTGAACCCTTGTACGTATGTAAAACGGGGTTTTCCTAAAACATCTAACCACAGCCTACAAATCCTGAAAGGCACAAAGCATGGCAAGAATGGCCTACCTGGTAACGACGTGAAGCTGACGGGGCGAGGACGGTTGAGCTTCCAATTGACACCTGGACGCAAACGCTGGCACGATAGTCCACGGGGGTAGAGGACTCAACAGCGCAGAGGGGAAAACGACAGCTCGGGCCCAAAACAACAATAGAAAAATCCAAATCCCGTCCCGGTATATATAAAAAAGTCACACGTGTGACATGACGTATCGGGCGGGAAACGGATCTGAGTCGGGCGGCGAGAAGCCCAGACCTTCCACAATGGCGGACAGTTACCATCCTCAACTCATTCGCAGCGCGGGAAAAAATAACGATGATCGGGCACCGACGGGGACCGAGATCGGGAGCCAACAACTCAGACTCCTCCGCAACGGCGGGCTCTCGACTCGAGAGCCCAACATCTTGAGACACTCCGTAACGGAGGACTTTCAAAATACGACACCGTCCGCAACGGAGGAGGGAGCAATAGAAAAGCACTCTGATACAAAGCCGAAAGAAAACCAAAACACACGTCGGAGTGAAAAAGAAAGTCAGAACCTGAGATGGTCCGCAACGTCGGAGGGCAGAATCAAAGATCCGCCCGCAACGGCGGTCGGGGCAATACTTATCCCTTCCGATGAAGAAAACCCAAGGCGCCCGCAACGGTGAAGAATAAAAAATTATCTGCAACAGTCAGAGAACCATAAATCACCCGCAACGGCAGGAGATGAAATTGGATCAACTCTCGATTCAGCAAGGCTTTGAAGGTATCCAAAAAACAATGATGAGCTTGATTATAGATGGGATTATTTAAGCATTAAAGGAGAAAAACAGCTCCATTGATAGCAATTCAAAGTGCTGTAAAACATTCCAAAAATCCATAGACCAAAACCGAGAATAAAAACCACCTAAATCAAAGTGGAGGAGGGTCCTAAAATTTTTAGAATTTTGGGAAAATTGTTGCAGCTGCAACAGGTCTGTTCATCCTCAGGATGGTCGGTTCATCTTCCACATAGGGAGGAAAAGTATGTTCATCCTTGCGTGCATTGGATGGTCTGTTCGTTCTCCGGATGGCTTGTTGATCCTCACGTGGGGTTTGGTCAGCTCATGTCCCGTGCAGACAAGGTTCGGCTTCCTCTCGTGCACCGTTGTCATGTTCATCCATGTGTATAGGTTGAATCGGCTCACCCTCATGCGTAGAGAGTTGTCCACTCTCATGCAGGGACTCGCAAGTAAGTCGGCCTGGTCTTCACCTTCACGATGGTGGTCTGTGCAAGCTTTCCCGAGGCTTTGTTGTCCAGAACAAGTTGTCATGTTCCTCACGTTGCTGGTAATGTATGCTGATACATTCTTTGGGATTGTTGTTTTTCCCCATGTCATGAGTTGAACTTCTATATATGTTTTGGGTTGCTATTGTTTTCCCATGATTGGGATGCTGTTGTGAGTCCAAATTCTGCTTCCACTTCGGGCTGTGGATGTGTCACTTTCCTCAACGTGTTCATTGAGGAATTGCGTGTTGCATTGTGGGCTCGCAGATGCTGGTGGGTTGTTGACTCCCACACCTGTTGGCCCCTCCTCTGTTTTGTGGATTGTGTGTTGTTGCCCAGCCATTCCACTGGGGAATGGTGTGTGTTGTTGGCTGAGTTTCCTTTGTTTGGAATTGTGGATTGCTGCTATCATTCATTGTGTGGTTGTGGCTGTTGGTGTACTGTTGTACAGGATAATTCACCTAATAACCTAGGTCTGGGGGGGTTACCAACATGCTCATTACTTGCAGACAGTTTGACTCTAAAAGCACAGAATAGGAAATAGGAAAGTAGAAGGACTTACTTGTATTAAACGAAGGCTGATCCTTGCTATCTTCTCCCTCTCTGATCCACTTCCGAAGTCTCCGGGATAGTTCCTCCTTCACCTGTTAATAAACACTCTTCCAGATACAAGATGTTTCATATATATAGATGCAGGTTAGGAAAATCATATATCATATTGAAATGTAAACATTTACCAATCTACAAGATATCAAACACATATGGAAGAAGTAGTATCTTTATTAACAATAATGGAAAGAGTTTAGGTTACAACCCAATGTCTGAACAAGGACTCCTCTGTCACCAAAGGACTCTGAGTTTCTCTGCCCCAAAGATTTCTGTAGACAATCCACTAGCATAACTTTGCTCTCCAAGTATGATTATCTAACCCCCTCCCCAAGGCCTGTATTTATATGGATGAAATGAGGCATTTCTCGAAGGTTAGGGAGGTTATAGAAGTTAATGGGATTAAGTTGAATGACCGAAACTAATCTCCCATTAACTTGAGATTTTATATTTTAATTTTGAGGAAACCATTCGCGGGTCTGTAGTAGAGCAACCCGCGAATGATTCACAACTCTATATAAGCGCAACCCACGAATACAAAGATTCACGACTTGCTGAAGAGGAGACTCGCGAATGATGCGCGAGTTGTCAATAGAGAGAGTCACGAATACAACTCAAAATGGCAAAATGGCAAAGTAACCAGCTGGGTATATAGGGAATGTACTTCATCATAAACCAAGGTATAGTGAATACAGGAAAACCTCAATCCATAAGTGTCCTTTTGTGTGCCAACATGAGGGATGTCAGCACTCGGACGGAGAGGTGCCATTCAGGTGTATAACATGTACCGTGGTTTTGGGTTGCAGCTGAGTTGTTTGGGCCACGTTAGGGCCAAGAACAACTCTGTGTTGCCTTGTGGGCTTGATTTGTGTTCATATTTTGTTTGGGATTATCCCTGGTTGTCTTACCTTCTTCACAGGGATGTGAAGGGATTGTTTTGCTGCGGGTATGCAGTGATTGGTCTTCGGACTGTGCTGGCTTGGCCGATTGTGGAAGGCCTATCAAACCCAGCTGTGTTTGGTTTGCTGATTGTATCCCCCTGATTATGTGTAAACCTATAATTGACCCTTAGTCCTTGGGGAATCATGCCCAGCTCGGGGGTGGCAGTGTGCTAAGAGATTGATGAGCACGTTGGCCTATGGTTGGGTGGAACGTTGCAGTGACGTAGCTGGTTGCAGGTGAATTCTTCAGCAAGAGATAAGTTTCCTTGACTAATCCATCTCTGCAATTATATCTATGGTATAATGAATTAGGGTGAACATGTTGAATGCTAGTTTATGAATATGTTTGCTTCCGCTGAATGATTGAGGAATTATGCATCTTGTATGATGTTTTATGCACTCTGTTATGCATGTTGTTTAAGCTTTGGATTTCAGCATTGATGACTGTTTGTTGTTCATGGGGCCATTTGCCCAGCTGTATGCGGTGTTCGTCGTGTCCTCTTTGCCGGTCCGAGGGATGGGAACGTGACACTAGAATCATTTTTAAGGCCAGACACTCTGAGTGGGTCTCGAATCTAGTGCCAGTGAGAAAAAAATTTGGAGAAATCAGGCTATGCGTGGATTTCAGGAATTTAAACCGTGCTTCAGACAAAGATAACTATCTTGTTCCACCCATGGAACAACTGCTACAAATGGTCTTAGGGTCTGAACTATTTTCCTTACTAGACGGATTCTCGGGCTACAATCAGGTATTAGTAGCTGAAGAAGATAGGTTGAAGACAACATTTAGGACCAAATGGGGAACTTTCGCTTATAGAAGAATTCCCTTTGGGCTTATAAACGCTGGAGCCACATTCCAGAAAGCTATGGACATAGCCTTCCGTGGTTTTATTGGATGTAGTGTGGTGATATACCTGAATGATATTACAATATTCTCAAAGAAGAGATGAGAACATGCGTTCCATCTAAGGCATAGTTTTGAATACTGTCGAAAATATGGCATCTCACTCAATCCCAAAAAATATGTGTTTGCTGTTATGGAGGGTAAGCTGCTTGGTCACATAGTTTCAAAGAAGGGAATCTCTATCGATCTGGAAAGGATCAAAGCCATTGAACAGATTCCCTTGCCCCATAATAAAAAAGGGATGCAATCATTTATGGGAACAATAAACTTTGTGCGAAGATTTGTGCCTGATTTTGCTGAGATTGTCAAGCCTCTGCAGCAAATGGTGAAGCAAAATGCACAATTCAAGTGGATTGAGATTGAGAAGAATGCATTCACCAAAATTAAAACTGCTGTTGCACATGCACCCTGCTTGAAAAGCCCAGATTTCGACAAAGATTTTATTCGGTATACCTTTGCATCTGATGATTCACTAGCAGTTGTGCTTACCCAAAAGGAAGATGGGGGGGATGAATTCCCAATATTTTTCATGAGAACTGGTCTACAAGGGGCTGAATTAAATTACCCATCCATTGATAAACAAGCTTACGCAGTAATCAAAGCAGTGAAACAATTCAGGACTTATATATTAAAAAATCGAACCAAGGTGATTGTACCATACCCAGCTGTAAGGTCCCTTTTTGTACAGAAGGAGTTAGGAGAAATAAGGGGAAATTGGGTAATAGCTCTTCAAGAGTATGACCTCGAATTCAAGCCAACTTCTATAGTTAAAGGGCAGGGATTTTGCAAACTGATGACTGAAAATGGGAAAAATGACGAACACGCCTCAGAAGACGAGGCTGAATTACATTTGATGGATGTAAGTCCTTTGTTCACAGCTCCCGATTCTTGGTATAGGGACCTCATGCATTACCTACAGGTAGGACTGTTGCCAGAACATTGGAATTCCAAGCAAAGAAGAGCGCTGCGTCTTAAATCAGCTTCCTATCAAATTGTTGAAGGAATATTATTTAGAAAAAATTACAATGGAGTTCTGCTTAGATGCTTAGAGAAAGAAGATGCAAAGAAAGTAATGACAGATTTGCATGAAGGGCCTACTGGGGGACATTATTCAGGAGATACTATAGCCCACAAAATGCACATGCACATGCACATGTTAAGAAGTGCGATATTTGCCAAAGGTGTAGTGGGAGACAACCCAAAGCAGTAGCACCCCTAAAGCCGGTGATGATCACTGAGCTGTTCGAGCAATGGGGGTTGGATATTATTGGAGAAATAAAACTAAATTCCTCCCTACAACACAAGTACATTCTGACCGTGACCGATTATTTCACTCGCTGGGTCGAAGCTGTCCCGCTGCGCAAAATAAATGAAGACGCGGTCATCAGCTTCCTACAAGATCATATCATGACCAGGTTTGGAGTTCCAGTTTCGTTAGTCTTTGATAATGATACTTACTTTTCATCAATTAAATTAACTACTTTTTCTCATGATAAAGGGATAAAATTGCATTATTCTACGAATTACTATCCACAAGGAAATGGCTTGGCTGAATCTGCTAACAAAAATCTGATTAGAATTTTAAAGAAGACTATAATAGAAAACCAGAGGAGTTGGCACTCAGCGCTACCAAATGCCCTTTGGGATGATAGAGTCACCCCCAATTCTTCAATAGGAGTCTCTCCATATACCCTTGTGTACGGTAAAGAAGCCATTCTTCCTCCCAATATCATGCTACCTTCTTCCATAATAGCTCAAGAATCTAGAGGGTCGGATGATGATGTTTTGCAAATAAGGATATATAACCTCCTGAAAGCAGAAGAGGCTCGATCTAAAGCCAGAGAGTGCTTTAAGTAGCAGCAAGAGGTAATAAAGAGATGGTTCGACAAACATAAGGTAGGAACAAAAGAATTTGAGGTGGGAGATTTAGTTCTCAAGTGGGATCACCCCCATGATGAGAAAGGAAAACACACGAAATTCCAGCAGTTGTGGGTAGGTCCTTTCTAGATTGCGGCAAAACTTGGCCCTTCCACTTATAAGTTACAAGATCTGCAAGGGTGGGAAGAGAACTTACCAGTAAATGGTTTAGTTCTCAAGCCTTATTTTTCTTGAGTTTCATTTTTTTCTTCTATCTTGTATATAAATAATCTGGCTTAGCCATTTTTTGGTTCTTTGAGTCATGAAGTTTAGTTTGTTTTAGTTTATATTTTCTGTTTGATTTCAATAAAAGAAGCAAGCTTTGGTTGCATGGAGAGAATTAGTATTCTGGACAAACTAAAATCCTTGATTATAAGACTATGTATTATGATTTTATCTGATAGAATTTATTCTAGTTTAGCAGTTTTCCTAAATGGCTATGAACGCATTGAAGTCCTGCTTAATCCCTGTAAAGTAACTCAAGATTAAAGGGTCTGGAATACTATTTCGAGGCTCCATCCATCTCACACTTAAAAAATGTCCTAGGGGGTGACAGCAAAAGACCCATGGAAAGGAAGCACGGTAAACAGTATATTATATATAAATGATCCCATGCCAAGAATTGAAAGCCAAAAGGCTATGAAGAGTCAAAACTCCTAAGAAAGCAATGTGTATCAAAACAAAGTACTAAATCACATGAGTATAAAATTGCCAAAAGCTCCTCTCCGTCCGTGAGCTGAAAATTAAATACATCTCTCACACAAAAGGACACTATGGATAGAGGAGCCTGAATAAAAATTCAGAAAGAAAGGCATAAGGAGGACTCAAAAGGACAAAAGTCCAAAAACACAAAAAGTGCAAAATGGCATGGGAATGAGGAACAAATGAATATATCTGTTTACCTTATGTTACGATCCTGTGGTGTCCAAGCTGGAAGCTACCCGAAGATAGAGGTAAAAAATGAAACTCATACTCCTGGACTCGAAAGAGTTATCTTGACTTTGAAGTTTTGGTTTCCATTTTCCTAAATTGGATTACCCTCAATGATTAAAAGTTCATATATTTGCCATTTGGGAAATCCATATATCTAGAAGAATTCAACATAGTGGTTTTATTGTTAAATAGTTTGCTACTCAAGGAAAAAATTGTCCAGAGATCTAGGTTCACCAGGTAGTCGCCAATTGTTTCCCCTGCAACTGTTTTCCCCAATTTTCTTAAATTTTGGTACCCTCCTCGTGATTTAGCGTTGTCTTTAATCGTTTGGATCCTTGAACCTCGTGCTTTAATTTTGGATGGTTTTTTGAAGATTACTTTTTGTCCTGGTTTTTAGAAATTGCTCGTGTTTGGAATTGTTGTAGATTGCATATTTTAGAGCTTGTTTTGCTAAGTTGAAAATGGATCAGGCCTTTTTGTCCTTTGCAAAACGTCGTTTCATAGGAGGAATAGTTTTAACCGTTGCTGAATTTCAGAGCCTTTAAGCACTTAGCATTTTTTATTTTGATCAGAGTTTTTTTCGTTTTATCAAAGGCTGTAACCTTTTTTGCTTCCACCAATGCGGCTCCCAAACCAGCTAGCTACCCAAAGTCTAAAGCACTCCCCTCTCCGATGCTAGTCGCATGTCCGTAGTCTTTTCTCTCCCGTTGTTGCGGCTGTGAAAAGATTTCATCTTCCGATGTCGACATCCTTCCAACTTTCGATTGAGAACTTTCCCGCCCACATATTAGGTCTTATCTTTCCCGACTCTGATAGGATTAAGTGGTTTCACAGTGCCCATCACTTTTAAGACCCGCTCATGCGATGGTGAATGAATCTACCCTTCGGATGTGAGTTTTTTTATTTTAGCCACCGATGAGTTTTCCATTTTCCGTCGTGGATGATGTCTGTCGAGCCTGTAGGTGGGCGAGGTAGTGGTGTCAGCGTTTGTTAAAATTCTCATATCAAGTGGTGCACCTGGCCATTTCTTGTCGATTAGTCATTTATTTGGTTTAATTTGGCATTTTGTTTTAGAATGCAATCCCGGTGAATGATGCACATTGATTAACTAGAGGAAGATCCAAAATACTTTCATATTGCCACAGCGCGAAGGTACAGATATTAGGCAGGATCTCAAGGGGCACGGGCAAAGTAAAAGACAAAATTAAAAGGAACAAAGGCACAGCTCTGAAAGGTCTGTCAGTTACTCAGCTGATCATGAGCATGCATAGAAAAGATGAAAAGAGGGATATGAAACGTTTGAAGAACCGAAAAGTCACACGTTTGGGAGGAACCCAAGCGGTCTACTGTTTTGTTTAAATATTTGAAAGTGAGAAGCTACAAGGGTTTTTTCCTTGGAAAAACTTGTAACTTAATGCTTGTAAGAGGAACTATTTTGTTTTAGAACCGGAGACTGCAATTTTTTCCTGTTGGAGGAAGTGCTATGTGGAATGTATAAATGTGATTAAATGAGAGATGTTGAATGTGAACTATTTCGTTTTTAGCTGTGTCTCATTAGGTGTAAGAACCTTCTAATTTCCTGAACCTATGTTCTTGTCTGAATGTTTTTCAATACCTTGATGATGTTTTTTCCACTATGAGTAATGGGAATTTTGACTGTTGATGAGCTATCTTATCATACACACTTGTATTCATGTTTATATGTTTGGTTATAAGAACAACTATCTGTGATTCACCATAACACATGAATAGGGTGCATTACTCATGAATTAATACCCAGCTCTCTAGAGATAGTTTAGTTAGTATTTATTTCTCGCGTGATTTGGATGCTTTTGAGTTCTAAGACGAGAGGTAAGAACCTGCGCATCACATTGTGACTACTCTCTGCATATTTATCACCCTGCATTTTTAATTAGGCACCTGCATATCATACTTTAAGTCGAAAATAAAAAAACATATGGTGGATCGGGCCGCAACCAGTAAACCCTTTTGTTACTTGACCTACGGTAGCCGGACCGCAAACCGGATGGATTCCCTACACCAAACAGTCACGGGCTAGTTGGGAACATTGACTGGGGAGAATCCTTTGTTGTTGTTTCCTGCGAATTTCTAGGCCTCAACAGGAAGGTATGACTGAAACGAACAACCATTAGACACAACTCACCCCACAACAGTTGGTGGACAGCTGTCGATCCAACTCTCCATGAAACAAGTCGTCTGTCATGTCCAAACCTATAAGCGGGCCCTTAAGCATATCGGTGGCGGGCTTGGAAACTTATGAGATTTTCGAAGCACCAGATGGGGCCGATGAACCACATGCCTAGACACATGGTAGAGGTATGGAGCATGTGGCCATCACATAAGAAGTGATCGCCAGACATAATGGTCATGAAGAGATGAAGGTGGAAATTAATTCATAGGAATAATATTATGGTTGATCCGTATGAAGAGAATAAGAGGAGATGGCCCTCTGGGCCTACGGGTATGAACCCCACGTTAGTTTACACAAGGATGGGGAATTCCAGAGATCTCCATATCAAAAGGAATTCAACAAATAATGAGGAGGAGGATCTTCCGCAGAGGATGAAAGATATGGTCGAGCACGGAGGATGACACATAGTGAAGGAGGCTATGGTAAAAAGCATGATCCTGCTCAGTGATCCATTCCAGGGAAGGAAAGGTTTTTTCCCTATGAATAATTGCTGGTGGGATCGTAGGGTCACATTCACAGTTTCTTTTCTGCTTCATTCGGCTCAAAGTAATATTGTGTATTATGTTATCGTGCCTCGATACTCGAGAGTCTGGAGCCTCCAGAGGGGAAATGGAATAGGTGAAGGAACTAGTAGGGTGATGCCCATTTCAATGGTTGATATCCCCACAATTGAGGAAGATCCAACCCCACGATATTTCAACTAGGAGATCAATATATGGTGAAGACCCTAGTGGTTGTCAAAGCCTAAATTGCCATGAAGGAATTGGATATCCTTTGGGAGTATGAGACTCTTCTAGGTTGGCCTCTGGTGCTAAATCCTTTTTGGACCATTTGAATTATGATGGCTCTGGATACTAAGGCCAAGGTGCAGATAACCCATGGCATCAGGGAGGCCATGTCCCTCATCAGGAGGGGGCAATAGGAAAGTTCGACAGGCTTCCGCCTACTAGAATAGATAGTTGTGGAGATCCTTGACAGTCCTGGGGATACTACCACAACCCCTGCTAACACCCCCACCAACTCTCCTGCCAATGCGGAAGCCAACGCTCCTCCTCCTCAGTAAGAGGAGCACCGTTTTGGGCTGAACTTGGACGCTGGGAGATGATTTTCTGGGACTTTGGTTTCAAGGCCAGCTCAGTTTTTTTTTTTGTTTCTCCATATTGTAAGTAGATGGTGCCTTGTTACAAATTTGATGTCGTAATGGGGGCGGGTTGATGATTTTGGATGGTTTTTTCTTCGCTAGCAGACCCGACTGTCCGCTGTAAGGAGAAACGGCTGGTCTATATATGTTTCAATGTAATGGGATGGGTTTCTTTGTTGGTTGGCTTTAGTGAATGAATCTTTTGACTCATCCAGGCTCTGCTTGGTTGAAATTTTGCAAATCCTTCAAGGAATTCGAGGACGTCCTGTATGAGCCATACAATTGTCATCCTAGTTCTGTCTAGTTCATCTAGCAAACTAGGATTGTTTGTAACATCATTTTGTATATTAATAGAATGTTTTCCTGCTTACTAGTAAAAAAAAACTTAAAAATATACATATATAACAATTTAGCAACAATAACAGAAAAATTTACACACACACACACACACACACACACACACACACACACATATATATACTAAATAAAATTAAGTTAATAAACAAAAATAAATAATAAATAAATAAATAAATACTAAACAAACATAAAACAAAAGAAAAAATACTTTGTTTTATTTTATTTTATTTGTTTCATTATAAAAGAAGAAAAGTGTTAAACCATTTATAAAATTTAACATAATAAAACTTTATATATATATATATATATATATATATATATATATATAAACTTATTAAAATTAAAAAAATTAATAATAAATAAATATTAATACATCCCTATCCCACTTTTTGTATGGGATTAGTATAATTTGTTTTTATTTTTAATATTTATAGATTAGCATAGTTTATTTTAATTTTTAGGTCCAACATAAAATAATGTTATAAAGTTAGTATGCGTCTTTGAAATAAAAGACAGTTGCTGTCACAGCTAAGCCTTCTTCTTGATATTTATTTTTACATAGTGGGACCTGGCACATCTTCCATTTGGGGGAGGTAGGTATTTGTTTCAATATGAACTATGTCTGTGAGTGATTACACAATAACAAATTATGAGATATCAAGCTTCATTTCTTTCATATTAGGTGTTTGTTTCAAGATACCAAATTTAGCATAGAAATCACTTGTTTACACACTCTTCTCTATTCCAGATCATTAAGATAGTCTACTTTTAGAGGGGCCGACCACTGAAAGGGTCGACCCTCTCTCTCTGTTTCTCAATCGTTACATGAAGACACGTTAACCTTTGTAAAAGGAGGATATAAAAACTTTGATTTTTGTTCCAATTTCTTTTTGTTTTTATTGCAAAACAATTAAAAACGTTAGAGAAAAAAACACATTAACATAATAAGTATCTATATACATAAAAGCACATAAAAAATTGTTTTCGTAAATAAATCAAATTTAAACAATATATATATACAAAAATGATTTAAAAATAATATTAAAAAGGGTTATGATAACATTACAAAAATAAACCTAAAATAAAATTCAAAACTAATAAATAAAAAGTATTAGGTAACAAATAAAATCATAAAATTAAAAATTTGGAATCTTCTCAAAATTTTATGATTGTTGCACTAACTTGTTTTCGCAAGTCACTTAGAAACAGGTTTTGACAAGAAGGGTTGCCACTTTTAGGTATAAGAGCATTTTTGTTTATCCTCTTTAACTTTTGTTAAGCACATATTTTCCTATATTTTTAATGCTCTCACATGTTTGTTGTAGGAAAATGCTAACCTTTTGCAAATTCAAAGACGAACAAATGGCATGCAAAAATATTTTCCAGAATCGTAGAATATTTTCAAAAAAAAATATTCCATTAAAAGCTTGAAGAAGTTGAGTTTCCACTATGTATGTCATGACATTCTACTGCCACAAAGAATCCTTTCAGAAACAAATCACGCCATGTCATGATTGCCTACCCTTTTTCCTTCCAATCTTATTCATCATCCATGTTAGAGTCTACTTTTTATGCCTTATACATCATAACTTCATGCATGTCCACCTTTCTGAGTCGCACAAATTTTCCTCATTTTCAGTTTATCTTTTTCCTTATGAATAAAACCATTCAATTTCCTTTCCATGACTACATTTCTTTGTTTCCCTTTCCATAACAACTCTTTGACCGTGAGATCTTTTATCTAGAGTGCTACAACTCATTATGTACAACTCATGTTGACTAATGTAGGATTTCTTAAGTCCTACCTTTCAACAAGTCTTTCGCCATCGACCTCGTCACATTATATGGGATAGAGACTAGAATTCATTTTCAGTACCTTGAGGCTATCATGCCTTAATGGCAAGTTCTCTCACTGGTAATCATGGGAATACATCAATGTCCCTTGATCGTTAGATCTTGCAAGTGGCTCGACATCAGCTCATTTATTCACACTTTGCATGATGTACTTAGGTACCTTGGCACTCATTGATATCAATGGTGAGATTGCCTCGCGTTAACGATATTCATCAATGGTTAGTAATCCGATGACTTCTTTTCATGCTCGGCATCGACATATTTATTCACATGGCAAGAATTGTACCATCGGGTTTTGTAGCAGGTGAATACTATATACTTTGCATGAATCCATCAACAGTTTTATAGCAGCATACTTCAGCCATATGAGACTACCACAAAACTACTTTCAAATTTCATCTTTTACTTCATCCAACCAAGCAGCAGTTCATATTTCTTTACTTCACACTTTATGATCTAATAGCAGTATCAGCCACATTCCTATTGCATAAGCTCATCGAATGTTTGGGTAAGTGGAGGTATGTTGTTTTCTAATCTTTAACCATGTAATTACTTAAATGATAGAAAGTAAATGAATTTGGAAAATTCCCTCACTACATTCCTTTCTCCTTTTTATAAACCTAATACATCTTAAGTTGGGGTGGGACTATTCATTACCATTTTACATATTCATCTACCATTACCCAACATGTCTTTCCCAAACTATGATTTGTTACATATTGAATAAAAAACATTGCTATATATATTGGCATTATTCATAAATATGACTAAAAGGATTTCTAATGTAAATTGATGGCTCATCATTTTCAATGCATGTATAATTTTAAATCTTATGTATTGCAGCAAAAACACAAGTTACATGAGGGAATGTTGTTAACAAAAGAACCAACATTTGTTATATTTATGGTTGTCACACAAGAACCAACCATAAGGAAAATTGCTACCACTCATGCATTTCAAATTCTGGAAAGATTTACTGTTACATACCATCATCAGGTGAAGCCTAGCTACAAAGCCAAAAGTTTTAAAGAGAATCAATGCATAGTTGCATGAGGACATGCAACTAGTCAATTTGGGGGGAATGTTGAGCCGCAAAAATACCACATTCTATTCATCTTTCACATACCAGTTATCACCTTATTCCTATTTTATCCTTCCATAAAACCATTAATATCCATCATTTTCATGACTAAATATGGGTTACCTTGTTTTTCTCCAAATCATTTCGTTTTGAGTATTTTGAGTGAATTTGTGATTAATTATTGAAAATAATAACATATTTTCATTATAATTTAAAGTTGGATGAGTTTAGTGATACTTACAGGTGTATTTGAAGACTTTAACAAGCTCAAAAGTCACCACCTAGCCTGAAATTCGAATTTCATGTTCAAGATGTGGGCTAATTTCAAGGAGAAGATCATGGAGGATTTTGAGGGATAAGTTGAGAGAAAAGTGGATTTGTTGAGGATTTTGAGGGATAAGTTGAGAGAATAGTGGATTGTAATTATTGATTGGTTATCCTGAATTCATGTAAAAATAGGAGGGCTCTCTCCTCATTTTGAAGGAGAGGCCTCTCTATAGAGATAGAGAAATAAAGAATTGGTTCATCTTTTGAGATAGTCATGGATTTGATCCTGTTAATGTTAATTGTTTTATGTCAGTTTATTTTATGCAATATTATGTTTCCTTAGATTAAATTTATTTCATGTCAATTCCTTCTTTTGCAAGGTTAATTTAATTTTAGTTAGCAATACTTTGGCCCTGCATATATTTTGTCTATACCTCACAAGTTTACACTCTCTCTGGGTTGACAGTTAAATCCTTGGATATATGTTATAATTTGTTTAATATTTTTCCCCAACATTTATACAGGGTATTGGTACATACAGTATTTGGTGGAAGACCCTGGTTGTCGCCTAACTCTAGCACATTGGTGAGTCTATTAAGGGACCCAAATAGGTTCATGTCCCTTGTGATTTTTGGGTTACAATTGGAAATAGTGTTCAAAATCCCTAGAGCAGTGCTTCTATATAGATTCATGATTGTTGCGGCATATTGTACCACAAAGACTCTGACTCTCCATCGTTGAGTCCTTACAATTATGTAAATTTCCATATCCAGTAGGTCAATAGTTTTGAAGATATTGCATTCCATGAGAATGCCATGGGTCCAATATATCAGTTCTTCAGATCAATATTGTATTCAGCCGCTCATTGAGGCCATTATTATGTAAAAATAATTGTATATGATCAGCTCTAGCATTTTGGAGCCTTAATCGAATTATTCTTTTGACATTGTTACGAGCATGGGTATGCCCGCCTCGTCCATATACATGTCACATATTCTTTATACCTCACCCATTGATGGGAACCAACATTAATACAAAACCAAAATCCACCATGTCTCGAACAAGAAAGTGTTGCTTCTTCACAGGTCTCTCCACTATCACAATGATCCAATGATGTTCCCCGGCCATATGATGAGCTCCTATCCTCACACATCAGGGGGAAATATGTTAACAAAAAAAATTGCATAACTTTCTCTATACATCCTACATCACATACATACATCCATTTCCTAACCCATTTTACCTCCACACCCATGTTTAAGCTATGTTTTTCTCTCAAAAGTTCAAAAATAATAAAAAGGGCCTAAAAACCCATGAAAAGAGCTAAAAATCTCACAACAGAGGTAAAAATATCACAAAGGGGCTAAATCCCTTCAAAAGGGCCTAAAAACACCAAAAAAGAGCGAAAAACATGAGAAAGGGGATTAAAACCCTAAGTAAAGCCCAAAACCCTAAATTAGAGATGTCACATCACCACCCCTCTACTGGAGAGAGGACATGACCATGCTATGATCTAATCCGGAAAGACTATCCCCATGAATGTAAATATAAAAATGCATTGAACTTAAACATACATGGATGCCTAAATTACTAACATACAACAGAAGAAAAATTCATTCATTCACAGCATTTAACATGTTCATATTACTTCATAAACACATATACAGTTGCAGAGATAGAATAGAAGTGAACACTTATCTTGAAAGAATCTTGTCTCGCAACTAGATACGTTGCTGCAACGTTCTATCCAACCATCAGACAGTGTGCTCATCAATCTCTCAGCACCACTACCACCCCCGAGCTGGGCATGATTCCCACAAGGAATAAGGGAACACTAGCAGACTCACACATAGCCAACAATATATCAAAATTCATCCAAGCCAACACGGTTAGGTTTATCAGGATACAAAGGAGCTGGAAAGGCTGACTGCTAAGCTAGTGAACTCAAGCACATAGATATGAACACACTAGTGGAAAATGAGAGATTAGTGACCACGAGACCAAAATTTTTGGTCACCACGGTTTTTTTAAAGGGATAAATGACCAAAATTGATAATTCTAAGTTAACTAACTAAAAATGACCAAGATAAATGACCACTTTTGGTCAGGGGATAAAAACCAATTAAAAAAGACCAAGATAAATGACCAAATTTGATCATGGGATATCTAGACTACAAATGACCAGATACAATTGGTCATTTATTTGGTCGTTTTTAGTTGTCTTACTTCGGCAATGGAAAAAATTACAAATTTGACAATGAATTTGTACATTTTATTAAATTCTAACACTACAGATGGATTCAGAGGCCCGTACACTGTATATAGATTTAGAGAAGGGTCTCTGAATC
>LPNX010094229.1:107046-152017 GCA_001517045.1 Pseudotsuga menziesii | reverse complement strand
ATTTAACTATAAATAATAAATGGAGGGTGCTAAAGTTGTGTTGAATCATCATGACTTTTTCTGAATTTATCTTGCAGATTGCATCATACTTTACAGACACGCTTCTGAGGATTGTTCGTGATATACTGCGTCATATTATTGCTAAAGGAAGAAAAGAGGATGCTTCTGTAGAGGCTGTTTCCCACGAGTTCCCCAAATTGGCTGGTTCTCACTTACCAATGGGTGATGGTGCCTTGGAATTCATTAAGCATGTTTGTGTTGTTCTTGCTCTTGATCAACGTGTTCAACATGATGTTTTGGTATTGATCTTTACCATAATACTTTTTGATTTCATTTAGTTATTATTTGCAAGGATGAAATCCAACTTATACTTTGTATAACCTCTATCTTAACGTGAATTGTTGAAGTTCTAACTTTCTGCAGCTAGCATGTTTACTGTGAATCATGTGTACAAATCTTGAAGCAAATTTGAAATAATTAAGGTCTTTATGGGGTAGTTTCAAAATACTTCTAAAGCTTAATGCCTCTATTGAGATTTTTGTCATTTTTTTGAAAACAACTCATCTACTATTTGAATTTCATGCAATGCCCATGACAGTCCATATTGTCACACAGGTTCTTGTGTGAAGCTCTTAAGTGGATGACTTCAATTTTATCTTGAATGGGCCTACAATGTCTTCATGATTCTCTGGTTCATGTTGAAATTATGACTGTTATCTGATTAATGTTCTTTTGGTGTTGGTTGTGACAGGAAGAAAGAGTTCATGGAATTGCTAGCCTATCTCTGGATTCGAGTGGCACATTTCTCAAAACATCCTGCATGGACAACAAGTAATTTGGTATCATGATTTTGTTTTACTGTCCTGATCTTTTATTGAGTCTTGACAAGATGAAATTTTTCTGTACCTTTATATTGTCGCTAAACTGAAACTAAGTTTGACTTGAAGTCTTGAAACTAAGTAGTGGTTTTAGCTAAAAATTTGCACATGCTGAGAGATTTATTGTAACTTTCTGTAGGATTTATTTATATAACGCTCTACAACCAAACAAGGGTCATCTGAAAAGTTATACAGGTCATGTGCTTGGTTCTTTCTACATAAAGGTAAATGGATTTACTTAACATATAATTTGCTTTGAATATACTGATATTACTGCATTTGTAGCTGTTCTTTCTTTGCTTTTGATATCTATCAGAATTTATTTGGATTTTGGATCACTACTTGAGGTCGTTTTGCTCCAAAAGATGCAATGTGAAGATGATAACTTGTGGGGTTCCACCTTGTCACTGGGTTTATGTGACTTGCTATTTTTGGTGTGGATGTTTATGTTGCTGTTTTTGGTGCCCATCCAATTCCTTTCTCATCTAGACTGATGTTTGAAAATTGGTAAGTGGCCAGTAAGTGGCCAGTGTGGACCTGATGAGCTATGTTGAAAATGTGTGTCTAATAAGCTTGTAGTTATTCTTGATCCCTGAGCTTTTCCACCTTAACAAACCTAGTTGGATTGAAAAACCTGTCAAAATATTAGGAGGCATGGTTCACTTATTCATATACTTCCCCTTGCACAAAGTAGCAAGATATATACTTCCCCTTGCACTTAATCATATACTTATTCATATACTTCCCCCTTCCCCAAGTAGCAAGATATATACTTATTCATATACTTCCCCTTGCACAAAGTAGCAAGATATATACTTCCCCTTGCACTTAATCATATACTTATTCATATACTTCCCCCTTCCCCAAGTAGCAAGATATATACTTATTCATATACTTCCCCTTGCACTTATTCATATACTTACCCTTGCAACAGATGGAGTACTAGCGTTAGTAGACATATATGAGCTTGGAGGGGGGGGGACACCAACACTGGCATTCCCATCTTTCTTTTGACCTTTACTGACTACCATTGCTGATTGTGCCATGATTTCTGTGGAATGAATGAAGAAAATCACCATTGTTGAAGAAATGGAAAATATGGTTTGTGAGTTCGCCTTCAAAATACATGGAATCCCATCAAATCTCAGTTTTACTATTCATCTGCAAAATGGAAAATTTTGGGATATCTTTCCCCCTCTTTATAAAGTGAGAAAAATTATTGAGATTTTTTTTTGAGAATCTTATATGTCACTTTTCTACCCATGTCTGTTGGACATGTGAGACATGTCTAGGACATGTCTTTGACATGTGTTTAGTACGAGTCTTGTTTCAATACTAAACATGTGTCGAACATGTTTCATAGCGCAGCCATGCCAAAGACAGAATATGGATATGGAACCCCTAAAGGATGTGTCTTGTTGCTTATATGCTTAGTGTAGCACTCCACTTGGGTTTTTTTTTGTTGGCTTAACTAGCCCAGTGTTTACTTGTGGAATTAATCCATGTATTATTGTTGGAATCCCTCACCTAATTATATATAAAGGGAATACAGTGTCTTTGTTATAACTACGTTGTAACTTAGATTGATATTTGGTGTGGTGCTAGCCAATGTTTTAAAGCTTGAACTCGAGCTTGGAACTAGTCAAGGGTCAGCCTCACTCAAACCAGAATCGACATCGAGTTAGATCAATTTGAAATTAATGACTCAGTTTACTAAAAAATACATAAGATATTATAAATTTAATGAAAAAAAAATAAAGATTCCAAACTATGATCCCAAACCATTAGATAAAAATATGCAAAGTCTACTTGTGTGTGTGTGTATGGATCAGAACTTAATAGATCAAAATGGCACCAAGTGCACTACATATAATAATCTGAAACAAAATACAAGTTCAAGGAGGCTCTAAATAGCCTCTAGAGTCTTGAGGGACCTTGAAATTTCAATTTGAAGTTGGAAGATAGGCTGTAGTATACCCTCCTAATCTTGCCTCCTAAGTCCTAATTGAGATTCCAACAAGGCACAAGAATTGCCAAGATCAGTCTAAAATTTAAGTCTATGACTCTATTCTAAAAGCTCAAGCCTCCAAATGATCACAAATGATGAATGAGAGAAGTGACAACAAGTGTTGAGTATTGAAGCCTGTGAGATGCATGTGAGAATATCCTTGATGGCTTGTGTGATGCACATGGGAGAGATTGGGTTTGAATTTTGGTGTGATGTTGGCTTGTTTTGAAACTCCATGGATTGGATTGTAGAGCTTGGTAGGATTCCTTACATGGCCATTGTATTGTGGGCCACAGTTTGTGGCAGTCACAAATGGACATTGTAGATTTCAGAATGCATTGAAGAGTCCCTGCTTGAGATGAGTTGGAAGGATCTGTTGTACCAGCTTGGGATGAGCTAAGGTTTTGTACTTTATCTTCATCACTATGATAATATGAAGTGTACTACCATTGTTTTCATGAATTTGTGTTGCAGAACTGATTTTTCTCATGCATTGAGCAAGTTTTATGGTTGTTTTATTACAATGATTTATTAGGACATTGGGGCTGAAAGCTATGTTGTTTTAGCATGTTTAAAGAAAATTTCATATCAAATTTATTGTTGTTATGTTTCTGTTGTAATTGAAGTAGTATTTATATTTGTGTATTGAGATAGATCTTTCCATAAGGGTTTCTAAAATGATCTATGCTTGGATCCTTTGCGGTGTCTACATTTTTTGAGTTTGCCTAGAAGTAGTGCTAGGAAAAGATGGTAGGGTTGGAACAAATCCCTGCAACAAGGTACCCATATGGATATGATACTTGTGAACTGTGGATGATGAATGATGGAATCCTTAATGTAGAGTCCATGTCATATAATATACATGAACCATTGATGCACAATGGCAAACTTTCAATGTCGAGTTCACCCTAAATATATCCATAATCGTATGCCGGAAGCTCATATTGATGTAGTATGGTTAACATGACATTCAAATTGAGTGTCCCCAAAAAATCCACTTAGCCATACAACATAAAAATTGAATTTCCTGCAAAATATTGTTATTAAGGCATAAAATGGAATGACAACAAACATTGAGAAGATTCATTAAAGTTGTTGTTGTGATTAGGTCTGCATGGGGATGCCAGGATCATTTTTATCATTATTGGATGGCCTCTACCCATCATTTGTTGGTTCCATGTGATGTACAAGTTACAACATCATCCCAACTAGGATGACACCAAAATTAGCCACACAACTCTCCTACAACCCTCATTAAATGATACATTCCTAACTCTTGCCTCTCCTTCATGGCTTGGGTAGATCTATGTCGTGGCCTCCCTCTCTCCATTGAGATTGCATGAATTGAGGAAGAGGGGTGAGAGACTTGGTAGGGGGTTCCCTGCATTTGTTGTTTTAACATGTAAAATAAAAATATAATATGGTATGAAGGCCATAAATTCTGGTTATGAGGTAAGCATCAATGACTATGGCTAAGCAGCTACTTCATTTTGTTCACAGTGGTTCTGTTAATTTTTTCTTGGTTACCATGTATTTTGATGGTTATATACATCAAGGAGCGAGTGCACCAAATTGCAAAATGTGTAGCAATTCACATAAAAAATGGTAAGAGTTTGATAAATGTCCAAGTTCCCTGCTGTCAGGGTCATCTGGTCAAGGCAATGAGATCTGTGAGTATATACAAATCATTGAAATGTTAAGATTCCAAAAATTTTAAATCAGTGGAAGGTAATCATTTCATATATAGTGGAACTTGATGAAACAAATTATAAGACACATATCTCAAACAACTGTCCATTGCGGTCATGAACAATGTTTATCCTCGTAGTTGAGAATATCTGGCCATGGCATTGTTTTATAATGTTGTGGATGCATCTGTGTAGCTCATGACCAATGTTCCACAAACACCTCACACTAATCTACAGATTGCATTAGCTTTGCTATTCATATTGTGGTAACCTTATTGGATGGTGCTCATTTCATTAGTAGCCATTGAATTTGTTATTATTGGCATGCCTCGTAAAATTGACAAAAACAATCTAGTAAAAATGCTGGTCATATGAAAATGACCAGATGCAAAAGTGGTTTCACAATCAAATGCTACTGCCATATCTTGGTGGAGATGATATTTGTCATGAAGAGTTTTTCAAAATGATGAAAGCAATAGCAACACACACACACACACTATAACACACTTGGATTTAAATGGGAAACCTGAGTAGGAGGAGAAAAACCCACTGTCGAAATGGCATAGCTTGGTTATATTTGGGAGAATAAGAGTACACTAGTACAACTAATAGCATAAGTTCGTAATAGAGATAATAGCTAACCTATTCAGCTTGGGACTAGGTCTCTACATAGCCTAAGGTTATTGACAATATCAATAGATTGATCAATGACCCTATCTAATGGTTTGTTTGATCTTGACAATATTGATCATGCACTTTATTTATAAATTATTACATTGTTTGTGTCGATACCTTATGGGCTTTACTTACAAAAAATGGGGTGCATTCCCACACTATAGGCTTATATAACACTGAACATTATATTTATCCGAATGTCTAGATTTCAAAATAGTCTACCAACTCTTATCTCTTTTGTGTTATTTTTACAGAGGCTGGTGACCAATCAGTATTATAGAAATCCGACCAAATCTCTATTTCACACGGACACAAGAAAGCATGCTTGCATTTGGTATGATTTTAGTGCCAATCTCAGGGGATTGTGCACTAATATATTTGTAGAAATTGATTGTGTGTGTGTGTTGAGCACAAGTGATTCTAAAGTTTATCAGATCAAAAGTTCATATTTTGAAGGCAAAGTTTATTAGATCAAAAGTTCATATTTTGAAGGCAAAGTTTATGAGATCAAAAGCACAGGCCATGACTGATGATATTGAGGTTGTTTCAAACAATTTTACCACTGGTATGCAGATATTACATTCCTAGAAGTCTTTTACTATTAGGAAACATGACTGTCTAACATGCCAAATGAGTTCAAATGGAAAAAGAAATAACAAGCAGTAGTTCTTTTTAGATTCGTGATTATAATTCATAGAAGTATTTTTTTGCATATACTAGTATATATGATTTTATTCCAAAGTGGCTAGGTTGTATGGGTGTGGTTCATGTATGAATGTCATTGTGTTGATATGGCATGCCACTAGAATATATATGTATATATAGATAAAATTCATGAAATTTTTTGAGTGAATATAAAGTGAATTTTCCAGAGTCCAGAGTCCAAGAAAGAAAAACTCATGAATTTTTTTTTATTATATATAGATATAGAGGGTAAAATATGATGGTTGTTGACTTGATGCTTGAACTATGTCATGAACACTTTGAGGCTGACAAGTTAAAAAAAACTTTTTATAATTTTCGTTTGTTTATATACAAATATATGTTTGAAACAAGGACAAGGTAGGCATGTAGGAAATTGGGAATGTTGATGCTATTTGATGGGTTTTGATTATACTGGTGGTTGAGTATAACATCACAATAGTTTGATGGGGTTCTAAATCATTCATTAGTTTCCATCGTTGTCATGTCATTCAATAACCACATGACATATATGGGCGAACTCCTTCACAGATTGCACTATGTATGTAGGTTGCTACCTATGCAGTCGAGCATAATTGTTTTGTGGATTCGTTGATTATCTTTCCTGTTGAAATCCATTTCCTGGTTTAGAGCTGAGTTTTACTTTTCTTAGGTACTAAATAGTTGTAGATTTATCCATTCAAGTTTAATTTTAACCAATTCTTAAATTGAATTTGTTAGATTAGATTTTACTATTTTGCACATGATCTTGGTTGTAGATTTATCCATTCAAGTTTAATTTTAACCAATTCTTAAATTGAATTTGTTAGATTAGATTTTATTATTTTGCACATGATCTTGGTTATTTTTGTTAGCTGTTGAACAAGATAAATAATTTGCTTCATTGTTTTTCTACTTTACAAGTGATATTTTTTTATTGGATTTTGCAGGAGCGAGCTTAACTTATAAGTGGGCCATTGAGTATGAAGAGCCTGCTGTTGAAGATTTTCCATTCAGTATGAAGAGCCTGCTATTGAATATTTTCCATTCAGTATGAAGAACCCGATGTTAGGCTTTGAAGCTGTTGACGTGGGATCTAAGTATGGTTTAGTGCTGAGTATGGTTTTGAAGCTGTTGACGTGGAATCTAAGTATGATTTTGCAGCCAAGTGCAAGTATGATGGTTTAGCCATTGTAATATTTTGAAAAGTGATGATTTTTCTGTAAAGTTATATGGAAATTAATATGAGTATTTGAGAAAACTCATATTTATTGTAATACTTTTGACATCTCATATAATATAATTTGTGGTTTAAAACTTATATATATGGTTGTACTTTATGTTATGTATCAATGTTTTAATTACTAACTAATTAATGTGACATTGTATGATTTACATGTGTAATAGATATTATTTACAAGTGTTATAATTAATTATAATGTGACATTGCATAATTAACAAGTATATTAGATGAGAATAAATGTATGTTTTTTTTTAATTAAACATAATATCATATTAAAAATTTATATTGATTAATAATGGACACCATTCAAACTACTAAAATATAATGACCACACATAAAGCGACTAAAAATGACTAAATTAGTGACCAATAATTGAGAGATATGTGACCAAACAATGAGATATAAATGACAAAAAAAATGACCAAAATTCGCATATCAATGTCCAAAAAACAGTTTTGGTGGCTAATTTATGGTCTTTTATTACGTGACCAAATTTGGTCATATTTTAGCTTGTCATGTGGTCATTAATTTGGTCATAAATGTGGTCATATAATTGGTCATTGATTCAAATACATGACCAAATCAATGACCAAATATATGACCAAATTAATGACCAACCGACAAGCTATAAATGACCAAAATAAAAATGACCAATTTTGGTCGCGTAATAAAAAACCGTAAATTAGCCACCAGCGATCGCCAAACCAAAAGTGGTCATTGATATGTGGATTTTGGTCATTTTTTTGGTCACTAATCTCTCATTTTCCACTAGTGACACTTGCACAAAATATATCATGTCTTCTAAAACATCTACACACCCAACACTACGAAGCATGCCCTTCTCTGCTACATAGTCCATCAAGCTATTCCTTCCCTTCCAGTCCTATTCAAGGTGTGCAAAGAAGAAATCCAACCCCCTAGCTCTGTCTTTGAGGTTCCTTCTCACACTAGTTTTATTAAACTAGTCAGACCACATTTCCCCTCCCAAACTAGTTCATATAAAATAGTAGTAGCATACACAATGATTACAAGTTCTAGGCATTATGGAAAATGACTTGGGAGCCAAAAACGAATTGGCAGATGGGGGAAAATGACCCTGGGAGAGCAACTCCATTTCCAGAAATGTTTTATGGATTCACGTGGGAAAAAATGGCTCCCTTAGTCCCTAAATTCATGAATTTTTCCTCCATTTGTTCTAAAACACTGAAAACATGAAATTCCCAACCGCAGGAATGTACAAAAAAAAAAACACCGAACACAGATCCTAGCCACTAAATGTTAACAAAACCACTTCCCACCCATGGGAAAAATGATGATCACTACAAAAGCGTCCATGGAGAATGCCCAGTGACTCCCAAAAACTTGGGGAAGACAAACACATGAATGCATGGACAACACTTTTGGGCATTTACTTGGCCCATAAGTCAAAAACATGTTTTCCAAATTTTATTGCTTCTCAAATTCAAATTTGGATGCCATACTCTTCCCATCCCCATGCAATAACTACCTCAACCAATTTCTTGTAGAATTAAATGATTGGGTGAGTGAGTAAGACAAGAAAGTTAGTTGACATCTTGATGGGTTTTTCCCATTGACATTTGGCTTTTCCCCATTGTATCATAGGTTAAATATCCCCCCCCCCCCCTATCCTTAGGAAATTATGCCCCCATCTCATTATTTGTTGCATTGACATAGCTGGTTGTGGGTATTTTATTTAAATTCCATATGCACATGATGACTAAAATTATAATCTGCATGGCTAGCATGAAATACCAGCGGAAACGATTTTTAATCGCCGAAACAGAAAATGCTAAATCGATTGTGGGGATTTTTCCTTTAGCTACACACCATGATTAATTACAATATATACATCATATACATTTTTAATGCAAACGGGGTCAAAACCAGGGTGTTATAAGAGAAAAACCTATAAATAGAGGGGTGGAGGTTCCCATCACACATGAATTGTTTTCCATGCCATTATTATACTCGCTTGAGTCCTTGAGAGACCATCACTCTTAAGACACTCATCCCATCCACTCCAATTTCCCCATTTTCTCCCCCTCTTGTGTGTTAAGTCAAACTCCACACTGCCCAAGCCTATGGAGAGTTAGTGTTGTTTCTGAGTTTTGGGCATGGTGACCCCCTTTTCAAATAGATCCGAGGTATAACATTCTCACCATTTTTGTTTAGTTTGTAGTTTGTATGCATATGTTTATTTGTTTTCTACTAACAGTTTTTGTTGCAGCTAGTTTTCCATTGCAAACTCTATCCTTCCATCCCTTTGACGGAAGGAAGGTGCATTAGCATGTGGCTAGGGTTTTTACCCAGGTACAAGTGATATATATTTATTGTTAAAAATTCCACCAAGATGAAGTGGAAAGAATGACACTCCACTCAAACTACCAAAGAATTCATCCCAAACAAATGATGAAATGGAAGACATATCTTTGAGAGTCTCCAAGTTGGAAGATATGATTAAAGGAAATGTGAAAATGGATGACTTAGTTAAATTGGAAAATAAGATGTCTAGTAAAGAAAATCTGATAGGGATGGCTGCTAAATCAAATCTCAAAGGGAGGGATAGTAAATATTATCTCAAAAGGATGGCTAGTAGAAGAGATCTCAGAGGGATGTCTACAAAAGAAGATCTTCAAGAATTAAAGAATTTGATGAAGGATATAAAACATAACTTTATTCCTCGTGTATATACTCAATAAGAGGATATGGAGGCAAAATAGGACTTATTCTAGTCATGTCTAGATAAAATTGAAAAACAATTGGAGAGTAGGAAGTTGGAGTCATGAAAAGTTGATTATTCACTACAACATCATCGATTCAATTCAGGTCCAAGTAACTCCTTTATCCCCAAGATTGACATGAGAAAGATTAATGGAAAAGATCCATTCACATGGATTTTCAGATGGAGCAATCATTTGATCTACACAAGGTTACCACTTTGTGAAATGTAACTATTGCGTCCTTAAATTTAGAACCTGGTTAATTTGTATGGTACCAATGGATTTGTGACTGTAAAAAGGACTCCATTATATCTTGGTCTATATTCATAGAAGAATTGAATCCACATTTTTGGGATATAAATAACAACAACTCTTTTAGTCAGCTGGTAAATCTCAAGCAAAAGGGTCAAGTTATAGAGCACATCAAGCAATTTCAACAGCTAAGTTTCACAGTGAAGAATATTTCAGAATATAATTTGTTATATCTCTTTATTGGAACCTTGAAGGATAACATTCAAGATGAGGTGTTCCTCTTTGAACTATCATCCCTAGAAAAGGTTTTCATGATGGCAAGGAAAGTTGAAAGTAAAAATATGGCAATGACTACTAGAAATACCACATCCAACACATACAGAGAGAATGATGTTCCTTCTAACCAACCTTAGAGGTTAACACCTCAACAACTAGACGAAATAAGAGAGAAAGTTCTATTCTTTAATTGTGATAGGAAGTACAGAAAGGGATAGAATGTGGAGAAAATAAACTCTTCTACATATAATGTGACAAGGAATAACAAAAAGAATATGAACCACCACAAGAGGATGAACTAGAAGTGATTATGCCCACCATATGTTTTCATGCTTTGGATGGAATTAACACTCCTCAAAATATCAAGATCCAAGGATATATCAAAAATAAAAAGGTAACAATGTTGATTGATTCGGGTAGTACTCATAATTTCATTCACTACAAAGTAGCCAAAGATATCAATTGCTTTGTATATCCAGCACTAGAATTTCAGGTAATGATTGCAGATGGGAGAAACATCAACTATTCAGGAAAATTCCATAATATCAATATTACAATAGGGGAATATGTATTGAATAGTTTGATGATTTCTATCCCAATGGGGGGTGTTGATGTTGTATTAGGAGTTCAATGGTCACAATAATTGGGAACGATGGTGTTTATATTACAGATGATTTTCCTGAAATTTTCTTAGGAAGGAAAATAATTTGTGTTAAATGGTATCAAAGGGAAACAAAGTAAGGTGATCATCTCTAAAGAGAGGAAAACAAGGTGTAAATACACAATTATAATCGCTAGATGTTTAAACATTTAAGGCTCCTATTTCACCAAATATCCAAAGGGTCCTTAAAATGTCTTCCAAGGTATTTCAATACATTCCAATAAGTCATCCACCTATTCAAGATTTGGACAATTTTATTAACTTAAATATGGGAAGTGTTACGTCTATTATGAGACCTTACAAATACCTGTATGGCCAGAATAATGAAATAGAGTAGATGGTCGAAGTAGTGACATGAAAATATACAATTCAAGCAGTGGCAAATCACAGAGAACCAACAAGTAGATCCCTAAGTCCTAATGATGTTAGAAAACAATATGAAACTACAGGAAGATCAACATTACCGTTAAAGGAATTTTGAAGAAGCACAAATCATATGAAAATCTGACAAAATCATCGAAACAAGGACCAAACAACTACGAAATAAACCTATTATTGAGTACCTCATCAATTGGAAGAACTTACCAATTGCAAATATGAAATGGGAAGATGATCCCTTCATACAGATGCATCCACAAGTACCCAATATTTGAGGACAACGCTTATCTGAAGAGGAGGGGAATGTTAAGCCCTAAATGTTGGGAACAATTCCCCATATAGTATGGCATTTTACTCCTTATATGGTGGTGTATTACATATTATTGATGTATGCTTGGGTCTATTAGTTTTTATTGTACACCTTTGTCTCCTATATATAGGAAGGAGATATGTTCGTTTGAGCAAGCATGGTATATTGTCTTGCCTTGGGTATACAATATATTATGTAAGGAAGTTCGTTGATGTAGGGGCATGGAATCTCTAAGTGAAGTCATTATGAGTTCACTAGGTCAAGGAAAACTAAAGGAGACCTAGGGCCTCATATGATTGTAATTTGCTTTATTTTTGTTTAAAAGTTGAATAAAATACTAGATAAGGATATTTTATCCTCTTTCAGTTGTAGTCGATAGGATTTAGTTGAATTAGTTGAGATAAGTTCGTGATTTGGTCAGTGGTCTATCAAATGAGTCATCAGTTTGTTGACTTAGTTACATATTGTGTTACTTCTTGTAGCATCTCCATAACGGAACTAAAGATCTATTAATTATAGTTTGTGTTCTTCTTGTTCAAGAGGGGGAGGAGCTCGAGGAGCTTTTGCTTTTAATTTATAGAGTTTTTTCTTGGGGGGATAAGCTCACGGGGTTTTGAATATTATAGGAGTATGAAAGGGAGGAGCTTGTATTTAGGATCCTGGAGCATACACGGAGATTGAACATCTTAGGTTGTAATGATCTACCTGTTACATTCAAGATCAAGGGGATTTTCTTGTGAATAAAGGTTAACTCTATATCTGTTGTTTTTACAATATTGAGATATTTGTTTTTTATACACATAGATTTATGAATTTTTAAATATGTGCATATAATAAATGGTTGATTAGATTCAATGATCGAATTTGGAACAATTTATGTTTAAATTATGTTATACAATCATTCAAAATCGAATTGTTGATTAATTTAAAGAGGATTTGTCGATCCATTGTAAGAATTGCTTGTAGAATGTTGATGTAATGTTCAGAGGTTCAATTTCATACAAAACAGTCATATAATTCAGTTCATTTCTTGAATTTGAAATCAATTTCTTGTTGGAATTGTGTCTTTCGATCCTACTAATCGATTGGTTAACTGGACAAAGAAATCCCTTGCGATTTGATGAGAAATTGTAGATAAATCTACATTGGGAATGCACAGATGTCATGTAATCAGTTTTCCCACAGATAATCGATGGCTACTGAGCATGATAAGGAGGATCAACGACTTGAATGGTTATTTGTTTATAGTCTTGAAGGAAGAGATCTAGCATACAATCGAACGAAGGTTATTTGTTTATATTGCAGCCAGAGAACTTGTCACCGAGTCAAATGTACATTGAGTTTATAAAACTTAGGTCATGTGGCATAATCATGTGGAGTAGTGCTTGCACAAGTGCGAAAAAGTGAAGCATTGATGGCCTTTAGAGGGGAATAGGTTATCAATTTTTGGTATCAGAGCAATACAATATTAGTATTTTATTTCTAAATATTGTGAAACTGTTAGTTTTAAATATTGGTGTAGTTTTCTTGAATAAAAAGATAGATTGTATTTACTCCTGCGTTTCTAACAGATTCGGAAAAAAATATATTACTGATAGTAAGATTGTGTCAAGAAGTGACTTGTTGTCCCAAGAGATGGAGTTCGGGGTAGGCGAGGAATACCAATTTCCAATGTAGACTTGAGAGAGGAGATAAGAATTCTAAAAGAAAGGCTGGAAGCCTTAGAAGCTGGCAAACATTATGAGCACACTAGAGACACAAGTGATGAAGAGATACATGAAGAGGAGGAGGAGACAACTGCTGAAGCTCCTGAGGTTACAATGTTGAGATATATTTTTGGTGTAGGTTCTAGTTCAAGTGATGATGTACCATTCTGTGGTGGAAGCTTGGATCCTGAGGATTTAATGCTATGAACAAACACTTCGATTATGTTGAGGTGAAGAAGGACAAGAAAGTGAGATTTGTTGTCACAAAGTTGAGAGGGCATGCATGCTTGTGGTGGGATGGTGTGCAAAAGGAGAGTATCTTGAAACAAAAATCCAAGATCAATAGATGGAGTAGAATGACAACTAAGTTAAGAGGTAAATTTCTTCCTAAAGATTACAAATTGATTTTGTTTAGGAAAATATAAAATCTTAAGTAGAAGTCAATGACAATTAGAGAGTTTACTAAGGATTTGTATAAGGTGAATATTAGGTCAGTTCATATAGAGGATACACCTCAGAAAGTTTCCAGTTATGTAAACAGTCTAAGGCTTGATATGCAAGACGAACTAAGTTTGTTGTCATTGAGATATGTTGAAGAAGCATATCATATTGCTTTTAAAGATAAGGAGAAGCTTATGAGAAAGCAGAAACAAAAAACAAAGGTAAGAGGCTCCAGGGGAAAGGAACACCAGCAAAAAGGTCAAGCTAGCAGTTCAAACCAGCAAGTACAACCCGACAGAAATAATGAGAACATAGATGGAAGAAATGATTCAAGAGGAAGAGGCAAAGGAATAGGTGGACAAGTGAGATGGTATACATGTGGGAAGCTTGGACATATGTTATGGGATTGTCCAGAGAATTTTATAAGACAGAGAGAAGCACAAGTAGTGCAAGTTGAGCCTGAAGCTCCAAAAGAATTAGAGGTGACTGAGAATTACCCTGAACAAGGTGAAGCCTTATTGTTGAGGAAGGTAATTGATAAGTTAGTCCAAAGGAAGAGCCTATTTAAAACAGTTTGGAAAGATGAAGGTAAGTGTAGTAAATTGATTGTTGATAGTGGTAGTACTAATAATTTGGTATCTACAGAGATGGTGGACAAAATGAATATGAGGAAAACAGTATATACATAGTTGCATGGGTGCAGGAGGGTCATCAAGTTCTTTTGAATGAACAATGCCAGGTAAAGTTTCAGATTGGAAGTAATGAGATTGAGGTAAGATGTGACATTATAGAGATGTATGGTTGTCATATTTTATTAGGTAGGCCTTGGTAATTTGATAGAAATGCAATGCATAAGGGGAAAAGGAATGTGTATTCTTTTAATATGAATAGACAGAGAAACCGTCTTTATCCATTAATAGGTCAAAAAGAGAAAGTTGGTGACAGAAATCAGTTGCTTATATTGAATGAAAAGGAGTTCTTGGAAGAATCAAGAAGGACAAAATCAGAGGTAAATGTAATTTCACAAGAAAGTTATTTGAATGAATTTGAAATTATGATCACTAATGAAATGTGCAATGACAAGTTGATGGAAGATGAAGATCAATAGTTTATGGCAAATGAAGGTTACGTAATGATGGAGGAAGCACAACACAATGTAGTCATTAAGTAAGGTAAAGGAAGTATGTTTGGGAAAGTTGCAAAAGAAAGTGATGTGGCGGAAGATTGTGAAACAAAAGAAACCAAGGAAGAGAATGACAAGCGAATTCATTCAAGAAATTCTTGCATGACAGAAAATGTTATGATGTTGTGTTTTGTGTTTGTATTTGTGGAAGGAAAGATGGTTTGTTTAATTGCAGGTAAAATGATATATGAACATAAGTGTTTTATGAAAGAAGAAGATATATACCAACTAATAGAATAACCATATCATGAGGTGATCTGGATGAAGTTGTTACAGGAAATTTTTTTTGGTTGGAATAGTTGGCTGGAAGGACTATTCAACATGAGGAAGCTACCCAGAAAGAATCCTTGGGTGTCTGCTAGAATCCTACAGAAAAATAGCAAGAAGGGAGCTTATGGACAGGATCTCATGAAGAGTTTCAAGCTGGGGAGTTTGATGCATGGGCATGGACTATCTGAGTGAAGTCATTATGACCTCACTAGGGCAAGGAAAATTGAAGGAGACCTAGGGTATCATATGATTGTAATTTTATTTATTTTGTTTGAAAGTTGAATAAAATATTGGATAAGGATATTTGATCCTCTTTCAATTGTAGTCGATAGGATTTGTTTGAATTAATTGAGAGAAGTTAGTGATTTGGTCAGTAATCTGTCAAATGAGTCATCGGTTTGTTGAGTTAGTTATAGATTATGTTCCTTCTTGTAGGATCTCCATAATAGAACTGAATATCTATTAATTATAGTTTGTGTTCTTCTTATTGAAGAGGGGGAGGAGCTTGAGGATTTTTTTTTTAGTTTATAGAGTATTTTTTTGGGGGGGGGGTATAAGCTCATGGGGTTTTGAATCTTATAGGAAGATCAAATGGAGGAGATTGGATTTAGGATCCTGGAGCATACATAGAGATTGAACATCTCAGGTTGTAATGATCTACCTAAGACATTCAAGGTCACGAGGATTTTCTTGTGAATAAAGGTTAACTATGTATTTGTTGTTTTTAGAGTATTGAGATATTTTTTTAATACACACAGATTTATGAAATTTTAAATCTGCGCATAGAATAAATGGTTGATTAGATTCAATGATCAAATTTGGAACAATTTATGTTTAAATTATGTTATAAAATCATTCTGGATCGAGTCCCTAATTAATTTAAAACGGATTCATCGATCCATTGTAAGAACTGCTTGCAGAACGTTAATCTAATGTGAAGAGGTTCAATTGTGCACAAAACAGCCATTTAACTCAATTCATTGCTTGAATTTGAAATCAATTTCTTGTTGGAATCGTGTCTTGTGATAGGTACGTGTCTTGTGAACGGTACTAATCGATTATCTAACTAAACGAAGAAATCCATTGTGATTTGATGAGAAATTGTAGATAAATCTACATTGGGAATGCGCAGATGTCGTGTAATTGATTTTCCCACAAATAATCGATGATTACTGAGCATGATAAGCAGGATCAATGGCTTGAATGTTCGATTAAAATGATGATAGTCCTGAAGGAATATATCTAGCATCCAATCGAACGACGGTTATTTGTGTATATTGCATCCAAAGAACTTGACACTGAGTCAACTGTACGTCAAGTGGATAAATCTTGGGTCATGTGGAATAATCATGTGGAGTAGTGCTGGCACAAGTGAGAAAAGATTAAGCATTGACGGCCTTTAGATGGAAATATTTTATCATTCCTCCCTCGAAGAATATTGTTATTTCTCTCTATTCTTCATTATTAATTCATGGACTACTCCCTTATTTTCTATTTCTTCTATTTTTATGCTATTTCTGGGACTTGGTTGCATAACGCAATGACATGTGTTTGTTTACTTTGTTGCATTCAAAATAGATAGATATTTTTATGCTTAACTATTGTAATCTCATAGATCACCTAAGGTTACCAATAATACATACTAAAACATACATATACAACAGAGACAAGAGATAAGAACAAGTAGGTGAATAAATAGATTATATTACATGAATGAGTCCATACAACATAGAGAACTGAACTGAGTTCTCATCTGGCTCAACAGCCTAATATATATGATTAAAAATAGTTACAAAAATAACTACCTATCGGTTTGGTGAACCAACACGATGTTAGGTGGCTGACCTAATCTCTAGTTTAGTCGGTCGACTGACTTAGTCAGCTGATCGACTAAGTCGGCTATCGTTCAAGTCGACTTATCGACTTGCTCCTTCTACATCTCCCCCACGAACCAAATGTTTCTTTGTCCCAAAGAAATAGGGAGGTACAAAAATTCTTTTGGTCTCAATAGTTACTGTGATGTGCCTGGTCTTCATGGGCTGTGAAGTCTGATGGTCGGTCATTTCTGTACACAGACTTTGACAATGGCTGGAGCTGTTACTGCGAGGTGATGTTGGAAATCTGTCCAACTTTGAAAAGTCTTCTGGATGTTGATGGTGAGTGTGGTCAAGCTTGATAGGATTGACATCTTTTCTAAAATGGAGACTTATTCTATTCTCTCCATGTCGAGACCCATAAACTGGTCCTTCTCTTCTATAGTCTCGATAAGTTGTTTCATCTGCGGATAGATGATGTTGACTTTTTCTAAATTGGGGTTAGCTTGTTGTACCTACTGATGTGCATCCCTATCAAGTTTCTACAGCTGTTTCAAGCACTATTTGTTCTTCTATTTGGTTCTAAGTGCTTCATCAGTGGTTTTCCTATGTTCTAGTGCCTAGATCCCTTGTTGGTTCTGTCGAGTTTGCTGATAGAATTGCCCGTAGTAAGCAGGTTAGTCTCTTAGTATTTGTTCAATTATGACATACTCCTCCATGTGATCTTGCAGCACTTTATAAGCTTCAGTGAAGGTGGTGTGATGTGCCATTAGGAGTCTAGCATTTTCTTCTTTTTTTTCCTCCTTTGTTTCCTGAATGTGTGCTTGGAGTGCCGATACCATGCTTTCAAATAGATGATACGCCATTTTGAGCGGTTTATTGGTGTCGACCTATACGGGGCCTGGCATGAATTAATGGGCCAGGTTTCTACATTTGTTGAGGAACTCGACCTATTATGCAATCTTGTAATCGAATTCCTTACATCTCTGCTCGCTTCTCATCTTTGCTTCAACTGCTAGGGTCTTAAGGAGTTTCCCTAGCTCTAGGTCGGTCAGTGAGCTTGCATCCTTCAATTTGATATGGACCTTTGATGCCTATCCATGATGCTCCTTCTTCTATTTTTCCTTCCTCTTCTTATGCTTTTCTTTCTCTGCTTATGTCAGCACCTGTGTACCTGCAAAAGTCGAGTCGGGATCTTTGGTTTGTGGGATAGTGGTCGATCGTTTATCTGGTTGGGGAGGTGCGATGACTATTGCTTCTGGTTGTTTAGATGCAGGGTGTGAAGCTGGTTGTGGTGGGGCTTTCTCTAAGTCGGGGGGTGGTGGTGTTGGTGGAGATGGTGATCGTGGTGATGGATTTAGCGAATGGTCAGGGGTGATTGGGTTGGGGGAAGTGCATGTGAGTGGTGGGTTGTCAAGCTGGGGAGGTGAGTCTAAGTCAGAGAACATTTGGTTAATATAGCGATTTATCTCCTCCTCAGTTTCTTCTCCTCTAGTTAGTGCAGTGGCTAGTAGGTTGGTTTGGGGTGTAGTCAGAGTGATAGTTGTGGTCCAATGTGCGGTCACTTCAGCTTCGTTGTTAGGATTTCTCTTGAAAGTTGAATTGATAGTGGAAAAGGTGCAAGACTAGAATGCATGTCCAGGTTTGTATCCACCGACCTCGAAGAGAGGTGCTTTTGTGGATATCTTATGTGTCGACATAAATATCTCAGGCAGCTTCTCAATGAATTCCTTCAAATATCTATCTTTATCAAACTTTTCCTTCACAGCTTCCGACATCGCACTTTTGCACAAGTCGAGTGGGCTTACTGAATGATGTTCTAGAACTTGTTCTTCTGTTACTTTTGTCAATGATGGAGGCGGAGGCATAGACACGAGGTCGACAACATTTTCAGGCGTCGTCTGGGTGGTCTTTGCTTTCTTTGGTCGACCCGGTAGTGCTCCTACGTCGACAAATCACTGGAACTAGGTATCCACTAGCACCTTATTTTCTACGGTGTCCTCTATTATGTTAAGGGCCGTGGCTGCCATTTCCTCCTCGTCATCTGATGACTCAATGATGATAATCTTATGCTTACCTTTTCCTTGTTGCTGTTGCTGGGTCTTTAGTTTCTTCCTTCCAGTGGCTATCTCTTTCAACAATTTTTTAATAATGCCTTTTGTGATAGCATACTTAGGGTTTTCTGGTTCTGTCTCTCCCCTTGGCTCCTGGGTCGGGATGAGACTTTCTGCAGCCGGAGTGATGACCTGCTACTCTGGCTGTGGTTCAGCCCTCTGTGTTGTCAGAGGTTTGATGATTATTTGAAGTCGGCCGGTGTATTCGACCGGTTTCTCCTCTGACACAAAGGTGCCGATGTAAAGGTTCAGCTCATAGTATTCCTCTTTCTCTTGGTCGGTTAGCGGCTCCTCAACTGAGGAGTTACTCTTCTTTTCTATTACTGGTACTGGAATTTTAGTTTTAGCTTGTCGATATAGCTCCCGAAAGATCTGGTTAACCGATGGATAGTAGTTGAGGGCTTTTGCATTTGAGTCGTCGCCCTGCATGTACCACACCAAGGTATGGTTGAGTTCTAGCTGGATGTGGGAGTTTGTTGGTAGACTTCTTTAGATGTTTTGAGGCACCCTCCATCTAGTCGTGCGGACTTTGAGCTGTTGAAGCCAGTTCTCCAACAACACTTTCTTGTTTTCATGTTCCTGCAAAGTTCCTCTCTAGGAGAATGGTTTGAATCTCCACATGTGGAACCTTGTCGATTCCTGAAAGATTGGGCTTCCCTATGGGAATATATGGTACATCACTATCCATAAAATGAGGGAGGGGAACCTGATGATTCCTCCCATTTCTTGGCATCTTTCACAGATGGTATCGACCATGTCGGTGACATATTCATCCCATCTGTATATCTTCCCATCTGTTGCAATGGTGTCGACAGCTTCTACCATGTATAATTTAAGGTCACTGCCTTGACCTGACAGGGTGAGTGTTATTGCTATTATTTTGGCCACAATCTGTGGCATTCGGGTTGTGATTTTACTAATCATCAACCCCTTCGAGTTTTTTCCCGACGATGACCCAGTGAGTTCTTCGACCAGTCCTTCTTTAATACCGACAGGTACTAGGTTTTCTTCATTTGAGAGATAGGTCAGCTTGGAGATGACTTCTCCAGAGATGTCGACCAGTTGTTTGAAGTAGAACTGGCCATTGTGGTACTGGATTATGATAAATTTGATGGTGGTTTCCTTGGTTCCACCGAAGATGGCCATGAGTGGTGCATTGACATAGTTGAATATGGTGCTGTATTTGATTTTCTCCACAGCTTGAGTGGGCTTCTTGTTGACATAAGCCCATTCTTGCATCTCGGCCCAAATTTTTTGCCCTGAGCCTTCTTGCACCTTGGCATTATTAATGTTCTTTAGGCTGTGGACTAAAGGTGGATCCGTAGCCTATAGTTCCTTGGATTTCGTTGAGGCTCTAGTTTGTTTGGGTGTTATTGTATCAGTCTGGTGGTCTATTTTACTAAGGTATTTTTGGCTTTCAGTCGATTGGATGCTCTGATGCTTTATTTGTATGAATTGCGGTGAATGATTCTTCGGCGGTCTAGTACTTATAGGCGATGTTGTGGATGTGTTCGTCGATGAGTGCATTAATGGCAGATGTGATGTTCCAGCTAGAACACTTGAGTGTGTGTTAATGGCGAATTGATTTCGGCGCTCGATGTCATGAATGTGCGATGGGACTATCGAGGTCGTTGGTCAATGTTGGTTATGAGAATGGTCGATGAAAGTGGTCGATTGATGCAAATGGTCAATGGTGTTATGTCGATGGGCATGATGTCGGTTGTCAAAATGGTAATTTCCTGTCATAGTTTTTTGTATGTTCGATATTATTTTTCTTTTTAGATTTTTAGGTTTTTATAGCTTTTGGTTTATGGTTATGGTCGTTATATGATGTTTTTTTTTCTTTTGAAGGTTTATTTCTAGTTTCTGTAGCGTTTTAGTCGAGCTCCATTAATGAGTTTCTGAAATACTATGCCCTGTAACGTCCTTAGTCAGACTGATCGATTGGTATGTATCTCTTCGACAATGTAGGGTCCCATCCATTATGTATGGAGCTTTTTAGGTTTACCTTTTACTCGACTATTGTATAGTAAAGCAAGGTCTCCTACCGACAAGTTTTTGTTCTTGATGTTTCGGTCGTGTCATGCTTTCTGTTGTTGTTTCTGGATTTCTTGATGTTGTATTACCATTAGTCGGTGCTCTTCGAGTTTCCTTAGTTGTAATAGTAGATCCTTTCTTCCTTGTTCGACATGGACATGTAGGATCTCTACGATGATAGGTGTCTATTGTGGGAAGTGTAGTGGAACTACTTCTTCTTGTCCATAATCTAGTCGAAAAGGAATTTGGTCGGTCGAGTGTTTGTATGTTGTTCTGTATGCCCATAATATTGTAGGTATTTTCTTGTCCCAGTCGTCCTTATCAGCATTACATATTTTAGTTAGTCATCTTGTTAATGTTTTATTAAATGCTTCAATTGCTCCATTCGACTAAGGATGGTATGCTGTGCTTCGACGATGATCGATTTGGAACTGGTCAGTTAGGGTTTTGATAGTTCTATTGAGAAAGTGTGTTCCCTAGTCGCTAATTAGAGTTAGTGGACATCCAAATATAGTGATGATATTCTCATAGATAAAATTAGCATCTATCTCACTAGAACAGGTGTCGATTGATTCAGCCTGTGCTCATTTAGTTACATATTCGACTGTAGTTATGATGTACCTTTCAATTGTCCTTTTTGCTGGTATAGGAAATGGTCCTATGAAGTCTATGGCCTAGATTTCAAATGTCAAACTTGGGTTCACTGATATCAAAGGCATTTCTGTGCTAGGTAGGGGTCGACCTAGTCATTGACATCTGTCACATCGACTGACAAAAAAATTGCAATCTCTGTGGAGACAGGTCACCATAACCCTAACTTTTGGATTTTCTTTACAGTTGTGTCTGACTGGAAATGTCCTCTTGCAGGTCCATAATGTGCTTCATGCATAATGTTGTCTCGTTCATGTTCTAATACACACCTTCTGAGGATGTCATTTAATCCCATTTTGTATAAGAATCCATTTATAATACTGTATGGTGCAGCCTTCATAACTAAGATCTGCTTCTTCTTTGTACTCATTCCTTCTGGTGCATGTCCATCTTCCAAGTACTGGGCTATTTCTTCTAATTCTGTTGGGACTGCTTCTATCCAAAATAAATGTGCATCAGGTAAGTCATCTTCCACTCCTGTTGGCTCTTCTTCTGTGTCAATTCAGGATAAATGGTCGGGACCAACATTTAACTTACCTGGTCTAACAACAACTTTGAATTCAAATTCTTGGAATAATAGTAGCCATCAACAAATCCTTCCATAATGTAGTGGTTTATTGATGAGATACTTAAGTGCTTGATGGTCTGTATAGAATATAAATGGGTTAGCTAGGAGATAATGTCAATATTTTTGTAGTGCAAAGACCATTCCTAATGCTTCTCTTTCTATTGTCGAATAGTTTCTCTCAGCCTTGTTTAATTTTTTGCTACTGTAAACTATAGAATAATCCATTCCATCATCTCCTATTTGAGTTAATATTGCTTCTATTTCTAGGCCTGATGCATTAATATGAACATGGAATTTGATCGACCAGTTTGGAAACTTTAGGATTGGTGCTTCGACTAGTTTTCTTTTTAATTTCTCAAATGATATGTGGCACTCCTCTGTCCAGTTGAACTCTTGATATTCCCTTAATAGCTCTTCAAGTGGATAGGTCATATCTGAATAATATCTTATGAATTTTCTATAATAGCCTATGTGGCCAACTAGTACCCTGACTTGTTTTGGATTTACTGGTGGTTTTAGGTCGAGGATAATTTTGATCTTTGCAAAGTCAACCTTAATACCTTCCTTACAGACTATGTTCCCTAATAATATCCCTATGGGGGTCACAAATATGCATTTCTTAATGTTTAGAGATAGTTGAATTTGTCGACATCTCTCCAACATAAGTCTGAGCCATTTGCAATGATCCTTTAACATGGAGTATATTGTCCAATCATCAAAGTATACTTCCATGGTCTTGTAAATGTATTCCTGAAATGTTCTGACAATAATTCTAGAAAATACTGCAGGTGCATTTTTTAATCCAAAAGGCATAACCTTGCAAGCAAATGAATCAAATTCACACACAAAGGTTGTCTTCTTATGGTCTTCTTTAGCCATTGGCACTTGGTTATAACCTAAGAATCCATCTGTAAATGAGTAGCATTCATGTCTTGAAACTTCATTTAAGATTTCATCTGCATAAGGAGTTGGAAATGGGTCTGTCGGTGTCACTTTATTTAGTTATCTGAAGTCGACACAAATTCTTTGTTTGGTCGGATCATGTTTCTTAGGTTGTACAACCATTGGAATTGCCCATTCTGATTGGTCAATAGGATAGATTATGCCAACTGCAAGCATGTTATCAATTTCCTTTTTAACTGTATCTTTGTATTTGTGAGCTAGTTTATATGGCCTTTTCTTCACAGGTCGAACGTCATGTTTAGTGTCAATCTTCATTTCTCCCATTTCATGGAATAAGACTTTGAGGTATTTATAATATATAGAAAATACATATTGGAACTCTTTTAATAAGTTCATTATATCTATGGTCTAATCTTCACTCCAGTAGTCACCAATCTTTGCCATTTTTGGTAGATCATCATTTGAGATGTCGACTTCCCTAGTTTTGATTTTAGCATCTAGCCATTCTGGTGTTTTGGATTCATTGGTTGGTCGAATTCCTTCTTTAACCTATGAGAATGTGGCAGGGAAGTCAGCTGCATTCATTCTATCGGTATCTTGTTTATCATTTGTTTCCACTTTAAGGATTGTGCAAACAGGTTTGGTTGTTTTGACATGGTTTGATTTCCATCTAAAGCTTTTTCCTTCTATATTTTGATTTCTAACTATAGTCTTGTTGACTGTGGTTTTGTCCTTGTTTGTACATTGTTGCATTTCATTGTTTGTCAGTTATCTTTTAAGGGTTTGTTTTTGGTCAGCTGGATAAATTCTTTAATCTGTTTTGTTGTTTCGATCAAGTTTTCATTTTGTGGTATAAAGTAAAGTTGAAATATTTAATGAAATTTTCTCTGAGTTCATGCCATAGGAATGTTTCACATCTAGATTCTTCCATTTTATACCATTTGTTTGGTAAGTCGACAAGCGTTGATGGGAGCAGGTGTGGCCATGCTTGTTCATCCTTGTATCCAAGTCTTCTATATTCTTTTTCACAGGTTTTAATATGATATTTTTGGTTCTGTCCTTGAGTGAATATAGCTATCTGAGCCTGTTGGGTTAACTTATTTCCTCCAAACCTTTCGACAAAGTAAGTCGAAGCTGTTGTCTAGGTCTGCAGTATTTTCTAATGGGTATCCCACCATCTAGCAGCTTGTCCTGTAAAAGTTTCTACTAGGCTTCAAAGTCGGCCATGTTCACCAATATTTTTGGAAACTTGTTATACATGCATGACTGGTGATTCCCTTTCCTTATATCTTGGAATTTGTGTAGTATTTACATTAGTAGGTTGTAAGGTAGGGTATTCCCTAATTTTCTTCTCAAATATTTTTGGGACAATGGACACTATGAAGCATTGTTGGGTGTGCTTTTTCTGCACTTTTTGAATAGTCCAACACCCTCTTGCTTGTGTTTCATAGTTCTCGATCTCGCAATAATATAATAATGTGTCTGAATTATAAGGAACTGAGTCTTGGTTGCCTAAATGAAGTTCTCCATGGATATTCGGTTCTATATAATCTGCATTGTTTCGAATCTGGTAGAGTTGTCAGATGTCGACTTCGTCATCAATAGTTTCAGTCCAAGTTTCTCCTTGAGATGGATGAATGGGTATAATGACCTTTTGTCTATTTCCTTTTAATTTGATTCTCTCCTTGTCCAGGGATATCGATGATTTCATCTTTCTACCCCAAGGTCAACCTACTAATGCTGGGAAGGAACTGGATCCTTCCCTAGGGTCAATGATTTCAAAGTCGACTTTGGTCGAGATTCCTTTTATAGTTGTGTCAACATTTTTCCAGACTCCAATAGGTTCAATTAGGCCCTAGTTGGGTAGTTTCAGGTAGATGCCTGAATCATATAGTCGAGGTCTTCCCATTTGTTCCCAGGTGTCATGAGTCATGATATTTACTTGTGATCCAAATTCGAGCACTACTTGTCGGACATGGTATCCTTCGATTTCCAGGTCGACAAGTGGGTTGGCATCACCTTTATCTTTTTTATTTAAGACTCAGATGTTGTTTGTTTGTTTTTCGGAGTTGTTATGTTTTATTTCATATAGCAAGTCGATGAACTGAGAGATTGAGTTGTCTTTTTGTATGAGCTGTATTAATTCGTTTATTGTGTTATGTCGATTTTCGTTAGCTTGTTCTTGTCATGCAAATTCCTTGAATACATTGGTTGCTTCTTTATATGTTTGTTTTTCTTTAAGTGGATCAGGGTAGATATTTTTCTCTTTTATTTCACTGATTCTTGGGTTATCACTTCCTATTTTTGTTCCTTGTCGAGTTACAATATGTAGATTTTTTGTGTTTATTACATCATTTTTTTGCACACACGACAAGACATTAACATTTTTCTTTGTATTTATTTTTTCCAACATGGTAGGGAAATCCTCTAGTGAGTGATCCCCTACTCCACAATGAGTACAAAATTTGAGGTCAGTTCTGTCTTTATATGGACAGTTTGCATACCGATGTCCCTCCTTATAACATGTAAAGCATTGGATGGGTCGACATGGTCGAATGTTGCGATTCCCAAGGAATCGACCTCATCCTTCGTAGCCTCCATGTTGATTGTCATACCAGTGCTCATATCATTGACCGTCATATATATGACCATTCTGATCATTTGGTAAGTTTTTTTCCTCATTGTTTTGTGCAACTGCGTTGGTTTGGTAGTCTGCATGATAATTTTGTCGGTTCTTCAGGTTCAAATGGTAGTCAACTGTGTTATGATTTTTAGTTTTGCAGATTGCACACCAAGATGCCTTATCATTCTTCATATTGAACAGGCAATATTTTGTCAAGTGGTCCCCGTGCTCCTGGAAAATGTTGCAAAAATATTTTGTCTGTATGAATCGAACGTCCTGTCGATTGTATTCCTATCGACGATTGTCTTTGGAATGTTCAGTCGTCAAGCACTTTGTGCACCAAATCTCCTGATTTTTAAGGTTTAAGTCCTTTAAATACTTATGTACACTCTCAAGCTATTCTTCCAATCTGTGATCAGTGGAATAGGCAGGTATGTCTTCATCCATCTCCACTTGGAGAGATTTTGTGAGCACATCTTTGTAAGATTTAAATGTTTCCAAACTGATGTGTCGATGAACTTTCTGAGATAACCCTATAAGAAACCATTGGATTAGTAATTGTTCATCTATAACATAGTCCAGCTAGCTCAGAAATTCTTTCCATTACTTATCATAGTCATGGACAGTTTCCCCTGGATTCTGTGATGTTGTTTTTAGTTTTTTTGTTGCCAAGAGTTTGGCATCTGGAGTTTTGAAAAATGATAGAAATTGTGCCTTGATCTTAGCTTTGGTTGCTCTAGCTTGTCTTTCCAAAAAGGTCATATACCAAGTCAATTCCCTTTTCCTCAATGCACCAGTGAACTGTGCCATTTGTCTGTCTTTGTTCGTAACTTGGTTGGCCTCCCAAGTCGACTCACAGACAAACCAATGTCGTATGGGGTCCTCATCCCCCTCATATATAGGAATGTGAGATGATCTGTGACCCATGTCGAAATCACTATCGCTGCTCTTAGGAGGTGGCAGTGGTGGAGGTGAGGGTGGGGGTGGTGGGGTTATTGGTTTATTCGTCTCTGCGGGACTATGGTCGATGAAACTTTCGTTCTTGTCGATTGTCGATTCTTCTTTGACCGAAAGTCGGTTGATGTCAGCTTCGTATATCGATGGCCCACTGTAACTATTTGTCCGCAGTTCTGAATGTTCTATGTCTTCCAAATCTATATTTGGCATGGGGGTTTTCGTTCATGTGTAAGTAAGAGTAAGTGGATACTTTGGTTGGAGGGTATCGCTTGAAAGGTAACCCAATTTCCTTCCTCTGGTCGATGGATAATGAGGTGTCATCCAGTGTATTTCTTGTTATCTAGTCGACTCCATATACTAAAGTCACTAGCTCATAGTCGGAGGTCCTCTTCAACAATAGTTTGTATCTGGGTACGTGGATTCAGTGGAGAGAGGGTTGTTCCTTCATGGGGAGCTCTTAATTGGAGAGATTTTGGATGCTCTATCCACAATTATTCCTCTGTAGGGGATGCATCTTCTTCCACACCTTCTTCATGTCTGTCATGACCCGACTCTGGTGGATTCCCTTCCTGGTTGGTCGCCCTAGGACTCCTTCCTCTATGTAGCGCTAAGGATCTTTATCTTCTTTCTTCCCTCCTCTATTGTCTCTCTTCCCTCACTATTTTCTGAATGTCTGACATACCTTCATGTGATACTATTCTCTTGATTTCCCTTTTGGTCAACTTCTCATTACTGGTGAATAGTATCTATTTCTAGTCGACTAGAATCCACTCTACTTTATCTCGACATATGACCAACTAGCCCCCCATAGCCTACCCGACACTCTTATAAACCCTGGATAGTTTGGTCTACTTGCTTAGGAAGTATTCCCACTCCCTTTCTGCAATGAATTTTTCCCACTTCTTTTGGTTTTCCACCCAGTTAGAGTTTGATGGTAGTTCATGAAGTGATGGACGAGGTTCGACAATATGTCCTACTCCCTTCTCGATCAGGAATTTGAACAGCAAGGTCGGTAAGGAGCACAAAAATTGCTCGGTGAGGTCTATGTTAAATTTATCCTTGACAGTTTCCACCGAAGTTCTGTCTTCTACTGCTTTCTCCTCACAGAAGTCGTCGGCGATTTTCTCAAACCACTCCGACAAGTTTGTTCTACCTCCTGGGATCAATTTTTCCAGCAACTATTGTTCGTTAGTCCCTTCCATATTTTTCATCCAGGAGTTTCTTCAAAAGTTGGGGCACTGATTCTACAAACTTCTCATGTGTTTCTGTAAAGAATCTTGCTTTTTCCTGTGAGATTGTTAATATGTTCCTTTGTGCGTAATTCTACAAATAATATGCAACTTTACATTCCCACCAGTCCTTAATCTCATGCTCTGATATCATTTGTTTGCATACATTTCAGACATGTACTACTGGTAATGGAACCAATGTTGTAATCTCACAGATCACATAAGGTTACCAATGATACATACTAAAATATACATATACAACAGAGATAAGAGATAAGAACAAGTAGGTGAATAAACAGATTATATTACATGAATGAGTCCATACAACACAGAGAACTGAACTAAGTTCTCATCTAGCTCAACAGCCTAATATATATGATTACAAAACAGTTACAAAAATAACTACCTGTCGGTTCGGTGAACCGACACAACCTTAGGTGGCCAACCTAATCTCTAGTTTAGTTGACTGACTGACTTAGTCGGCTGATCGACTAAGTCAGCTATCATTCAAGTCGACTTATTGACTTGCTCCTCCTACACTTAACAATACTTTGTGGAAGAAAGTCTTATGTTGTATTTTTAGGACTCATATAGCTTTGGAGCTTCAAGCATTGAGTTAAAAGGCTTCAACAATGGGGACGAATGTTCAAAAAAAGTGAGTTATCCATCTACACTATCTTCTTCTTGTCTTATTGTATGCATGAAAGATAGGTCTAGGAGAAAGTTAGTGTCTATTTGTTTTCCTATGTCTTAAATTAGGGGACATAGGGGGCATAGGAAACTAATTTATGTCCAAGAGAAGTTATACTTGTCCTCATGGAGGATTTTCTACTAAAACCCCTATTCCCTCTAAATACCCTATTCCTCCCTAATCCCCTATCCCCAAAACCCAAATCTCTATCTCTTTCTCTCCCCACATGCCCCTCTTGTCCCTTATATCGAACATAAAGTTGATGTCTATAACATCACACGTGTTTTATCTCTACAAAATGTGTGTGTGTGTTTTGTAGATCTAAAGCATGCACACATTTTGGTTTCCCTACATCGAGATAAAAGGGAAAGGAAAATTTGTATATAAATGAAACCTACTTGAGTTCCTTACCAGCGAAATCGATCCTTGTGACATGTTAGGGTGTCATCCCTCTTTCTATATGTCTATTTCATAGTTAAATTTAGGTTAACCAAATATGTTCTATGTAATATGGTAAACCATAGCTAATTCGAAATCTCACATCTATTTTCTAAATATGCTTGTGTTTTACTACTCGTTATAGTATGTTTCACACAATCATTTTTTATGATATTTTAGACACATATAGCATTTTTTCTGCATAATCCAAATATGTCTTGTTTTTTAAATACTATTTTTGCTATTTTTCTTGTGTCATTACTTAACTTTAAAAAATACTTTTAGTATTTCTTCCATAATGTTTTTATTTATCAATCATTTAAAACAAATCATGTGTTGCACTACATATACCTTATCTTGTGATGTAAGTGGTGTGTAAATGTAAGATTAAAATGATAAATTTAGTTTCTAGTACTTGTTACTCTATATAAATCTTGTTTACCTTAACCTTTACTTTTAACATACTAAAGTATAACCTACAAAGGAAAGCTGCATCGCACAATGGATCCAAGTAAGTACTAGTTTAATCGGTTTTTTTTCTGCTTTTAATTTCATTACCTTACATTTTCAGCACTTAGTTTTGTATATTTTTATACATCTTAGATTTCATTTTGTAAAATTAGATTTGAATTTCTGTTTAGTTTTGTTACATACATGGTTACATTGGCAATTTCATTACACTTAGATGATTGTAAATTTCAATTAGAATAGAGTAGGTAGGTTTTAGTTTCTATTTCTAATTTAACATTAGCATGTAGGATGCTTTTATTTGCTTGAATGTTTTTATTTGCTAAATTTTCGTTTTTTGTCTTGATTACTATTGTGTTTTTAATTTGATTAGGAATTAAGAATTAATTTTAAATCTAAAAATATCTATAAAAGAAAAGAACTGAAATTTTGATTTCTTTTCATTTTTTTTTCATGCTAGGAATAAAAAAATGAATTAAAAGTTAGCTTCTTTTAATGAACAATTAGAAAATAAAATAAATACTTTAATAAACAAAAAAAATAGTAAAAATTTATATAGTTTTTGTTTTAGTTTTAATATGTTTCTTTGTTTGTTTTAGTTTTTTTTTTAAATAAATCTAAATAAAATCAAAATTTCACCCTTTCATAAAATCAAAAATAAATCTAACCAAAATCAAAATAAATCTAACAAATTACATAGTCTTTCGAAGCATCATGTTTAAAAATTAAAATTAAAAATTAATAAGTTGTTTAATATGTGGTTAGTTTCTTTGTTAATGTTGACTTTAAACAAATTAATAATATATATATATATATATATATATAACAATTCTACAACTATAAAACATTAAGATATAATAAAAATTGAAACTTTCGAGACAAATAATAAACATTATATATATATGAAAACAATGAAACATTGATATTAACATATATAAAAAGCAAAAAAAATACAATAAAAAATATATAAAATGAATAAAATAGAGTGTTCAGTCGTCCATGTGCAACGTGCAAACAATCTATCATATGAAACCTATGAAGAGTCTATCATACAAAACCTGAAATCAAAACAAATATACAAACGAGATTTCTTGGATTTGATTGCCACAAGTTTATTGTTCGCCATCTATTGCCACCCACTATTTGTTGACACATAGAATGGCGTGTGCAAGTATTTTTCTTTTGAGCCCAACTTCATACCTGCAAAATCAATTAAAAAAATTAAAAATCAAAACTGAAAATGAAACATTGCATTTTTGCAAAACTGGCCCTTGAATTCCTCTGACCTGATCTGAAGCGAATTGATCTTAGTGATTCGGGATGATAGCGCTTCTGTAGGATATATATTTTTCTCTCTCCTCCTAATAGAGGAGATTTCTCTCATGAAGGGTTTTGGATGTTGATCATCGATTAAATTCTTAATGAACACACTTCCCCCGTAACCATGTGATCGTAATTCACATGGAAGTTTGGTAGGATTGGGAGTTAACACATTAAAATACTTAACTGTAGTCAATTAATAGTTCAACAAATCATGGTGTGTTGAACCAATTCCTACGCTTAAGGCGAATAGAAAGATATTGTTCCTATCTTCTCATCGTGATCTACTCTGAAGGTATTTGTGAGTGCAATGTGATTTATTCATCCACTACCCAAACATCGGAGTATTCTATACTTTGAATTTTAATGCATGACATGGTGCCTCTCTAACTGACCCTTTCAGGTGATTTCAACAACTGAATCTTTATGATCTATCTAACATCCATCACAATTTTGTAACCTAGCATGATCGACAAAACATGTCATATTTTTTCCAAATGTTATTGACAATCTATGCCATTTGCAAGATTGTGGAAGATATCATCATCTCCTCCATAATTTTGTGCATTTCATAACAGATTCATACCTATCTCACCTAGTGGAGCCATTAGTGTTGGAGAGAGCTTCTTTATTTCTCAACAAACCTTTTTTCCATCCTCTATATGCTCCCCTATTACCATAGTCTGCTCTTTATATGGATACCAATGCGACAAGATGAAAGTTTTATTTTCATTTGCATATAGACTGAAGTGATTCAGCTAGTTGGCGACATGACCAAAATGGGGAATCTATCCAATTTTTTTGTTGTCAATGATGTGCAAATGGAGCAAAATCTATGACCGATGAAAATAGATTTGACTTGTGAGTAGAGGGAATCTATCATTATGTAATTTAGGTATAATTATCATTTTAATTCTTGTAGCTGGAATTAGTAAATGCCATTTTTCCTCAATAATCTTGCATACTCACACAGAGCGGCTAATTTTTCATGAATACGGTGGGCTATGTATAAGTGACGCGGCCTCCATCGCATCTCCAGGCTCCCTTTTACATTTCCTAACCTACCACCAGCGTGCAACTCTCCCAACCTTTGCTCATATCTACACTGCCTCGACAATCATCTTCTTCTCCTTGCTGATGGCAACGACCTCCTCCATACCTTCGCTACCATCTTCTGTGATCCTCTGCCAATGGCCAATAGGCTCAGTATCTAAGTAAAAATAAAGATGAAGGTCAGGTTAGAGGGAATGCATCCGACGAATATAGAAAAACATTAGTTTATTTGACTCGTGGATATAATAATTGGAATCTTAATATGACTCGTAGATATAATAGTTATTAGGCCAAAACTTTTTGTTTAACTCTACACATTAATATGACTCGTGGATATCAATTCAAGCTCTTAAGGAAGGCTTAAACTTATTTTTGGGATTTCAAGCATTAATGATTCGTGGGTATAATAATTTGAGGTTTTAATGAAAGCCAAACTTTTCTTTAATGTTTTTTTTTGTTTTGAAATGTTTAAATAAAAAGAGATAATAAAATTTTATAAAAATAAAAAAAATTATATAAATAAATAATAAGGCTACACAACGTTATTTTTTAGATATGTTTTTACTTTGAAGCTATTTTTTCAAGATAGGCTTAGTTAAGAATGTATTTTTTTTCTAAGGAGAAAAGGCTCTACAACTTGATGTGAAGTTGGGGTTTTGGTTACCAAGGAGGAAGGATTTACGCTGAACTAGTAGTGGAGGAATGACTCAGTAGTTCGGTTGGCATCAGCCCAAGATGGTTCCTTCTCCTCCATGTGGGGAGAGGGAGTGTGGGAGCAATGTGCCCTCAGAGGAGGGATCAGTAATTCCCTCTTTGATCTTGGACATGGAAACCGAGAAAGTAAAAGGACTAGTGAGACCATATGACTCACTCATAGATGGGGAAGGCTCTAGTGGGCTCAAGAAAGAGGAAGCAGCTAATTAGGAAACAAGAAGGACGGAACAGTGTGTCCTGAAATCCAAGAAAGCCCCAAAGCTTCAAATTAAATAAGAAAGAGGTAGGGAAGACATTAATTACATGAAAGAGTGCACACTCATAGGCAAGTTTGTAGGGATTTGGCCCATAGAAAAGACTCTGGTCTGGTGGATAAACACCACGTGGAAACACCAAGGAAACTACGACCTTTAGCTCGAAGAAAAAGGATTCTTCACAACAATCTTCTTTAATGAAGAATATAGAACGAGAAATTTTGAGAATGGTCCATATTTCTATAATTCAGCATGACTCTTCCTTAGGCCATGGAAAGAGACATTCAACCCTAATAAATAAAACCTCATGATTTCCCCAGTATGGATAAGAATGTACTCTCTATAAACAGAGTACTAGAAGGAATAAATTATGATGGATAGGGAATACGCTGGGGAACTTCATCAAAGTCTCAGATATAACCCGACAACGAAAGTATATCTTGTATGCCCAAATCTGTATCTACCTTGACATTTCTAGATATCTACCAGATGGAATCGAGTTATCTTGGGAGGATAAAGAATGGTTCCAGGCAATAGACTACAAACAGATCCTGTTCAGATGCAGAAGATATCATGAGCATGGACACCTATTCTAGGACTATCCACAAAATAAAAGACTAGGAGGAAAGAAAGATCAGGAAAATCAAGATGCTGATGGGTTCATCAAAACCCAAAACAAAAAATGACAAGCAAGAAATACCTTGAGTCCAGATATTAATAAAAGGGTGCAAACTCAGAATAGGTATGAGATTCTCCAAGATGATAAGGAAAGTAGTAAATAATCCCAGGAATCGGAGCAACATCAGGAAAGAAATAAAGAAACCCAACATAGTGACCATACTAAAGATAACCAATAGAAGGAGATGGAGATAACTATAATAAAGCAGCAGGAGACAAAAAAATCTCCTACAGATCAGTACCATAAGTTGCGGCAGGAGATAGACAAGAAAGCTACTGAGGTACCTGAGCCAAAGACGGAGGATATGGATATAGGAGATATAGATATGGAAGGACTTGAAGCTGCCTTCCCTAACAAGATCCCAGCCCAGATCCCTCCCTAGCAAGTCTCCTTGCTAGAGAAGGCAATAATCCAGGCTAAAAACATGAAGTCCCCAGGAGTAGTTGTCGAATCACTCAAAGATTCGGATGGAAAAAAGAAAATAAAAAAAGAAAAGTGGGGAAGACCAATCAATGTTCAAAGAATCAAAGGTGTAGGGGTGTAGCTGGTGGCTTTAGGGTAGTATCCAACCATAGATGTTGCCATGTCTCCCTCTACCTAACAAGTTCTTAATGCGGATTACATCCTGGAACATTAGAGGCTGCAGTAGTGCTCTGAAATTCCATCTTCTTAGAAGAAGGATTGAAAAAGAAAAATCCAGGATCATCTTTCTGCAAGAAATGAAGTGCTCAGGTGAATAACTAATAATTATAGCCCAAAATATGGAAGTGATGTGACTTAGTAGCGATCAACACCAAAGGGACCACTAGATGGATGGGCATCTTATGGAACCCCAAGGAGGTTAACCTCTCAGGATTTGTAGAAACTCCATTTTCACTCTCAGCGGACTTCCACATCTTAGGCACCAGAATAAAAGGATTTATGACCAATGTATATGGGACCCCGAGGGTAGAGCAGAAATTCTCTTTTCTGGACTTGCTTTTTGTTATCAAGGGGATTGCCAATGACAAACTGTGGATCTTGGGTGGATATTTCAACTTGATCAGGAACCTTGAAAAAAAAACCGGTGGTATACAGAACCTAAACCCTGCAAGCGCTCAATTCAATGAATTAATTGATGATCTTAATTTAGTATATGTAAGAACTTCTAACAATATATTCATGTGGAACAAAAAACAAGCTAGAGACAGAGGGATAGCCTATCGGCTTGATCTCTTTTTAATTTTCGAGTCCATCATGATGGAAGGAGGGGAGTTAAGAGCAGTGGTAATTCCAGCTCCAGGCTCGGATCATTGGCCAATCAGCTTGGAATGGGAAAATGTGGGGGTAAACCCACGCAAACCATTCAGATTTGAAAAGTTTTGTCTCCTTTAGACAGATTTCCATGATAAACTCTAGAAATGGTGGGAAGACTCCCCACCCATCAGGGGCACCCGAGTGTACCAATTCCAATAGAAACTCAAACTATTAAAAGTTAACATTAAAAAATGGAATAACGAGTCCTTTGGTAACATATTCCAAGAAAAACAAGCTCTAGAGTGTAACATGCAACTAAACCAAGATAAGGGGATGAGCATGGGATTCTCGGAGGAGTTACAGATCCAAGAAAAAATCTTGTTGTAGGAATTTATCCAATGAGAACAACAGGAGGAAGTCTAGTGGAACCAGAGACCCAGATTAAAATGGCTTCAAGAGGGAGAACGCAATACAAGCTTCTTTCAAAAAGCGACCATTCAATAACACCAAGGGAATAGACGGGACATATTGAAAATGGAGGATGGGAATATAGCCAAAACACAAGAAGAACTAGAAACCACTTTGAACTCTTATTTTGCTAATTTGAAGAAGGATCCAAAAGGAGACAAATAAGAAGCCCAGAGGGTGGTGTTTAGACATATTCCTAAGCTTATCACTGATGAGCACAATCATATGCTGGGAAAATCCATTGAGATGGTAGAAGTCAAGGTGGCTATCAAGAAAATGGAAAAGGATAAAGCACCGAGCCCGGATGGGTTCACTATGACCTTTTTCCATGCTTGTTGGGACTGGTTAAAGGAGGAAATATGGTCCTTGGTGGAAGATTCTAGGAGGACCAAGAAAATTCTTAGATCTCTTAACTCAACTTTCTTAATGCTCATCCCAAAAGACAATGGAATAGAGGACCCAGGGAAACTAAGATAGATTTCTCTATGTAATGTAATCTATAAAATCATCTCTAAGATTATGGCCAATTATCTGCGCCCACTACTTCCCCTCATCATCTCCCCGGAACAGGCCGGGTTTGTGATAGGAAGGCAAATTGAGATGGAATTATCTTGGTCCACGAAGTGATTCACTTGCTCAAAACCTTGAAGACTCTAGGTATGCTCCTAAAACTGGATTTATCAAAATCCTATGATAAATTGAATTGGAATTTTTTGGCAGGAATTCTCAGATCTTTTGTATTTTTGGAGGATTGGACCAACTAGGTCATGAACATGGTTTCATCGGCCTTCTTCTCGATCTTGGTAAATGGTTCCCCTTCAACCCCCCTTCAATTCTTCCAAAGGAATAAGGTAGGGGGACCCCCTCTCTCCCTTACTTTTCATCATCGCGACCAAAGGACTACGAAGATTGCTTAAAAGTAGATTATTTGAGAACAATATCCGAGGATTATACCTCACTGCAGGGATGGATCCCAAAACTCATCAACAGTTTGTGGATGATAATATGATCATGGGTCCTTCCTCAATCCAGGAGGCCAGGGGAATTAATGATAGTTTGAACACCTTCATGGAAGTTAGTGCCTTAGGGATCAACAAGGAAAAGTCTCAGAACTACTTCTTTAACACCCCCAAAAATTACCAAAAAGAACATTCTCAAAATCCGAGAGTTTTTGAAAGGTAAACTCCCATCAAAATATTTGGGAGCACCACTAGCTGAATCAACTATTAGAAAAATATCATGGAAGGAATTGCTGGATAAAATCAAACAGAGGCTCAGCCTATGGAACTTTATAGATCTTAACTTTTCGAGTAGAATCATCCTAGTGAAATCGGTTCTCTAAGCTATGCCATTATATATCTTCTTGGTGTTGGCTTCCCTGAAATCAATTATCAAACAAATTAGAAACATTCAACAGAACTTCCTATGAGGGGGATCGGAAGGACATAGGAAATGGACATTGGTGGACTAGAAAACCATATGTACTCCTAAGGCAGTGGGGGGCCTGGGGATCTAGGATCCTCTAGATAGTAAAAAGGTGATGAGTGCCAAAATTTGGTGGATATGGATCAATTATGAAGAGGAACCATGCACCACAATTTGGCACCTAAAATATGCCCCTCTCTAGACCAAGAAGTCCATGGTTAATTATGGAGAAAACCTTCCAGGCTTTAGCATATGGAAAGTGACACAAGAAAACAGGGGGTTGGTTTAGAAGCACCGTTTTTGGGAAGTTCGGGATGGCAGAACTGCAAGATTTTCTAGCGATGCATGGAGCCAAGAACTGGTTCTAATAAGTAGAGCGGAATCCCCTATTCTCAATTCCTTTCTTCATAACCATTCTCTGAGCACGGTGGCATAATTCTAGGATCCTAGAGACAATGACTGGATCTTTAGGTCTTGGAAAGAAAATAATTGGTGGCAATCTATAGCCCCAAGGGAAAATGTGGATGATTTGATTGTAGAGCTCAATTCAAGAAAAATCACCAAGAATGATAGTCCATACAAACTCAAATGGGGGTACTCCAACACAGGAAATTTTAATCCAAATGAGACCCTAGCCCTTATGACAAAGAGTCATAATCGGGAACCAGAAGCCAAATGGGGGAAAATTTAGGGAGGAGGCTGGTCGCCAAAGGTGGTGGATTTTTGTTGGCTCATGCTCAAATGACGCATTCTAACTTGGGATAACATATATACCATGGGAATCAATGGGACCTCAAGATGTTGCATGTGCGAAGAAAACAATGAATCTATCAACCATATTCTGAATGAATGTCCAATGGTGGACTCCATATGGGAAAAAGGAGTGGGCATTTTTTTTTTAAATAACCGACACAGAGGAAGACCAAATGTCACTATAGTAGAATGGCCCATGAAGGTATTCAAAAACAAATTTGTTAATAGACTATGGGAGCTTCTCCTAGGGTTTACGATGTGGGAACTATGGAAAACCCGTAACAGTCGAATCTTTGAAAATAAAACCAAGAAAATAGGGGAAATATGGACCCTCATAGAAGCCCACCTGAAAGAAACAATTACTCTAATTCAATGGACACATGAATAATTCATAGCAGAAGTGAATGAAAGAAATATTCTATATTAAATGGGGATTTTTGAATTACCTGTCAACAACGTGTGAACCAAGACGGTACCAAATTCTGTTAACAGCGCAAAAACATGGATACAACCACTAGAAGGATCCTTTAAGCTAAATTTTGACAGAGAGGACAAAGGTAACCCTGGTCTAGCAGGATTCAGAGGCTCCTTAAGGAACTCATATGGAATTATTGTCAACATGCTCTGAGGATCAATTGGTAATAGCACTAATAATATGGAGGAGCTATAGGGCCTAATAAACGGTATTTCTTGGTCCTTACAATCAAGAAGAACTCTACTGGTGATGGAAGGAGACTCATAGATAATTATCAACATTGCTCATCGGCTCCAACACGGTGCCTCCACATCCCAAGTTTCAAAGAACTGGAGATGGGAAGGGTGACTATCAGAACTCAAATAGATTCTAGCAGGACCTTCAACCATCCTATTCTCTCATGTAAGAATATTTGGTAACAAGGTGGCAGATGCATTGAAAAATGAAGGAGTGAAGAGCCGTAGCTCTTTCCATGAAGAAGTGCTCGACAATAATAGAAATAGGCTGATATGGGATCGTTGCAGAAATTTGGCGCAAGAGGACATGGAAGGTATGACTGAAATGAACAACCATTAGACACAACTCACCCCACAGCAATTGGTGGACAGCTGTCGATCCAACTCTCCATGAAACAAGCCGTCTGTCACATCCAAACTTAGAAGCAGGCCCTTAAGCATATCGATGGCAGGCTTGGAAACTTATGAGATTTCCCAAGCGCCAGATGGGGCCGATGAACCACACGACTAGACACATGGTATAGGTATGGAGCATGTGGCCATCACATAAGAAGTGATCGCCAGACATAATGGTCATGAAGAGATGAAGGTGGAAATTAATTCATAGGAATAATATTATGGTTGATCCATATGAAGATAATAAGAGGATATGGCCCTTTGGGCCTACGGGTATGAACCCCATGTCGGTTGACACAAGGATGGGGAATTATAGAGATCTCTGTATCAAAAGGAATTCAACAAATAAGGAGGAGGCAGATCTTCTATAGAGGATGAAAGATATGGTCGAGCACGGAGGATGGCACTTAGTGAAGGAGGCTAGGGTAAAAAGCATGATCTTTCTCAGTGATCCATTCCAGGGAAGGAAATTTTTTTTCCCTATGAATACTCTCTCGTGGGATCGCAGGGTCACATTCACAGTTTCATTTCTGCTTCATTCGGCTCAAAGTAATATTGTGTATTATGTTATCGTGCCTCGATACTCGAGAGCCAGGAGCCGCCAGAGGGGAAATGGAATAGGTGAAGGAAATACCAGGGAAATGCCCATTTCAATGGTTGATCTCCGCACAATTGAGGAAGAGCCAACCCCATGATCTTTCAACTAGGATATCAATAAATGGCGAAGACCCCAATGGTTGTCAAAGCCTACATTGCCATGAAGGAATTGGATATCCTTAGGGAGTATGAGACTCTTCTAGGTTGGCCTCTGGCACTAATCCTTTCTGTACTATTCAAATTATGATGGCTCTAGATACTCAGGCCAAGGTGCAGATATCCCATGGCATCAGGGAGGCCATGTCCCTCATCAGGAGGGGGCAAGATGAAAGTTCGACAGGATTCCACCTACTAGAATAGATAGTTGTGGAGATCCTTGATAGTAATGGGTATACTACCACAACCCCTTCTAACACCCCCTCCAACTCTCCTGCCAATGCGAAAGCCAACGCTCCTCCTCCTCAGCAAGAGGAGCACCGTTTCGGGCTAAACTTGGACGCTGGGAGATGATTTTCCGGGACTTTGGTTTCAAGGTCAGCTCATTTTTTTTTCTCCATATTGTAAGTAGATGGTGCCTTGTTACAAATTTGCTATCGTAATGGGGGCGGGTTGATGTTTTTGGATGGTTTTTGCTTCGCTAGCAGACCTGACTCTTGGATGTAAGGAGAAACAGCTGGGCTATATATGTTTCAATGTAATGAGATGGGTTGCTTTGTTCGTTGGCTTTAGTGAATGAATTTTTTGACTCATCCAGGCTCTGCTTGGTTGAAATTTTGCAAATCCTTCAACGAATTCAAGGATGTCTTGTATGAGCCCTACAGTTGCCAGCCTAGTTTTGTCTAGTTCATCTAGCGAACTAGGACTGTTTGTAACACCATTTTGTATATTAATAGAATGTTTTCATGCTTACTAGTAAAAAAAAAACTTAAAAATATACGTATATAACAATTTAGCAAAAACATACATACATACATACATACATACATACATACATACATACATATATATATATATATAAACTTATTAAAATTAAAACAAAATAATAAATAAATATTAATACATCCCTATCCCACTTTTTGTATGGGATTAGTATAATTTGTTTTTATTTTTAATATTTATAGATTAGCATAGTTTATTTTACTTTTTAGATAATTAATATGTATATATATAACAATCATACACAAAAATAATTAAAAATAAAATTTCTAGGTCAAACATAAAATAATGTTATAAATTTAGTATGCGTCTTTGAAATAAAAGGCAATTGTTGTCGCAGCTAAGCCTTCTTCTTGATATTTATTTTTACATAGTGGGACTTGGCACAACTTCCATTTGGGGGAGGTAGGTATTTGTTTCAATATGAACTATGTCTGTGAGTGATTACACAATAACAAATTATGAGATATCAAGCTGCATTTTTTTCATATTATGTGTTTGTTTCAAGATACCAAATTTAGCATAGAAATCGCTTGTTTACACACTCTTCTCTATTCCAGATCGTTAAGATAGTCTAATTTTAGAGGGGTCGACCACTGAAAGGGTTGACCCTCTCTCTCTGTTGCTCAATCGTTACATGAAGACATGTTAACCTTTGTCAAAGGAGGATATAAAAACTTTGATTTCTGTTCCAATTTCTTTTTGTTTTATTGCAAAACAATTAAAAACGTTAGAGAAAAAAACACATTAACATAATAAGTATCTATATACATAAAAGCACATAAAAAATTGTTTTCGTAAATAAATCAAATTTAAACAATATATATATACAAAAATGATTTAAAAATAATATTAAAAAGGGTTATGATAACATTACAAAAATAAACCTAAAATAAAATTCAAAACTGATAAATAAAAAGTATTAGGTAACAAATAAAATCGTAAAATAAAAAATTTGAAATCTTCTCAAAATTTTATGATTGTTGCACTAACTTGTTTTCACAAGTCACTTAGAAACAGGTTTTGACAAGAAAGGTTGCCACTTTCAGGTATAAGAGCATTTTTGTTTATCCTCTTTAACTTTTGTTAAGCACATATTTTCCTATATTTTTAATGCTCTCACATGTTTGTTGTAGGAAAATGCTAACCTTTTGCAGATTCAAAGACAAACAAATGGCATGCAAAAATATTTTCCAGAATCATAGAATATTTTCAAAAAAAAATATTCCATTAAAAGCTTAAAGAAGTTGAGTTTCCACTATGTGTGTCATGACATTCTACTGCCACAAAGAAGCCTTTTAGAAACAAATCACGCCATGTCACGATTGCTTACCCTTTTTCCTTCCAAGCTTATTCATCATCCATGTTAGAGTCTACTTTTTATGCCTTATACATCATAACTTCTTGCATGTCCACCTTTCTGAGTCGCACACATTTTCCTCATTTTCAGTTTGTCTTTTTCCTTATGAATAAAACCATTCAGTTTCCTTTCCATGACTACATTGCTTTGTTTCCCTTTCCATAACAACTCTTTGACTGTGAGATATTTTATCTATAGTTCTACAACTCATTATGTACAACTCATGTTGACTGATGTAGGATTCCTTAAGGCCTACCTTTCAACAATTCTTTCACCATCGACCTCGTCACATTATATGGGATAGAGACTAGAGTTCATTTTAAGTACCTTGAGGCTATCATGCCTTAATGGAAAGTTCTCTCGTTGACAATCATGGGAATACATCAATGTCCCTTGATCGTTAGATCTTGCAAGTGGCTCGACATCAGCTCATTTATTCACACTTTGCATGATGTACTTAGGTAACTTCACACTCATTGACATTAATGGTGAGATTGCCTCGCATTGGTTAATGATATTCATCAATGGTCAGTAATCCGACGACTTCTTTTGATGATCGACATCGACACATTTATTCACATGGTAAGAATTGTACCATCGGGTTTTGTAGAAGGTGAATACTATATAGTTTGCATGAATTCATCAACAGTTTTATAGCAACATACTTCATCCATATGAGACTACCACAATTCTACTTTCAACTTTCATCTTTTACTTCATCCAACCAAGCAGCAGTTCATATTTCTTTACTTCACACTCTATGATCTAATAGAAATATCAACCACATTCCTATTGCATAAGCTCATCGAATTTTTGGGTAAGTGGAGGTATGTTGTTTTCTAATATTTAACCATGTAATTCCTTAAATTCTAGAAAGTGAATGAATTTGGAAAATTCCCTCACTACATTCCTTTCTCCTTTTTATAAACCTAATACATCTTAAGTTGGGGCGGGACTATTCATTACCATTTTACATATTCATCTACCATTACCCAACATGTCTTTCCCAAACTATGATTTGTTACATATTGAATAAAAAACATTGCTATATATATTGGCATTATTCATAAATATGAATAAAAGGATTTCTAATGTAAATTGATGGTTCATCATTTTCAATGCATGTATACTTTTAAATCTCAAGTATTGCAGAAAAAACACAAGTTACATGAGGGAATGTTGTTAACAAAAGAACCAACATTTGTTATACTTATGGTTGTCACACAAGAACCAACCATAAGGAAAATTTCTACCACTCATGCATTTCAAATTCTGGAATCATTTACTGTTACATACCATCATCAGGTGAAGCCCAGCTACAAAGCCAAAAGTTTTAAAGAGAATCAATGCATAGTTGCATAAGGACATGCAACCAGTCAATTTGGGGGGAATGTTGAGCCGCAAAAATACCACATTTTATTCATCTTTCACATACCATTTATCACCTTATTCCTATTTTACCCTTCCATAAAACCATTAATATCCATCATTTTCATGACTAAATATGGGTTACCTTGTTTTTCTCCAAATCATTTAGTTTTGAGTATTTTGAGTGAATTTGTGATTAATTATTGAAAATCATAACATATTTTCATTATACTTTAAAGTTGGATGAGTTTAGTGATACTTACAGGTGTATTTGAAGACTTTAAAAGCTCAAAAGTCACCACCTAGCCTCAAATTCGAATTTCATGTTCAAGATGTGGGCTAATTTCAAGGAGAAGATCATGGAGATGGAATCTCTAATCCAAGATATCATGGAGGATTTTGAGGGATAAGTTGAGAGAAAAGTGGATTTATTGAGGATTTTGAGGGATAAGTTAAGAGAATAGTGGATTGTAATTATTGATTGGTTATCCTGAATTCATGTATAAATAGGAGGGCTCTCTCCTCATTTTGAAGGAGAGGCCTCTCTATAGAGATAGAGAAATAAAGAATTGGTTCATCTTTTGAGATAGTCATGGATTTGATCATGTTGTAATGGATTTCATGTTTTAGATTAGATATTTTGATCTCTTCATATTTTGATGTCTTGGTTATGAATTAGTTGTATTGATTTTATGCCAGATGTTTTATATCAATTTATTTTATGCAATTTTATGTTTCCTTAGATTAAATTTATTTCATGTCAATTCCTGCTTTTGCAAGGTTAATTTAATTTCAGTTAGCAATACTTTGGCCCTGCATATATTTTGTCTGTACCTCACAAGTTTACACTCTCTCTGGGTTGACAGTTAAATCGTTGGATATATGTTATAATTTGTTTAATATTTTTCCCCAACATTTATACAGGGTATTGGTCCATACAATATTTGGTGGAAGACCCCGGTTGTCACCTAACTCTAGCACATTGCTGAGTCTATTAAGGGACCCAGATAGGTTCATGTCCCTTGTGATTTTTGGGTTACAATTGGAAATAGTGTTCAAAATCCCTAGAGAAGTACTTCTATATAGATTCATGATTGTTGCGGCATATTGTACCACAAAGACTCTGACTCTTCGTCATTGAGTCCTTATAATTATGTAAATTTCCATATCCAGTAGGTCATTAGTTTTGAAGATATTGCATTCCATGAGAATGCCATGGGTCCAATATATCAGTTCTTCAAATCAATATTGTATTCAGCCTCTCATTGAGGCCACTATTATGTAAAAATAATTGTATATGATCAGCTCTAGCATTTTGGAGCCTCAATCGAATTATTCTTTTGACATTTTTACGAGCATGGGTATGCCTGCCTCATCCATATACATGTCACATATTCTTTATATCTCACCCATAGATGGGAACCAACATTAATACAAAACCAAAATCCACCATGTATCGAACAAGAAAGTGCTGCTTCTTCACAGGTCTCTCCACTATCATAATGATCCAATGATGTTCGTCAGCCATATGATGAGCTCCTATCCTCACACATCAGGGGGAAATCTGTTAACAAAAAAATTTGCTTAACTTTCTCTATACAGCCTACATCACATACATACATCCATTTCCTAACCCATTTTACCTCTACACCCATGTTTAACCTATGTTTTTCTCTCAAAAGCTCAAAAATAATAAAAATGGCCTAAAACCCCACAAAAAGAGCTAAAAATCTCACAACATAGGTAAAAATATCACAAAGGGGCTAAATCCCTCCAAAAGGGCCTAAAAACCCCAAAAAAGAGCGAAAAACATGAGA
>LPNX010094229.1:66431-102549 GCA_001517045.1 Pseudotsuga menziesii | reverse complement strand
ACTTGCACATGGTGGGACTCATGGACTAGGCAAATAAGACAAAATAAATGAAATAATGTCTAAGTGGGTAAATACTATGGGTTGATTATTCTAACAAAAGGGGCTTAAAACCATAAGTAAAGCCCAAAACCCTAAATTAGACATGTCACATCACCACCCCTCTACTGGAGAGAGGACATGACCATGCTACGATCTAATCCGGGAAGACTATCCCCATGAATGTAAATATAAAAATGCATTGAACTTAAACATACACGGATGCCTAAATTACTAACATACAACATAAGCAAAATTCATTCATTCACAGCATTTAACATGTTCATATTACTTCATAAACACATATACAATTGCAGAGATAGAATAGAAGTGAACACTTATCTTGAAAGAATCTTGTCCTGCAACTAGATACTTTACTGCAACGTTCTATCCAACCATCGGACAGTGTGCTCATCAATATCTCAGCACCACTGCCACCCCCGAGCTAGGCATGATTCCCACAAGGAATAAGGGAACACTAGCAGACTCACACATAGCCAACAATATATCAAAATTCATCCAAGCCAACATAGTTAGGTTTATCATGATACAAAGGAGCTGGAAAGGCTGACTGCTAAGCTAGTGAGCTCAACCACATAGATATGAACATCTACACAAAATCTATCGTGTCTTCTAAAACATATACACACCCAACACTAGGAAGCATTCCCTTCTCTGCTACATAGTCCATCAAGCTATGCCTTCCCTTCTAGTCCTATTCAAAGTGTGCAAAGAAGAAATCCAACCCCCTAGCTCTATCTTTGAGGTTCCTTCTCACACTAGGTTTATCAAACTAGTTAGACCACATTTCCCCTCCCAAACCAGTTCATACCAAATAGTAGTAGCAAACACAATGATTACAAGTTCTAGGCATTATGAAAAATGACTTGGGAGCCAAAAACGAATTGGCAGATGGGGGAAAATGACCCTGGGAGAGAAATTCCATTTCCAGAAATGTTCTATGGCTTCATGTGGGAAAAATTGGCTCCCTTAGTCCCTAAATTCGTGAATTTTTCCTCCATTGGTTGTGAAACACTGAAAACATGAAATTCCCAACAACAGGAATGTACAAAAAAAAAAGCACCGAACACAAATCCTAGAGACTAAATGTTAACAAAACCACTTCCCATCCATGGGAAAAGTGACGATCACTACAAAAGAGTCTGTGGAGAATGGCCAGTGACTCCCAAAAACTTGGGGAAGACAAACACATGAATGCATGGACAGCACTTTTGGGCATTTAATTGGCCCATAAGTCAAAAACATGTTTTCCAAATTTTATTGCTTCTCTAATTCGAATTTGGCTGCCATACTCTTCCCATCCCCATGCAATAACTACCTCAACCAATTTCTTGTAGAATTGAATTATTGGGTGAGTGAGTAAGACAATAAAGGTAGTTGACAGCTTGATGGGTTTTCCCATTGACATTTGGATTTTCCCCATTGTATCATAGGTTAAATATCCCCCCCCCCCCCTTATCCTTAGGAAATCATGCCCCCATCTCATTATTTGTTGCATTGACATAGCTGGTTGTGGGTATTTTATTTAAACTGCATATGCACATGATGACTAAAATTATAATCTGCATGGCTAGCATGAAATACCATCGGAAACAATTTTTAATCACCGAAACATAAAATGCTAAATCGATGGTGGGGATTTTTCCTTTAGCTACACACCATGATTAATTACAATATATACATCATATAAATTTTTAATGCAAACGGGGTCAAAACCAGGGTGTTACAAGAGAAAAAACTATAAATAGAGGGGTGGAGGTTCCCATCACACATGAATTGTTTTCCCTGTCATTATTATACTCGCTTGAGTCCTTGAGAGACCATCACTCTTAAGCCACTCATCCCATCCACTCCATTTTCCCCATTTTATCCCCCTCTTGTGTGCTAAGTCAACCTCCACACCGCCCAAGCCTGTGGAGAGGTAGTGTTGTTTCTGAGTTTTGGGCATGGTGACCCCCTTTTCAAATAGATCTAAGGTATAACATTCTCACCATTTTTTTTTAGTTTGTAGTTTGTATGCATATGTTTATTTGTTTTCTACTAACAGTTTTTGTTGCAGCTAGTTTTCCATTGCAAACTCTATCCTTCCGTCCCTTTGATGGAAGGAAGGTGCATTAGCATGTGGCTAGGGTTTTTACCCAGCTACAAGTGATATATATTTATTGTTAAAAATTCCACCAAGATCAAGTGGAAAGAATGACACTCCACTCAAACTACCAAAGGATTCATTCCCAACAAATGATGAAATGGAAGACATATCTTTGAGAGTGTCCAAGTTGGAAGATATGATTAAAGGAAATGCGAAAAATGGATGACTTAGTTAAATTGGAAAATAAGATGTCTAGTAAAGAGGATTTGATAGGGATGGCTACTAAATCGGATCTCAACGGGAGGGACAACAAATATTATCTCAAAAGGATGGCTAGTAGAAGGGATCTCAGAGGGATGTCTACAAAAGAAGATCTTCAAGACTTGAAGAATTTGATTAAGGATATAAAACATAACTTTATTCCTCATGTATATACTCAATAAGAGGATATGGAGGTAAAATAGGACTTATTCTAGTCACGTCTAGATAAAATTGAAAAGCAATTGGAGAGTAGGAAGTTGGAGTCTTGAAAAGTTGATTATTCACTGCAACATCATCGATTCAATTCAGGTCCAAGTAACTCCTTTATCCCCAAGATTGACATGAGAAAGCTTAATGGCAAAGATCCATTCACATGGATTTTCAGATGGAGCAATCATTTGATCTACACGAGGTTACCACTTTGTGAAATGTAACTATTGCATCCTTAAATTTAGAACCTGGTCAATTTGTGTGGTACCAATGGATCTGTGACTGTAAAAAGGAATCCATTATATCTTGGTCTATATTCACAGAAGAATTGATTCCACATTTTTGGGATATAAATAACAACAACTCTTTTAGTCAGCTGGTAAATCTCAAGCAAAAAGGTCAAGTTATAGATCACATCAAGCAATTTCAATAGTTAAGTTTCACAGTGAAGAATATTTCAGAATGTAATTTGTTATATCTCTTTATTGGAACCTTGAAGGATAACATTCAAGATGAGGTGTTCCTATTTGAACCATCATCCCTAGAAAAGGTTTTCATGATGGCAAGGAAAGTTGAAAGTAAAAATATGGCAATGACTACTAGAAATACCACATCCAACACATACAGAGAGAATGATGTTTCTTCTAACCAACCTTAGAGGTTAACACCTCAACAACTAGAGGAAATAAGAGATAAAGTTCTATTCTTTAATTGTGACAGCAAGTACAGAAAGGGATAGAATGTGGAGAAAATAAACTATTCTACATATAATGTGACGAGGAATAACAAAAAGAATATGAACCACCACAAGAGGATGAACTAGAAGTGATTATGCCCACCATATGTTTTCATGCTTTGGATGGAATTAACACTCCTCAAACTCTCAAGATCCAAGGATATATCAAAAATAAAAAGGTAACAATGTTGATTGATTCGGGTAGTACTCATAATTTCATTCACTACAAAGTAGCCAAAGATATCAATTGCTTTGTATATCCAGCACTAGAATTTCAGGTAATGATTGTAGATGGGAGAAAAACTATTCAGGAAAATTCCATAATATCAATATTACAATAGGGGAATATGTATTGAATAGTTTGATGATTTCTATCCCAATGGGGGGTGTTGATGTTGTATTAGGAGTTCAATGGTCACAATGATTGGGAACGATGGTGTTTATATTACAGATGATTTTCCTGAAATTTTCTTAGGAAGGAAAATAATTTGTGTTAAATGGTATCAAAAGGAAACCAAGTAAGGTGATCAGCTCTAAAGAAAGGAAAACAAGGTGTAAATACACAATTATAATCACTAGATGTTCAAACATTTAAGGCTCTTATTTCACCAAATATCAAAAGGGTCCTTAAAATGTCTTCCAAGGTATTTCAATACATTCCAATAAGTCATCCACCTATTCAAGATTTGGACAATTTTATTAACTTAAATATGGGAAGTGTTACGTCTATTATAAGACCTTACAAATACCTGTATGGCCAGAATAATGAAATAGAGCAGATGGTCAAAGCAGTGACATGAAAATATACAATTCAAGCAGTGGAAAATCATATAGAGCACCAACAAGTAGATCTCTAAGTCCTAATGATGTCAGAAAACAATATGAAACTATAGGAAGATCAACATTACCGTTAAAGGAGTTTTGAAGAAGCACAAATCATATCAAAATCTGACAAAATCATCAAAACAAGGACCAAAAAACTACGAAATAAACCTATTATTGAGTACCTCATCAATTGGAAGAACTTACCAACTGCAAATAAGAAATGGGAAGATGATCCCTTCACACATATGCATCCACAAGTACCCAATATTTGAGGACAACGCTTTTCTGAAGAGGAGGGGAATGTTAAGCCCTAAATGTTGGGAATAATTCCCCATATAGTATGGCACTTTACTCCTTATATGGTGGTGTATTACATATTATTGATGTATGCTTGGGTCTATTAGTTTTTATTGTACACCTTTGTCTCCTATATGTAGGAAGGAGATATGTTCGTTTGAGCAAGCATGGTATATTGTCTTGCCTTGGGTATACAATATATTATGTAAGGAAGTTCCTTGATGTAGGGGCATGGATTCTCTGAGTGAAGTCTTTATGAGTTCACTAGGTCAAGGAAAACTCAAGGAGACCTAGGGCCTCATATGATTGTAATTTTCTTTATTTTTGTTTAAAAGTTGAATAAAATACTAGATAAGGATATTTCATCCTCTTTCAATTGTAGTCGATAGGATTTAGTTGAATTAGTTGAGATACGTTAGTGATTTGGTCAGTGATCTATCAAATGAGTCATCAGTTTGTTTACTTAGTTACATATTGTGTTATTTCTTGTAGGATCTCCGTAACAGAACTGAAGATCTAATAATTATAGTTTGTGTTCTTCTTGTTCAAGAGGGGGAGGAGCTCGAGGAGCTTTTGCTTTTAATTTAAAGAGTTTTTTCTTGGGGGGATAAGCTCATGGGGTTTTGAATATTATAGTATTATGAAAGGGAGGAGCTTGGATTTAGGATCCTGGAGCATACACGTAGATTGAACATCTCAGGTTGTAATGATCTACCTGTTACATTCAAGATCAAGGGGATTTTCTTGTGAATAAAGGTTAAATCTATATTTGTTGTTTTTTTATACACATAGATTTATGAATTTTTAAATATGCGCATAGAATAAATGGTTGATTAGATTCAATGATCTAATTTGGAACAATTTATGTTTAAATTATGTTATACAATCATTCAAAATCAAATTGTTGATTAATTTAAAGAGGATTTGTCAATCCATTGTAAGAATTGCTGGCAGAATGTTAATGTAATGTTCAAAGGTTCAATTTCATACAAAACAGTCATATAATTCATTTCATTTCTTGAATTTGAAATCAATTTCTTGTTGGAATCGTGTCTTTTGATCCTACTAATCGATTGGTTAACTGGACAAAGAAATCCCTTGCGATTTGATGAGAAATTGTAGATAAATCTACATTGGGAATGCATAGACGTCATGTAATCAGTTTTCCCACAGATAATCGATGGCTACTGAGCATGATAAGGAGGATCAACGACTTGGATGGACAATTAAAACAATGATAGTCCTGAAGGAAGAGATCTAACATACAATCAAATGACGGTTATTTGTTTATATTGCAGCCAAAGATCTTGAGACCGATTCAAATGTACATTGACTTTATAAAGCTCAGGTCATGTGGCATAATCATGTGGAGTAGCGCTTGCACAAGTGAGAAAAGGTGAAGTGTTGATGGCCTTTATAGGGGAATAGGTTATCAATTTTTGGTATCAGAGAGGGACAATATTAGTATTTTATTTTTGAATATTGTGAAACTGTTAGTTTTAAATATTGGTGTAGTTTTCTTGAATAAAAAAAGAGAGATTGTATTTACTTCTGTATTTCTAACATATTTAGAAAAAGATATTACTAATAGTAAGATTATGTCAAGAAGTGACTTGTTGTCCCAGGATACGGAGGCCGGGGCAGGTGAGGAATACCAATTTCCAATGTAGACTTGAGAGAGGAGATAAGAACTCTAAAAGAAAGGATGGAAGCCTTAGAAGCTGGCAGACATTATGAGCACACTGGAGACACAAGTGATGAAGAGATACATGAAGAGGAGGAGGAGAAAACTGTTGAAGCTCTTGAGGTTAGAATGTTGAGATCTATTTTTGGTGCAGGTTCTAGTTCAAGTGATGATGTACCATTTTGTGGCAGAAGCTTGGATCCTGAGGATTTAATGCTATGAACAAACACTTTGATTATGCTGAGGTGAAGGAGGACAAGCAAGTGAGATTTGTTGTCACAAAGTTGAGAGGGCATGCATGCTTGTGGTGGGATGGTGTACAAAAGGAGAGTATCTTAAAACAAAAATCCAAGACCAATAGATGGAGCAGAATGATAGCTAAGTTTAGAGGTAAATTTCTTCCTAAAGATTACAAATTGATTTTGTTTAGGAAAATATAAAATCTTAAGTAGAAGTCAATGAAAATTAGAGAGTTTACTAAGGATTTTTATAAGGTGAATATTAGGTCAGTTCATATAGAGGATACACCTTAGAAAGTTTCCAGTTATGTAAACAGTCTAAGGCTTGATATGCAAGACAAAGTAAGTTTGTTTTCATTGAGATATGTTGAAGAAGCGTATCATATTGCTTTTAAAGCTAATGAGAAGCTTATGAGAAAGCAGAAACAAAAAACAAAGGAAAGAGGCTCTAGGGGAAAGGAACATCAATAAAAAGGTCAAGCTAGCAGTTCAAACCAGCAAGTACAACCTGATAGAAATAATGAGAACATAGATGGAAGAAATGCTTCAAGAGGAAGAGGCAGAGGAATAGGTGGACAAGTGAGATGTTATACATGTGGGAATCTTGGACATATGTTATGGGATTGTCCAGAGAATGTTGCAAGACAGAGAGAAGCACAAGTAGTGCAAGTTGAGCATGAAGTTCCAAAAGAATTAGAGGTAACTGAGAATTACCCTAAACAGGGTGAAGCCTTATTGTTGAGGAAGGTAATTGATAAGTTAGTCCAAAGGAAGAGCCTGTTCAAAATAGTTTGTAAAGATGAAGGTAAGTGCAGTAAATTGATTGTTGATAGTGGTAGTACTGATAATTTGATAGCTACATAGATGGTGGACAAAATGAATATGAGAACAATAGTACATACACAGTTGCATGGGTGCAAGAGGGTCATCAAGTTCTTTCGAATGAACAATTCCAGGTAAAGTTTCAGATTAGAAGTAATGAGATTGAGGTGAGATGTGACATTATAGAGATGTATGGTTGTCATATTTTATTAGGTAGGCCTTGGAAATTTGATAGAAATGCAATGCATAAGGGGAAAATGAATGTGTATTCTTTTAATATGAATAGACAGAGAAACAATCTTTATCCATTAATAGGTCAAAAAGAGAAAGTTGGTGACAGAAATCAGTTGCGTATATTGAATGAAAAGGAGTTCTTGGAAGAATCAAGAAGGACAAAATCAGAGGTAAAAGTAATTTCACAAGAAAGTTATTTGAATGAATTTGAAATTATGATCACTAATGAAATGTGCAATGACAAGTTGATGGAAGATGAAGATCAATAGTTTATGGCAAATGAAGGTTATGTAATGATCGAGGAAGCACAACATAATGTAGTCATTAAGGAAGGTAAAGGAAGTATGCTTGGGAAAGTTGCAAAGGAAAGTGATGTGGTGGAAGATTGTGAAACAAAAGCAACCAAGGAAGAGAATGACAAGCAAATTCATTCAAGAAATTGTTGGATGATAGAAAATGTTATGATGTTGTGTTTTGTGTTTGTTTTTGTGGAAGGAAAGATGGTTTGTTTAATTGCAGGTAAAATTATATATGAACATAAGTGTTTTATGAAAGAAGAAGATATATACCAACTAATAGAATAACCATATCATAAGGTGATCTGGATGAAGTTGTTATAGGAAAAAAAATTTGGTTGGAATAGTTGGCTGGAAGGACTATTCAAGATGAGGAAGCTACCCAGAAAGAATCCTTGGGTGTTTGCTAGAATCCTACAGAAAAATAGCAAGAAGGGAGCTGATGGACAGGATCCCATGAAGAGTTTCAAGCTGGGGAGTTTGATGCATGGGCATGGACTATCTGAGTGAAGTCATTATGACTTCACTAGGTCAAGGAAAATTGAAGGAGACCTAGGGTATCATATGATTGTAATTTTCTTTATTTTGTTTGAAAGTTGAATAAAATATTAGATAAGGATATTTGATCCTCTTTAAATTGTAGTCGATAGGATTTGGTTGAATTAGTAGAGAGAAGTTAGTGATTTGGTCAGTAATCTGTCAAATGAGTCATCGGTTTGTTGAGTTAGTTATAGATTATGTTCCTTCTTGTAGGATCTCCATAATAGAACTGAATATCTATTAATTATAGTTTGTGTTATTCTTATTGAAGAGGGGGAGGAGCTTGAGGAATTTTTTTTTAGTTTATAGAGTATTTTTTTTGGGGGGTGGTATAAGCTCATGGGGTTTTGAATCTTATAGGAAGATCAAATGGAGGAGATCGGATTTAGGATCCTCGAGCATACACAGAGATTGAACATATCAGGTTGTAATGATCTACCTAAGACATTCAAGGTCACAAGGCTTTTCTTGTGAATAAAGGTTAACTATGTATTTGTTGTTTTTAGAGTATTGAGATATTTTTTTAAATCTGCGCATAGAATAAATGGTTGATTAGATTCAATGATCAAATTTGGAACAATTTATGTTAAAATTATGTTATACAATCATTCTGGATCGAGTCCCTAATTAATTTAAAACGGATTCATCGATCCATTGTAAGAACCGCTTGCAGAACGTTAATGTAATGTGCAGAGGTTCAATTGCGCACAAAACAGTCATTTAACTTAGTTCATTGCTTGAATTTGAAATCAATTTCATACTGGAATTGTGTCTTGTGATCGGTACTAATCGATTAGCTAACTGAACGAAGAAATCCCTTGTGATTTGATGAGAAATTGTAGATAAATATACATTGGGAATGCGCAGATGTCATGTAATTGCTTTTCCCACAAATAATCGACCACTACTGAGCAAGATAAGGAGAATCAATGGCTGAATGTCTGATTAAAATGATGACAGTCTTGAAGGCATATATCTAGCATCCAATCGAACGACAGTTATTTGTGTATATTGCATCCAAAGAATTTGACACTCAGTCAACTGTACGTCAAGTGGATAAATCTCGGGTCATGTGGAACAATCATGTGAAGTAGTGCTTGCACAAGTGTGAAAAGGTTAAGCATTGATGGCCTTTAGATGGAAATATTTTATCATTCCTCCCTCGAAGAAGATTGTTATTTCTCTCTATTCTTCATTATTATTTCATGGACTACTCCCTTATTTTCTATTTCTTCTATTTTTATGCTATTTCTGGGACTTGGTTGCATAACGCAATGACATGTGTTTGTTTACTTTATTGCATTCAAAATAGATAGATCATTTTATGCTTAACTATTGTAATCTCATAGATCACATAAGGTTACCAATAATACATAATAAAACATACATATACAACAGAGACAAGAGATAAGAACAAGTAGGTGAATAAACAGATTATATTACATGAATGAGTCCATAAAACACAGAGAACTGAATTGAGTTCTCATTTGGCTCAACAACCTAATATATATGATCACAAATAAGTTACAAAAATAACTACCTATCGGTTCGGTTAACCGACATGACCTTAGGTGGCCAACCTAATATCTAGTTTAGTCGGTCGACCGACTTAGTCAGCTGATCGACTAAGTCGGCTATCATTCAAGTCGACTTATTGACTTGCTCCTTCTACATCTCCCCCATGAACAAAATGTTTCTTTGTCCCAAAGAAATAGGGAGGTACAAAAATTATGTTGATCTCAATAGTTACTGTGATGTGCCTGGTCTTCATGGGATGTGAAGTCTGATGGTCGGTCGTTTCTATACATAGACTTCGACAATGGCTGGGGTTGTTACTGCGAGGTGATGTTGGAAATCTGTCCAACTTTGCAAAATCTTCTGGATGTCGATGGTGAGTGTGGTCAAGCTTGATAGGATCGACATCTTTTATAAAATGGAGACTTATGCTATTCTCTCCATGTCGAGACCCATAAACTGGTCCTTCTCTTCTATAGTCTCGATAAGTCGTTTCATCTGCGGACAGATGATGTTGACTTTTTCTAAATTGGGGATAGCTTATTGTACCTACTGATGTGCATCCCTCTCAAGTTTCTGCAGCTTGTCTATTTCAAGCACTATTTGTTCTTCTATTGTGGTTCTAAGTGCTTCATCAGTGGTTTTTCTGTGCTCTAGTGCCTAGATCCCTTGTCGGTTTTGTCGAGTTTGCTGATAGACTTGCCCATAGTAAGCAGGCCAGTCTCTTAGTATTTCTTCAATTATGACATACTCCTCCATGTGATCTTGCAGCACTTTATAAGCTTCAGTGAAGGCAGTGTGATGTGCCATTAGGAGTCTGGAAGTTTCTTCTTTTTGTTCCTCCTTTGTTTCCTGAATGTGTGCTTGGAGTGCCAACACCATGCTTTCAAATAGATGATACGCCCTTTTGAGCGGTTTATCGGTGTCGACCTATACGGGGCCTGCCATTACTTAATGGGCCAGGTTTCTACATTTGTTGAGGAACTCGACCTGTTCTGCGTTCTTGTCATCGAATTCCTTACGTCTCTACTCGCTTCTCGTCTTTGCTTCAACTGCTAGGGGCTTGAGGAGTTGTCCTAGCTCTCGGTCGGTCAGTGAGCTTGCATCCTTCAATTTGATATGGACCTTTGATGGCTGTCCATGATGCTCCTTCTTATGTTTTTCCTCCCTCTTATTATGCTTTTCTTTCTCTGCTTATGTCGGCACCTGTGTACCTGCAAAAGTCGATTCGAGATCTTTGGTTTGTGGGATAGTGGTTGATGGTTTCTCTGGTTGGGGAGGTGCGATGACTACTGCTTCTGGTTGTTTAGATGCAGGGTGTGCAGTTGGTTGTGGTGGGGCTTGCTCTAAGTCGGGGGTTGGTGGTGGTGGTGGTGGAGATGGTGATGGTGGTGATGGAGTTAGCAAATGGTCAGGGGTGATTCGGTTGGGGGAAGTGCGGGTGAGTGGTGGGTTGTCAGGCTGGGGAGGTGAGTCTAAGTAGGAGAAAATTTCGTTAATTTGGTGATTTATGTCCTCCTCAGTTTCTTCTCCTCCAGTCAGTGCAGTGGCTGGTAGGTTGGTTTGGGGTGCAGTCAAAGTGATAGTTGCGGTCCGATGTGCGGTCACTTTAGCTTCCTTGTCGATATTTCTCTCGAAAGTTGAAGTTATAGTGGAAAAGGTGTGGGACTAGAATGCATGTCTGGGTTTGTATCCACCGACCTTGAAGAGAGGTTCTTTTGTGGATATCTTATGTGTCGACGTAAATATCTCAGGCAGCTTCTCAATGAATGCCTACAAATATCTATCTTTATCGAACTTTTCCTTCACAGCTTCCGACATCACACTTTTGCACAAGTCGAGTGGGATTACTGAATGATGTTCTGGCACTTGCTCCTCGGTTACTTTTGTCAATGATGGAGGTGGAGGCATAGACACGAGGTCAACGACATTTTCAGGCATCGTCATGTGGGTGGTCTTTGCTTTCTTTGGTCGACCCGGTAGTGCTCCTATGTCAACAAATCACTGGAACTGGGTTTCCACTGGCACCTTATTTGCTATGGTGTCCTCTATTATGTCGAGGGCTGTGGCTACCAGTTCGTCCTCATCGTCTGATGAATCGGTGATGATAAGCTTACGCTTACCTTTTCCTGTTGTTGTTGCTGGGTCTTTAGTTTCTTCCTTGCAGCGGCTATCTATTACATTAAAAGCATGGTAATGTGTCTCACTTTGCGGCAAGAAAATTCATTCTATTTTTCTGAACTTATTTAAAATATTTATTATAAAAAATAAAAAATGTGATTTAAAAAATTTTTAAAAATAATTTTAACAATCATTTGTATATTATTTCCAAATTCATATGAAAAAGCATTGATTTTGATGTATTAAAATGATAGGTTTTTGGGTCGTGCTTTTACATACACATAAAACTTATTATTTATATTGATAATTGAATAATAATTAAAATATATCATAAAATAAAATTAAAAAATATGTACAACAATCTTAAAAGTGTCTATAAAAAACTTGTTCAAAAAAATTGGAATTAAGAAAGAAAATGAAGGTAGATATGGGGGGTCGTGGTTTTGTGAGTACTTATGATATGCCTGAAATAATAGTAAATGGCCTCTAAATAAAATGAAATAAATAAGATAAAACTTTTTTTTTGTTTAAAAAAAATACCATATAAAAGCTCATTTATAATGAAAACTTTTGTTTCATTACACCATTATCTAATTCTTGATGGATTTGTAGATTTCTAAACAAATACTTTTAGTTCATAAATTTCATCGCTGCAAAATGGGAAAAAGTGAGACACATTACCATTAATGCCTTTTGTGATAGCGTACTCGGGGTTTTTTAGTTCTGTCTCTCCCCTTGGCTCCCGGGTTGGGACGAGACTTTCTGCAGCCGAAGTGATGACATGCTACTCTGGCTGGGTTTCTTCTGGATGTGGTTCGGCCCTCTATGCTGTCGGAGGTTTGATGATTATTTGAAGTTGGCCGGTGTGTTCGACCGGTATATCCTCTGACACAAAGGTGTTGATGTAGAGGTTCAGCTCATAGTATTCCTCTTTCTCTTGGTCAGTTAGCAGCTCCTCGAGTGATAAGTCACTCTTCTTTGCTATCGCTAGTACTGGTATTTTTGGTTTTAGCTTGTTGAGACAGCTCCCAAAAGATCTGGTCGACCGATGGATAGCAGTTGAGGTATTTTGCATTTGAGTCGTTGCCCTACATGTACCACACTGAGGTATGGTTGAGTTCTAGCTAGATGTGGGAGTTTGTTGGTAGACTTCTTCAAATGTTTTGAGGCACCCTCCATCTAGTTGTGCAGACTTTGAGCTGTTGAAGCCAGTTCTCCAACAACAATTTCTTGTTTTCATGTTCCTGCAAAGTTCCTCTCTAGGAGAATGGTTTGAATCTCCACATGTGGAACCTTGTCGATTCCTGAAAGATTGGGCTTCCCTCTGGGAAGATATGGTACATCACTATCCATAAAATGAGGGAGGGGAACCTGATGATTCCTCCCATTTCTTGGCATCTTTCACAGATGGTCTTGACCATGTCGATGAAATATTCATCCCATATCTATATCTTCCCATCTGTCGCAATGGTGTCGACATCTTCTAGCATGTCTTATTTAAGGTCATTGCCTTGACTTGAAAGGGTGAGTGTTATTGCTATTATTTTGGACACAATATATGGCGTTCGGGTTGTGATTTTACTAATCATCAACCCCTTCAAGTTTATGCCTGACTGTGACCCACTGAGTTCTTCGACCAGTCCTTCTTTAATACCGACTGGTACTAGGTTTTCTTTGTTTGAGAGACCAGTCAGCTTGGAGATGACTTCTCTAGAGATGTCGACCGGTTGTTCGAAGTAGAACCGGCCATTGTGGTACCGACTTATGATAAATTTGATGGCGGTTTCCTTGGTGCCACCGAAGCTGGCCATGAGTGGTGCATTGACATAGTTGAATATGGTGCTGTATTTGATTTTCTCCATAGCTTGAGTGGGATTCTTGTTGACATAAGCCCATTCTTGCATCTCGGCCCAGATTTTTTTCCATGAGCCTTCCTTCACCTTGGAATTCTTAATGTTCTTTATCCTGTGGACTAAAGGTGGATCCACAGCCTATAGTTCCTTGGATTTGGTTGAGGATGTAGTTTGTTTGGGTACCATTGTGTCGGTTTGGTGGTCTACTTTACTAAGGTATTCTTGGCTTTCAGTTGACTGGATGCTCTGATAATTTCTTTGTATAAATTGCGGTGAATGATTCTTCAGTGGTCTAGTATTTATAGGCGATGCTCTGGATGTGTTCGTCGATGAGTGTATTAATGGAAGATGTGATGTTCTAGCTGGAACACTTGAGTGTGCGTTAATGGTGAATTGCTTTCGGTGCTCGATGTCATGAATGTGCGATGGGACTATCGAGTTCGTCGGTCAATGTTGGTTATAAGAATGGTCGATGAAAGTGGTCGATTGATGCAAATGGTCGATGGTGTTATGTCGATGAGCATGATGTCGGTTGTTGAAATGGTAATTTCCTGTCATAGTTTTCTGTATGTTCAGTATTATTTTGCTTTTTTGGATTTTTAGGTTTTTATAGATTTTGGTTTACAGTTATGGTCATTATATGATTTTTTTTTCAAGGTTTATTTCTAGTTTCTGTAGTGTTTTAGTCGGGCTCCATTAACGATTTTTCGAAATACTATGCCCTGTAACGTCCTTATTCGGACTGATCCATTGGTATGTATCTCTTCGACAACATAGGGTCCCATCCATTCTGTATGGAGGTTTTTAGTTTTACCTTTTAATCGAATATTCTATAGTAAAGCAAGGTCTCCTACTGAATATTCGGTCGTGTCATGCTTTCTGTTGTTGTTTCTGGATTTCTTGATGTTGTATTTCCATTATTCAGTGCTCTTCGAGTTTCCTTAGTTGCAAGATTTGGTCCTTTCTTCCTTGTTCAACATGGACATGTAGGATCTCTATGATGATAGGTGTCTATTGTCGGAAGTGTAGTGGAACTACTGCTTCTTGTCCATAATCTAGTCGAAAAGGAATTTGGTCGGTTGAGTGTTTGTATGTTGTTTTGTATGCCCATAATACTATAGGTATTTTCTTGTCCCAATTGTCCTTATCAGCATTACATATTTTACTTAGTCCTCTTGTTAATGTTTTATTAAATGCTTCAATTTCTCCATTCAACTGAGGATGGTATGCTGTGCTCCGATGATGATCGATTTGGAACTGGTTGGTTAGGGTTTTGATAGTTCTATTGATAAAGTGTGTTCCTTGGTCACTAATTAGAGTTAGTGGACATGCAAATATATTGATGATATTCTCATAGATAAACTTAGCATCTATCTCACTAGAACAGGTGTCGATTGGTTCAGCCTATGCTCATTTAGTTACATATTCGACTGTAGTTATGATGTACCTTGCACCTGTCCTTTTTGTTGGTATAGGAAATGGTCCTATGAAGTCTATGGCCCAGATTTCAAATGTCAAACTTGGATTCACTGATATCAAAGGCATTTCTGTGCTAGGTAGGGGTCGACCTAGTCGTTGACATCTGTCACATCGACTAACAAAATTTTTGCAATCTCTATGGAGTGCCGGTCACCATAACCCTGACTATTGGATTTTCTTTGCAGTTGTGTCTACCTGGAAATGTCCTCTTGTAGGTCCATAATGTGCTTCATGCATAATGTTGTCTCATTCATGTTCTAATACACACCTTCTGAGGATGTCATTTAATCCCATTTTGTATAAGAATCCATTTATAAGACTGTATGGTGTAGCCTTCATAACTAAGATCTGCTTCTTCTTTGTACTCATTCCTTCTGGTGCACGTCCATCTTCCAAGTACTGGGCTATTTCTTCTAATTCTGCTGGGACTGCTTCTACCCAAAATAAATGTGCATCAGGTAAGTCATCTTCAACTCCTGTTGGCTCTTCTCCTGTGTTGATTCGGGATAAATGGTCGGGATCGACATTTAACTTACCTGGTCTAACAACAACTTTGAATTCAAATTCTTTGAATAATAGTAGCCATCAACAAATCCTTCCATAATGTAGTGGTTTATTGACGAGATACTTAAGTGCTTGATGGTCTGTATAGAATATAAATGGGTTAGCTAGGAGATAATGTCAATATTTTTTTAGTGGAAAAACCATTCCTAATGCTTCTCTTTCTATTGTCGAATAGTTTCTCTCAGCCTTGTTTAATTTTATGCTACTGTAAACTATAGGATAATCCATTCCATCATCTCCTGGTTGAGTTAATATTGCTCCTATTCCTAGGCCTAATGCATTAATATGAATATGGAATTTGATCGACCAGTTTGGAAACTTTAGGATTGGAGTTGTTCTTTGTTTGTTTTTCGGAGTTGTTATGTTTTATTTCATATAGTAATTCGATGAACCGAGAGATTGAGTTGTCTTTTTGTATGAGCTGTATTAATTTTTTTATTATGTTATGTCGATTTTTGTTAGCTTGTTCTTGTCGTGCAAATTCCTTGAATACATTGGTTGCTTCTTTATATGTTTGTTTTTCTTTAAGTGGATTAGGGTAGATATTTTTCTCTTTTATTTTTTTGATTCTTGGGTTATCACTTCCTATTTTTGTTCCTTGTTGAGTTACAATATGTAGATTTTTTGTGTTTATTACATCATTTTTTTGCACACACGACAAGACATTAACATTTTTCTTTGTATTTATTTTTTGCAACATGGTAGGGCAATAATCTAGTGAGTGATCCCCTACTCCACAATGAGTACAAAATTTGAGGTCGGTTCTATCTTTATATGGACAGTCTGCATACCGATGTCCCTCCTTATAACATGTAAAGCATTGGATGGGTCGACATGGTCAGATGTTGCGATTCCCAGGGAATTGACCTCGTCCTTCGCAGCCTCCATGCCAATTGTCGTACCGGTGCTTGTATCATCGATCGTCATATCTATGACCATTCTGATCGTTTGGTAAGTTTTTTTTCTCATTGTTTTGTGCAACTGCATTGGTTTGGTAGACTGCATAATAATTTTGTCGGTTCTTCAGGTTCAAATGGTAGTCGACTATGTTATGATTTTTAGTTTTGTAGATTGCACACCAAGATGCCTTGTCATTCTTCATATTGAACAGGTAATCTTTTGTCAAGTGGTCCCTGTGCTCCTGGAAAATGTTGCAAAAATATTTCATCTGTATGAATTGAACGTCTTCTCAGCTGTATTCCTATCGATAGTTTTCTTTGGAATGTTCAGCCGTCAAGCACTTTGTGCACCAGATCTCCTGATTTTTGAGTTTTAACTCCTTTAAAGACTTATGTACACTCTCAAGCTGTTCTTCCAATCTGTGATCAGTGGAATAGGTAGGTATGTATTCATCCATTTCCACTTGGAGAGATATTGTGAGCGCATCTTTGTAAGATTTAAATGTTTCCAGACTGATGTGTCGGCAGACTTTCTGACATAACCCTGCAAGAAACCACTAGATTAGTAATTGTTCATCTATACCATAGTCCATCTAGCTCAGAAATTCTTTCCATTGCTTATCATAGTCATGGACAGTTTCCCCTAGCTTCTGTGATGTTGTTTTTAGTTTTTTCGCTGCAAGGTGTTTGGAATCTGGAGTTTTGAAAAATGATAGAAATTGCACCTTGATCTCAGCTTTGGTTGCTCTAGATTTTCTTTCTGAAAAGGTCATATACCAATTCAATGCCCTTTTCCTCAATGCACCAGTGAACTGTGCCATTTGTCTGTCTTTGTCCATAACTTGGTTGGCCTCCCAAGTCAACTCACAGATGAACCAGTGTTGTCTGGGGTCCTCATCCCCCTCATATACAGGAATGTGAGATGATTCATGACCCATGTCATAATCACTATCGCTGCTCTTAGGAAGTGGCAGTGGTGGAGGTGGGGGTGGGGGTGGTGGAGTTATTGGTTTATTCATCTCTACAGGACTATGGTCGATGAAACTTTTGTTACCATCGGTTGTCGATTCTTCTTTGACCGGCAGTCGGTTGATGTCGACTTCGTCTATCGATGGCCCACTGCAACTATTTGTCTGTAGTTATGAATGTTTTGTGTCTTCCAAAGCTGTATTTGGTGGGGGGGTGTTCATTCATGTGTAAGTAAGAGTAAGTGGATACTTCGGTTGGAGGGTACCCCTTAAAAGGTAACCCAATTTCCTTCCTCTGGTCGACGGATAATGAGGTGTCGTCCAGTGTATGTCTTGTCGTCTATTCGACTCCATATACTGAAGTCACCAGCTCATAGTCGGAGGTCCTCTTTGACAATAGTTTGTATCCAGGTACATGGATTCAGTGGAGGGAGGGTTGTTCCTTCATGGGGAGCTCTTAATTGGAGAGCTTCTAGCTTCTCTATCCATAATTATTCCTCCGTAGGGGATGTCTCTTCTTCCACACCTTCTTCATGTCTATCATGACCCGACTCTGGTGGATTCCCTTCCTTGTTGGTCTCCCTAGGACTCCTTCCTATATGCAGTGCTAAGGATCTTTCTCTTATTTCTTCCCTCCTCTGTTGTCTCTCTTCCCTCTCTATTTTATGAATGTCTGACATACCTTCGTGTGATACTATTCTCTTGATTTCCCTTTTGGTCGAATTCTCATTACTGGTGAATAGTATCTATTTCTAGTCGACTAGAATCCACTCTAATTTATCTCGGCATATGACCAGCTAGCCCCCCATAGCCTACCCGACACTTTTAGAAAGACTGGATAGTTCGGTCTACTTGCTTAGGAAGTATTCCCACTCCCTTTCTGCAATGAATTTTTCCCATTTCTTTTTCTTTTCCACCCAGTTAGAGTTTGATGGTAGTTCGTGAAGTGATGGATGAGGTTCGACAATATGTCCTACTCCCTTCTCAATCAGGAATTTGACCAGCAAGGTCAGTAAGGAGCACAGAAATTGCTCGGTGAGGTCTGTGTAAAATTTATCCTTGACAGTTTCCACCAAAGTTCTATCTTCTACTTCTTGCTCCTCACAGAAGTCATCAACAATTTTCTCGAACCACTCCGACAAGTTTGTTCTACCTCCTCGGATCAGTTTTTCTAGCAACTATTGTTTGTTAGTCCCTTCCATCTTTTTCATCCAAGAGTTTCTTCAAAATTTGGGGCACTGATTCTACAAACTTCTCATGTTTTTCTGCAAATAATCTTGCTTTTTCCTGTGAGATTGTTAATCTGTTCCTTCGTGCGTAATTCTACAAATAATATGCTACTTTACGTTCCCACCAGTCCTTAATCTCTTGCTCTGATATCATTTGTTTGCATACATTTCAAACATGTACTACTGGTAATGGAACCAATTTTGTAATCTCATAGATCACATAAGGTTACCAATAATACATACTAAAACATACATATACAACAGAGACAAAAGATAAGAACAAGTAGGTGAATAAACAGATTATATTACATGAATGAGTCCATATAACACAGAGAACTAAACTGAGTTCTCATCTGGCTCAATAGCCTAATATATATGATTACAAAATAGTTACAAAAATAACTACCTGTCGGTTCGGTGAATCGACACAACCTTAGGTGGCCGACCTAATCTCTAGTTTAGTCGGCCGACTGACTTAGTCAGCTGATCGACTAAGTCAGCTATCTTTCAAGTTGATTTATTGACTTGCTCCTCCTACACTTAACAATACTTTGTGGAATAATGTCGTGTGTTGTATTTTTAGGACTCATATAGCTTTGGAGCTTCAAGCATTGAGTTAAAAGGCCTCAACAGTGGGGACGAATGTTTGAAAAAAGTGAGTTATCCATCTACACTATCTTCTTTTTGTCTTGTTGTATGCATGAAAGATAGGTCTAGGAGAAAGTTAGTGTCTATTTGTTTTCCTATGTCTTAAATTAGGGGACATAGGGGACATAAGAAACTAATTTATGTCCAATAGAAGTTATACTTGTCCTCATGGAGGATTTTCTACCAAAACCCCTATTCCCTCTAAATACCCTATTCCTCCCTAATCCCCTGTCCCAAAAACCCAAATCTCTATCTCTTTCTCTCCCCATATGCCCCTCTGTCCCTTACACCAAACATAAAGTCGATGTCTATAACACCACACATGTGTTTTATCTCTACAAAATGTGTGTGTGTTTTGTAGAGCTAAAACATGCACACATTTTGGTTTCCCTGCATCGAGATAAGAGGGAAAGGAAAATTTGGATTTAAATGAAACCTACTTGAGTTCCTTACCAGCAAAATCGATCCTTGTGACATGTTAGGGTGTTATCCCTCTTTCTATATGTCTATTTCATAGTTAACTTTAGGTTAACCAAAGATGTTCTATGTAATATGGTAAACCATAGCTAATTCGGAATCTCACATCTATTTTCTTAATATTCTTGTGTTTTACTACTCGTTATAGTATGTTTCACACAATCATTTTTTATGATATCTTAGACACATATAGCATTTTTTCTGCATAATCCAAATATGTCTTGTTTTTTAAATACTATTTTTTCTATTTTTCTTGTGTCATTACTTAACTTTAAAAATACTTTTAGTATTTCTTCCATAATGCTTTTATTTATCAATCATTTAAAACAAATCGTGTTGCACTACATATACCTTATCTTGTGATGTAAGTGGTGTGTAAGTGTAAGATTGAAATGATATATTTGGTTTCTAGTACTTGTGACTCGATATAAATCTTTTTTACCTTAACCTTTACTTTTAATTTTTACATCATTATTTCATATAAACTTTTTGTTTTATTTTTTCAAATTTTCCTCTATTTAGTATAGAGTTGTATTCCACTATTTATTAGTTATTCTTATCTTCACATTTAACATCTCAACTTATATGAATTGTTTTTTATAATTTTGTTATTATTAGCATTCCATACAATGAGATGTTATTCTTATTTTTTAACTTCTTTTTGACCTTTAGTTTGGATTTTCCTTAAACATTTAATATAGGTTTTATTCACAAAAGTTTTGTATTTAAGTTTTTTTAATAAAATCTGAAGATAAAAAAAGAATCCCATATAATGATTGATGGTCTAGTAAGAGGGAGATGTTGTAAAGTTTACATTGTGTAACATTATGATTATTTAACATGTCATTTCAATTATATTGATTTAATAATAGTATTCTTAAAAAAATACAAATGACTTGGATTTAAGCAAAAAATAATAATAATAAATTATATTGATTTCATTAAAAAACTTGAAGGTCCTATAAAAAAAAAATACAAATGATCTAAAGTTAGACAAAAAAAAATGAATTATATTGATTTAATAACATTATTCTTAAAAAAAATACAAATGAAGTGGATTTAAACAAAAAATAGTAAATTATATTGATTTGATCTTAAAACTTGATAGTCCCTAAAGGTTAGGAAAAAAAATAATAACATGTCATTTTTATAAAAATAAATAAAATTATATATAATATAATTTATGTTTTTTTTATTTTAAATAAAGGCAAGAAATATAAATGATGTAAGGTTCCCAAAAAAATAATAATATGTCATTCTTATATATAATGTAAATTAAGTTTTTTTTAAAAAATAAAGGCATGATACATAATGCTCTTTTTTTAGGATCATCATTTTGCATGAGGCCTAATTTTTTATTTACTTTTAATAACTTGCATGATACATTATGTTTAAATTTCTTTTTAATAGAAACCATATGTTACATAACTTTACACAAAGTTACCTTTAGAACACCTCTCTAGTTAAACTATCTCACTAGTTACTATAAGTAGCATCATTGCCAACTATATCCCAATGCAGCAAGTGGTATGTCTTAAACTACTGCGAGGCTGTGGAAATGGGCATGTGCATCTAGAGAATGGAGTTAGTAGCACGTGGGTCTTATTGAGACAATTCTGGCAATAATCATTCATCAGACCTTATACGCTGATCACTCCAAGCATTCAGCAATGGCTGGATATGGTCATATAGAGAACTCGAACATGGAGTCTCAAGGATTAATATCCATGGATGGCTCCGTCGATCTCAAAGGCAGGCCGGTTCTCAGGTCAAAAACTGGAAAATGGAAGGCTTGTTCCTTCCTCGTGGGTAAGATTATGGAATGCACTGCTTTCTTAATTGACTTATATGCTTTCAAATCCTTAATAAAATACACTTTTTCCCCTTATCGAATACAAAATTTAATGGCCTTTCTGTGATTAATTTCGTGCCAATTTGCAACGAGTGGTTCTTGCTGGGAATTAGAAAGCGGCAATTAGTTTTTGGTTGGGAATCGGTAATGATTTCTTGGGGATTGACAGACGCTACTGTTTGAATATTACAGTCTATGAGATCTTCGAAAGGATGGCCTACTATGGAATTGCCGCCAATTTGGTGACTTACCTGACAAAAAAGCTCCACGAGGGATCTGTGACTTCCACAACTAATGTCTCTAATTGGTCGGGTGCTATTTGGATCACTCCTGTTATTGGTGCATATATTGCAGATACTCACTGGGGACGCTATTGGACATTCTTACTGTTTTCGATTATTTATATATTGGTCTGTAACTTCTAAACTTATCGGATACTCTTACCCAGGTTCCCTAAGTTCCCACGTTCCAAAAACTTGTGCAACATAGCTTTATATGTACTTATCTATTGAATTTGATTCAGGGAATGGTGGTTTTGACTTTAGCCGTTGCATTGCCATCTCTGAAACCTCCAGAGTGCAAGCCGGACTCCAACTTATGTGAGAAAGCTTCGAAGCTTCAGGTTGGGATTTTCTACTTTGCTTTGTACGTTCTTGCTGTGGGCACCGGCGGTACAAAGCCCAACATCTCCACCATGGGTGGAGATCAGTTCGATGACTTTGATCCCAATGAGAAGATTCAGAAGGCCTCCTTCTTCAATTGGTGGATATTTGCTGTGTTTTTTGGAATGCTGTTCGCAGATAGTTTTCTGATATATATCCAGGACATTATGGGATACGCCTGGGGTTATGCGATTCCCACTGTGGGATTGATTGTATCTGTCATAATCTTTTTAATAGGTACTCCATATTACAGACACAAAGTTCAGAATGGGAATCCATTCAATCGCATGGCGCAGGTAATTGTTGCAGCAGCTCGTAAAAGGAGAGTTAATGTACCGTCTGATCCAAACAAACTTTATGAAGTGAACCCCAAAGAGTATGTTGCTAAAGGCAGATTCCCCATTTCTCATACTCCAATTTTGAGGTGAGTCTAACCATTTCCAATTTTCATATTCTATTTGAATTACGTGTGAAATACATTAAAAAAAAATGAAAACAAGAAAATCAAAAGACTAATTATAAATCCATTGCTGTATTAAGAACACAAAAGCTAGATTTTAGTCTAACAAAGTCGTCAATATCCACAGCCATGTCTATTAGACCCATTTGTAAATACTACTATTGGCCAGACACGTATATGAAATCCATTGAAGTGTTTCTGTCATCCTTGGTTTTCCAGACTTTTGATAACTTCAGCTCAGTACTCTTGGCCATCCTTATCTGGATTGCGAATCCAACGGCATTGAACAATAGAGATAAACTCAATGCTCCTTTATCACTTCCTCTTCTTAATCTCCTATGTTTTCCCAGAATTTTCATGGCCACCACGTCGTTGAGGACATTCTTTCTTTGTTTCCTCCTCGTCTCTTCTTGTTCTTGACTTTTCATAGCTTCTTATGTCTTCTTCAGCATTTATATCTCCCATTATGGTGCTTTCACACTGTCACAGTCATTACCTTCTTAAATGTTTGAAAAATGTTATCGGTCCTTCAAATGGTAGAATCATAAAAGATATAAAAATGGGATAGAGCACTCTATGTAAACAATAAGATATAAAAATGGGAGGCCTTTGTAAACAATATTCTTTTGAAGATTATTAGAAAGTTGAGTAATAAGGGTGGGCTATGTAAGCAATATTCTTTTCAAGATTATTTCAAAGTTGAGTAATAGAATATCAGATGGGAATTTTAATTTTAATAAATTTTTAAATAAAGTGTATTTTAATTTACTTATAAAAACTAGTGAAAAAAGATTTTAGGCAAAGATGACTATAGGTTATAAATTGAAGATATATCTGTGTCAACATAGAAAGAATTTTTAATTTTTTTCAAAAAACAATTAAAAAGAAATTAAGTAACTTTTTAACTTTTTCAAAGTCTAATAAACTTAAATTAAAGTTAATAAATTTTAATAAATAAATAAATAAACTTAAATGAAAGTTAATAAATTTTAGTAAATAAATAAATACGGTAAAAACAAAAACAAACTTTTAAAAAACACTTCAACAAACAACCTAAATACAATAACATATAATATTTTACATAATATCACTTCAACTAAGAACATAAATACAATAACATATAACATTTTACGTTCTTGATAATCATTTATAAATATCCATACTAATCTTATTTTATACTTTGAAAATGAATTCCATAACGATATCACATGAATCACCAACAGTTGATTTACAATAGTTTTCTAAACAAGTTTTTATAATCACAATATACTATTTCATTTAAATAATCCTCTATATCATGATAATGTCTCTAAAATTTGTATTAATTATTCTTTTTGCGATATAATAAATGATTAACCTAAGTGATCCTCTATCACTATTGTATTTTAACTACGAACCCAGGCAATCCTCTAGGCCTACGATAACTATTTTCCAGAGCTGAACTGCAATAGTATAACCTATTTTACCCCTTTCTTTTCTACCTTGCAGATTTTTGGACAAAGCAGCAACCAAGGATGGCTCAACGAGTCGATGGAAGCTGTGCCCTGTAACCCAAGTAGAAGAAACGAAGCTTATGATAAAAATGCTCCCAGTTTGGGTTGCTTTGTTCATACCGAGCAGCATGCTTACCCTCATAAGCACATTATTCATAAAGCAGGCATCGACACTAAATAGGCATATGGGTCCCCACTTTCAAATTCCTGCAGGTTCCCTCACATCATTTTTGGCATTGTCAATGGTCTTTTCCATCGTAGTATATGACAAAGTCTTGGTAAGGATTATGAGAAGATTCACAGGAAATCCCAGAGGCATCACAATCCTACAGAGGATGGGTATTGGCCTCTTCGTTCATATCGTATCCGCTGCAGTGGCCTCCGTAACTGATTTGAAACGGATGAATGTTGTGAAAGCACTTGGCCTTGAAGGCGATCCTACAGCAGTATCGCCTCTCACCGTATTCATTTTGGTTCCTCAATTTGTTTTGGTAGGCATAGCAGAAGCCTTCCTTGAAGCAGCAAAGTTGGAATTCTTTTATGATCAAGCACCCGAGAGCATGCAGAGTATAGGAACTGCACTCTATGCAAGTCATTTAGGGATTGGAGCTTTTTGCACTACCTTTTTGGTGCAAGTTACAACCAAGATCACTGGACGAAAAGGCCATATCAGCTGGATTCTCAATAACAATATGAATGCTTCTCGTATTTACTACTATTATGCCTTCATGACTATTCTTAATTTTCTAAATTTTATATTCTTCCTAGTTGTCTCTAGGTTTTATGTGTATAAGAGAGAAACCAACGAGGCATTCAGTAACTACAGCGATGCCGATCCATTTATACGAACGGTGGAGATCAAAGGCCCCGCAAATGAAATGGAGATGGTGAATACAACTGAACAACTTTGATCTGCCCCTCGCTGGATGACAGGGATCTGCAATATGTATTTATCGATCAATAACTTTGTAACGGATTGGTTATGATTGTTTAGTGTTTGTAGATTATAACTTATATTTCATGTGGTCACGCATAACCTTTTGACTTTCATGGACTGTCTTCGAAGTTCGGTGGAAGAAAAAACATTATTAGTAAGTAAGTTTTTCTCATAATAATAATGTTATTTGAAATCATATGCCTCGTTAAAAATATACCGTCTCCATTTTGGAGTGGTTAATTCCATATCTACGACAATATGAAATTGAATTTAAAGGTAGTTCATTTGTTTTAATGAACTTCGTTCCATAACTTCCACCCTTGACCATTTTTATTTTATTACACCATTTTTATTTTATCGGCTGACAATGGTTTCAGTATTAACACAAAAATCAACCTTAATCTTAACTATTAGTCATAAAATTATGTTCCTATTTTTATGAATTTATATCATTCCTTAATGAAATAATCAGTAAAAGTAAACCTAACCAAAAGCGAAGGAAGTAATTCAACCCTGAAATTCATTAACCACGAACTTTATATACGGAAATTACAAAACAACAATGATTTTTATTTTATTTTATAGTTATATTATTTAAATTTTGTAAATTTATAAATGGAAAACTAAAACCATAAAATGAATTATTGATTATTTGTAAAATTTGAAGGCCCGGAGGAGAGGTCGTTGTCTTTCCAATCAAGTTAAAATTTCTGTCCAAATAAATATTTGCTTGCGGTCTCTTCTTATGACTACAACATGTTCATAACATTTAGACTTATGACTTATTTTTTAACCATAAATTAACTGATTATGCTAGGTTATATACATTTTTCTATGATAACTAATAAAAAACTATAATAAAGAGAAATAGGTAATGGATATTTTGTGGAATAAAATAAGCCAAAAACCATGAAAATGGTAAGATGTGGAAAATAGGTAATGAAATAGTACTCTTCAATATTTGGTTTTGTGCATGCAAGAAACTCACTGGAAAGTCGTCATGTGCATGTAATAACTTGCATTTTTTGCAAAATTATAAGATGTTTGCAGAGTAAAAGTAAAAGTTTGTCCAAAATTATAAGATGTTTGCAGAGTAAAAGTAAAAGTTTGTCCAAGCTTATAGTGTGCAACTCAAGTTAACAAATATTTACTACTCAATTTACATGGATGTAATTAGGTGTCTTGTTTTACTAAGATCTAGAACAAGTTATGAGAGTTTGATTCAAGAAGACCATTAGCTCCAAATCAAGTTATGAGAGTTTGATTCAAGAAGACCACTAGCTCTATTTAACCACCATAGATTCATCTAAAAGGGATCTACCAAGCACCTAGAATGATCAAATCTCTCAAGGTACAAACCCTTTAGAGTGGAAATGTTAAGAAATGTGTAATCCAATGTTTATGGTTTTAGCTTGTCTAATTTATGTTGTTTTATATGTATATATTCAATTCTAAATCATTTAAATTTAATTTAAGCAGACATGTTATTTTTAATAATATTTTATTATTATTTTTATAATTTACATGTGTCAACTCTAAAATGAGCACGTGAGTTACACATCTCACCCCTACTTGGATGTAGAATGCACCTCTTCGGTGCAACAAGAAGGTGACTTTGAAAAATTAAAAAAATGGCTTCTAGTGCACAAATGAAGTCTACAAACTCCATTTTTTACAGGAAAGAATTATGAATATTGGTCCTTGATAGTGAACGAAAGTTTAAACAAAGGTCAATGTTTATGGAAGATAGTTGAAAATGGTTATGCATAACCATCAAATCAACAAACATACAATTCTCTCTCACAAGATAAGAAGGATATTTTGATGGAATGAAGGAAGAAAGATGGAAAATATCTATTTTATATACATAAGCAATGCATTAAAGCATACTCCCAAGTGTCACCCAAGTGTAGAAGCACCAAAGGGAACCAAGGAGGCATGGGATACAGTCTAAACTGCCTATCAAGGTTTGGACAAAGTAAATACTATTAAGTTGCATAATCTTAGACGAGATTTTGAATTTCTAGCAATGAAAGATACATATTTAGTAGAATCATTTTATACTTGTGATATTGGTATGACAAATCAAATGAAATGTCATGGAGAAGCCATAGATGATAGAAAATTTTGTTGAGAAGGTGCGTAGGAGTCTTCCCCCAAAATTTAAATCCTTAATTGTGACCTTGGAAGAAAACAAATAATTGAGCAATTTTGGCATTGACTTAGTTGCAAGCATCTCTCATCAGTCATGAACATAGAATAAATAGATGAAATACATTATTAGAAGGTGCATTTCCAACATAGTCATTTATAATCCATCAAAGAAGAAGGTGGAGATCTAGTCATACAGGTAGAGGAAGAAGTTTTTCTAGAGAAGGACACATCAACACTCCTGCAAATGTAATTGGTTGAGGTCTAAACAAGAATTCCAGTTGTCCAAGTGTACAAATATTTGATAAATCTTGAATACAACGTGAACATTGTAAGAAATTCTAGCACTTTGTGTTGATGTAATTGTAACTTCGGAATGTATTCACTTGTATATCTTATGTATTGTACCCCGATGTTTATTCCGAGAAGTGTCTGTAATGTATTTGAGTCATGTCATGCCCCGATGTTCCTATCAGGAGATTCAATAATTTAAACAAGTCATGTAAAGTCATTATGGGAAACCATTCTATTGATCAAGGGTTAAAGTCCCCACAGTTGTGGGGCACTAGGGTTATTAGACTCTCCTAGAGAAGTCGGCCCTAAGTGATTTAATGTAATTCGGGTCATTAGTACCCCAGTTGTGGTTACTCTTTCCTACGTAACTAATTTAGGATTACTCGAGCCCACATAACAGAGTTAAAGGTTAAGTGAATGAAAGAATATAAATAGAGAGTGAGACTCTCTATTTATCACACACACACTCACTCACTGGGGCGCATGAGTGAGAGAGAAGAAGATGGGATTAGAGAGAGAGACTACTATTGTCAGGAGATCATCTTTATGTTTTCGGGTTTTACTTTTGGTGTTGATTATATCTCTGAGGAAGTTGCGGGATTTTCTCCTTTATGGTTTCCCCGAGGAAAATCTTTGTGTCTATTGTGTCTTGTGTTTGATTGTTGTGCTTGTTATTCTCTCAGTTAAAGATCCTAATATAATGCTATCTTGAATGAAAAAAATCTAACATGGTATCAGAGCTAACCTAAGAAGAAGACAATGTGTAGCTGCAGAAGCTAGGGCTTCTTACTTTTTGGGTCTTTCTCCACAATCCATCAGCAAAAGTATGCTACGCTAGCTCTCCACTGAAGGGCACATATTTCTGTCGAAGAGGAATTTGATTAGAGGCATTTTTAGTTTTTGGTGCAGGAAATTAGGCATTTTTACAGAAGAATAATTTTTGAGTGAGCTTGACATAGGATTTCTCTCCTCATCAAAATTGATGTTTGGAGACCTCGGTCGAGATTTTTGGGTGGGTATAACTCCAGGAAAGTCAAAACCTAGTTTGACCCCGGACTCAAAAAACCCTAAATACTAAAACTGATAAGTTTTGGTACATTCTTTGTATCTTGGGATTGAAGAAGTGTCAGGGGTCAAAAATTTCACAGGTAGAAGATAAAATCCTGATGTACACTATGTCCAAGTTTCAGCCTCAGATTCTCTATATTCTAGGAGATATGATTCCTCCAATTTAGGGTTTCAGCTTATTCCAGGTTTCATCCCTAAATAGGACACCTAGGGAGAATTGCTATATATCGAGATACGAAGGTCCAAATGATATTTCTCAAGATGTTCCAGAACAGGAACGGAATTTAATTTATGTGGTAGAAGTTTCAGACACCGAAGATGAAATAGTGACACATGGAATTCCGTACAAATTATCTATTCAGAACAGTGTTGAAACAGGTCACCTTGGGAAACTGCTCATAAGTCCCAATTGGTGAAACCAATTCTGATGAAAACTATGGTATTGCAACAGAAACATGCAAGGATACCTCAATGCGAAGCTTCACACACATAGGAGTAGTAATTGGGGATATACCTCAGAAACAGTATTAGGCATTTCTACAGAAGAAATTGGAAAACTAGGGCTTCCTGTTCTGGGAGCTTCCCTCCACTGTTTTCAGAAAATGAGTACATTGGACAGCTCTCCTTGAAGAGATATATCTTTCTATCTAATCATATATGAAAGATTCCAAGTTTTGAAAATTAGGGTTTCTCTAACAAACCCTAGATCATCCACCTCCAGAACCAGGATGGACACCTTAAATTGGTAAGATCTAATCGTTTGCTATTTTCATTTGAGGTTCTCATTTCAAAGTGATCTATCACATCATCTTGATGATAATATTGGTGAAGTTGAAAACTTCCAAGCATGGAAGTATATGATCTCTCTGAAGAAAATGAATTGGACACCTATATAAGTAGAGAGGTTCCAGTACTAGAGGGAGATGAGGCTAAAAGCCTTACACCAGAAGAACTTGGTCAAGGCCAAGAAGATCATTGCTGATTCAATCACGGATCACCTTATACCACAAGTGTCTTCCCTAAAGACATCTAAAGAGATGTTTGATTCCTTAACCAAGCTATTTGAAGGAAAGAACATAAATCAGAAGATGCCCTTAAGAAACCAATTGAAGAATGTGAAGATCCAGAATACAAAGACCATATAGTCATACTTTACAAGGGTCTCTCAAATCAAAGAACAACTTGAAGCAGTAGAAGAATAAGTGGAGAATGCAGAAGTTGTGATAACCACCTTAAATGGCCTCCTAGGATCATGGGATTCATTCATTCGAGGAATGTGTGGCAGAAGGAAGTGATTACTTTCAACAAAATATGGCAAGAAGAAGAAGCTCGACTCATAATAAGAGAAGAGAAGATGGGAGCAACTGAAGATCAAGCTCTCACCATCCAAAGAAGATCCCTGAAGCAATGAGGAATATGAAGGACTCAACTCTTGAAGAAACTCTTATCCATCTTAGCATTTGGATAAGAAATGATGAATGAAGAAGATGATGAAGCTGAAGGCTCAAGAAGGAGTATACCCACGAAATAAATAAAGATAAGTATTTGTTGCAACTGCAACATTTTTTTCCCTAAATTCAAAAAAAATTAAGGGACCCTCCTTTAACTCATTTTGGCTCAGCTTTTGAGTTTGCTTGATGTTCTACGGAAAGACTATTTTTATGCCAGTGATGTTTCACTATTTATTTTAGTTTTACCTTTCTATCGAAATTTTTTTGGATGTTTAAGTCGGAAGTCTAGTCATCTATGCGCTAGTTGTTGCAGAGAAGTAACAAGAAACTGAGTTCGATTCAAGATTTGTTTTCTTCGATGCTTTTATTTGTTTATTTGTCTCAATTGGTGGCCTGTTGGAACACCGTCGGAACGTATTGTCTCTACATTTTTTGCAGTTGCAGATGGCGCATTACGAAGTTCCCCGATCATTGCATTAACTTTTTTGACCCTGCCGTTTTGTTTCAGTGATCCTTGAGATTTCAGCATTCGTCGTTGCGGCTTTGAAAAGCGTTGTCTTTCCGGCGTAGTTTGATTTTATTTTCCATGAGACTGATTTTTTTTTAGTTAAAGTCATGTCGGTTTTTTCTCTGATTTTCGCCGATCTGCGGAACTTGGTTTCTTTCTGTGTTTTCGCCATTGCGGCTCTCCAGCCTTCTATTGTTTCGATGCATTAATCTTGTGAGGTTCGATGCGAATATCGTTTCATTTTTCTACCAATGCCTTGGCGGTTCTCCTAACTGTTCCATTGTTCACCGTTACGGAGGCAATGTTGACTATGGTCGTCGATCCCTTAGCTTTTTCCGCTCGATGACTTTTTCTTCCCACTGATTATAGTTGACTGTTGGAGTAGGGTCCCGCAGCTACGGAAGAAGCTGCCAGTTTAGCGGATAGATAGTTTTGGCAGAGAGGAGATAAGATAGACCTACGATGCCATAGCATGTTTCTAGCTGCAGAGCAGAGCTGGAAACTGTGACTTTTATGGTAGAGAAGTCAAAGAAGATGACAGTACCTGAGCGGCCAAGAAGAGAGAGCTCACCCACTGCATTGAAGGCAGTGGTGAAGATAGGAGGGCTCAGCTACCCTCATAAAGGAAAAGGAGCAACGAGGCCGAGGTATTGAAGACGAAGGATAGAATCAGGGAAGCGGTGCACAATACCCATGGTCAGCGCCGGGAAGCATGGAAGACTACAGAGAGCTATGGTGTGATGGAAAGCGGCTACCCCAAGTACAGATATACCGACTATCACTAGTTAAGGTTTTGGGTTACTGTTGGGATAGGCCCACAGTGTTGTAATGGAGAGACCTTCGGGCCGCCTATAAAGGGATATATTTTGTATTGTAAAAGAGTTGTTGGTCATTTTGGGGGTTCACTCAGTTGTTAGTTGTTTGGTAGATTATCAGATAGTTGTAGAAGCCGAGCACTGGTTCTATTATTAACTGTAGTTATCTTACTATAACCAGTAGCTGGCTCATAGAGCATGCATGTAACGATCCGCAGCGATCGACAGAGAGGGAAGAGAATATTGTAAGAGGTGCAATATAGAGTATAAAAGAGATCTAAGACAGAAGGGCTCCAGGCTGTGTGCGGAGTTACCCAGAAGATCTCGAGATGCATATGCAGTGTAGCAGAACTATGTTTACCTTCCCCCGAGCTATAATAGAAACATAGTTCTATGGACGTAACTTCCATCCTGGAGGCGAACCATGTTAAAATCGTGTGTTATGTGGTTGACTTATGCGTTGTGTTTATTTGTTTCATCTATCAGTTATCACATGGGTTTTGTTTACAATTTAATGTATATATGCGTTATTCAGTCTACAGCACTATAGAAGATAAATTCAAGTTGAAGTCCATAAGTATTTTGTGTAAGAGTTTATCTACATTTTATCCCAGGAAGTTAAGAGTCACAGAGTTAAGAAACCTTGTATATTGAGTCCCGTAAGTCGGAACTAGTAGCACTGAGTACGTTGAGCCGCAACGGTAGGATATCTCACAGAGGCGATATTGTACCAGCAAAGGAGCTGTGGTGCGCTGCGGTTGAGAATTAGGGTAGGAAGGATTTACGCGTTTCCTGAGGCACAGCGATGCGATAAGGACTAGAGTCGTCGCAAGTAAGAGGAAGTTGCGCATCGCAGATAGAGAGAGTTCTCGTAGGCTAGAAGAGCTACGAGACACCCAGGCTGCCACAGAACCTGGTCCAAGACACTTGATTCCTTGGCTAACCCATTAGAATCACTTCGGGTGAGAATTCAGGCCGCTCTGCGGTCTATCGCCGAAAGGGCCAGTGAGCTAGGGGTGTTGTTGGTTTAATACAGTAAACCCAGGTTTGCCCATGCAAGCCAACAAATGGTTCTGTTGCCGATTTTGAACAAACTGAGCATTGATGTTCTGGTGGCGTCCTACTAGAGACGAACTCAATGAGTGGGTTTGGTCTAACTAGAAAGAGTTTTCCAAACAAGAGAACATGAGTCCTAAACTGAGTAGAGAGGCCTGGTTACAAAAACATATCATTACAGACCTGCATGCGATATTTTTTGCGACCTTTGGGAACGAGCTTTACGACTAGTTATCAAAGTTGACTGATACAAGCATATTCAAGAAGAAAAGAGACATTATTTGGACACCGGAGCTGATTCAGACCATGAGGAACATTGATAATCCCCTCACAAGGATAGTAGACTTCTGTCTTGCAAGTGTGCTAGAAGGCTTCATCACAGAGTTTGCAGTCGACCAGAGAAAAAGCTTCAGCGAGGCTGAGCGCTACTTCTTCGAAGGATATCGCGGTAAGTACCTAAAATATTTAAACTTGTCCATTAAGATGTTATTACATGAAAAAGGAACAATGGATTTGGTTTCAGATGAATAAGTAAAGATAGTAATGTCACAAGAGTTTGAAAGTGATTTTGATGACATTGGACGTACACGTAGTGGAAAGAAATATAAAGTAGATTTTAGATCTCCCATATTTGAAGACAGTTCAGATAATACTAGACAATAGAGTCATAGTACCATAGAAAGAACAGAGGGGGCTATCCCTTCCCACCCTTACACCCCATAGAAACAGATCGATACTCAGAACAATCTCGTAGGAACTCCATCCAGTAGCTCGCAGACAGTACCTACTACCGCTACATCACCTTCAGCTACACCGCCGAGTGGTAGTAACACAGCAAATCAACATCCACCGTGTAGAAATAGAATGGGGGATGATATGAAGCTACCTATATTTAAGGGAACAGGGGTAGAGGACCCAGAGTAGCATTGGTATCTATGTGAAGCCATGTGGACCATTAAAACCATCAATGACAATACCATTAAACTTGTACAGTTGGTCACCACACTAAGAGATTGAGCCTTAACATGGTATATGAAGTATACCACAGTACCCAGAACACTTGTACAGATCAAGATAGCCATGATTAAAGAGTTTAAGAAACCTAAGTCTGAGTCACAGTGCATTACAGAGCTCAAAGACATCAAACAACTACCTATAAAGTCAGTGTGGGATTTTGATCAGAAATTCAAAGCCCTTATAGACCAAGTCAGCTTTGAGTTTGTGCCGGAGCAACATAAGGAATGGTTTATTGCAGCGCTGCTCCCTCACATCAAACTGCCGTTAATGTAGCAGAAACTCCAGACACAGGATGACGCGTTGGAGATGGCAATGAAACTAGAGGCTTCACCTCTAGCGGAAACCAGCACAGGCATGACAAATCTACAAAACCAGTTGGCTAATCTCACGTTACAGTTGCATGAGCTTAAGAAAGGAAAAGAGGTTGCGCAAGACATATGGTGCGTAAGGTGTAAAGCACAAGGCCATACTAAAGACAACTATCCATTCTTTGTAGAATATATAGCAATAGGGGCTCCAAACCCTTTACCACAGACCCACGAGCCGTGGTGTGAAATATGCAAAACAAGAGGACATCTACCTCACAAGTGCCCTCTACTTTAGAAGTATGTGCAGACACCTAAGAACTTATACTGCATCTTCTGCAAGTCTGTAGGCCATGATGGACATGATTGCCGAGCCTATGATCTCATGGTCGGAGCAAAGCAAGACTTGTACAGAGTCCAATTAGAAACATAGGGTCTAGTAGCAGGACCACAGTATGATCCGGCATATGGTGGCCGTGGAGGAGGATTCAGAGGACGAGGACGTGGAGGAGGCTTTGGCCATGGAGAAGGCTTTGGTCGTGGTCGCGGACTAGTTACTTGCTACAACTATGGAGTTGTAGGACATTATGCTAAATACTATCAAAGTCCCACCACCACATGTAACTATTGCAAATCTTATGATCATACTATAGAGGAGTGTCCTACTTTGATAGCTAAGATCAGGGAACCTAAGCCAGCAGCACACCAGAACATCTAGCTTATTGCTGCTGAGCAGGAAGAGCCAGAACCAAGAGTCAACATTATGACTCGCAGCAGTGTTTCCACTAGTGAGACATCGCAGGATATTGAAAAGAACACAGGTCAGGAGTGGGTGCACAGGGATCCTAAAAAAGCAACACCACTTGACCTGCAGAAGAATAAACTGTTGGGGCGCATACTCCATGTTGGGTAACTCCGCGGTTATTTAGGAAATTTGTAAGCGGAGCTATGGGCCAAAATAGTCTTAGGGGTGTCAGGGTAAGTCAAAACCCTCCTTTTTGTAATAAACCCGTGGTTTAAATCCAGGGTTTAGGGTTTTTTGGGTGCCCATGGTTTAAGACCATGGTTTTGTAAAACTGCGCAGTATAAATAAGCGCTTATGTAAAAAGGATAGGTTAGGCTTTTTGATGTAAAGAAAGATAAGGCAAAGTAAGGTTGGTTTTTGTAAGGAAAGGATAAGTCCCAGCTGTGTGCGTTGACGACCTCTGCAGCTGTGTGCGCAGAGGGTTTTTGTAAGAAAGAAAGGAAGATCTGCAGCTGTGTGCACAGAAGCCTGCTGCTGTGTGCGCGGCTGTTAAGGACTGAAGGGATCTGCAGCTGAGTGCGCAGATCAACTGTGGTTTTTGAGGAAAGAGGAATAAAACACAGTTTGTGGACGTAGCCCCTACACTGGGGGTGAACCACGTTATATTTGGTGTTGTGGTTTTATTGTGTTTTTTCTGCTTCTGTTATTTTCATGCATCAAACTCAATACATCTGATAATATAAGATCACTGCTAGTAATAAGCTTCGCTGTGAATTCCCCGTAGTGGGTTATGCAAGTTTAGTTTGTTTATTATGCTGCGAAGTCATATGTGAATGAATGATAGTTTTACAAGAGTTGATTAATAATTGCTTTGAAAGGCTAAGGTACAGTAATACCCCTCTCTGCATGCAGAAACCTGATTCTACGGCACCCCATTGCTGTTTCGGGTGAGACTGCAACCTGCGCGCAGGTTGTTGCCGAAAGGGCCAACACGGTGGGTCTTTTATTGGTGCGACGTATAAGAGTTAACTCGGGTCTGCCCTATTGCCCAACAAATTGGTTCCGTTGCTGGTTGAACTCAGTACCTGCTCAAGAGGGGTTTACCTTGTACCACAAGGGCTATGTTCTGAAGGCCCTTTGTGAAGGACATCAGTGATTGGTTTGTTGAGATTTGTTTGCAATTCGCGCAGTAAGAAAATACGAATCCGTGTCAAAGCGCAAGTGACTTTACACAACGGTATGTTTTTTTTTTTTATGATAC